>CM053787.1:156129462-156626962 GCA_028749045.1 Cupressus sempervirens
ACCTATAATCACTCTTCAAGTCACAAGTGTACGACCTTCACAAACCATGTTTTTTTTAGAAATGTTTTACAATAACTGAGAGGGGTGGGGGGGGGAGGGGTGAATCAGTTATTCAAGGTCCAAATATCCAATTAAAACTTTTTCATCAAGTAAAGTGAGTTTATTAAATTTTTAATTCATCCAAGCTTTAAACTTTCCTACTTAGCAAGTTACTGTAAATCAACATGCAAGCATAACACATGAAATGTCAACACATAACATAGTGATTTACATGGAAACCCAATTTGGGAAAAAACCACTAGTAACATGCTAATCAATTCTCACTCTTCTAAAGTGATGTCCTATGAAAGCCTTGCCCTGTTAAAGGCTACAAGACACTATTAAATGTGACCTGGCTAAAGTATTTATCCACCCTGTTAGAAGTGGGCTTGGTTAGAGGACTTTAGAAAATTCACTTGGAATTCCACCCTATTAAAGGATTTACAAATGAATGCTAAACCAACCTAATTCCATAGGATTTTACCCTATCTCGTACAATTGTGAGAGAGTAACAATAAGGGCTTTTAACTTGATACAATTCACAACTTATCTTGTAGATTTCAGCTCTCTATTCAACTCTTCACATTACCTAGCTTTTTAGTCTCTTTAGCTTTGATAACTTGTCCTCCCTTCAAGCTTTGTCTCCTTGAGTCTTCATGCTCAATTTATGAGTGAAATATTCCTTTTGACCACTAAGCAAAGTAGAGTCTCTATACTCTATTCTCCCTTCTCCTTTTGATGTCTTCTCCTTGACACTCTTCAACCACTTCACAATTTGGTACACCAGCAACTCTTTCTTCTTGTCTTGTGACTCCTTAAATAAAATTATAGAATTTATTTTCCTACTTGATTCTTCCCTCGTTTAATTTTAGTTCAAATGGATTAGGTAGGATTCATTAAATCTAACCCATATCTTGTTTCTTCTCGAAACATCATGAAAATTTCTCTTGAACTCACTGAAAAAGGGTTTACATAAAATTCTATGCCAACAACTCATCATCCTTATCCTCCAATTGGTTCAAAAAATTTAAAGTAACAAACTTGTTGGCCTAGATTTGGTTTATCTTTGAATTTTTCAATAATGCAGCAGCTCGACATTATTGAAATTCTAGTGCTTGACAAATACTGTGTTACTCAACATCAACTACATTTGACTGATCCTCGACACCTACTATAGATTCATTCAGCATCCACTGAGTTTTTTTGATACACAACACCTACTACTTTTTTTGACACCTAAACACACTTGGCTCCTTCTTTATCACTCAACACACAATAGATTTTGCATTTGCTTGGCACTAACTGAAAATTTGCTTGGCTTGAACTAGGTTGCTTAGCACTCACTAATGAACTTAGTTAAGCTTTGCAGTCATCCTTGTTTCAACTTATTCCTCTAATGTTTCTAAGTGTGACCAACCTCTTTATCTTCAAGTATATTATCAATACATCATTTAACCATTGTCTTAACTGATCCTTGCACTTCATTACAAAACCATAACTCAACCTTTCCCTTATGTACTCTTGTTACATCATGTTGATTAAATCATCTTCATCAATTAACTAAGTGATAGTACTTGGATCTTAGAAGAAATTTTCATTTCAATAAATAGTACATTTGACATCAATGACAAAGCAATGCTTGTAAACATTCTTTCATCAACCATCTTCCTTCTTTGCAACAATCTCTCTCTTTGATAATATTCATTTTCAATGAAATTTCCAACAATCTCTCTTTTTGGCATTGATTGTAAATTGAACTAATCAACCAAGTTATCAAAATGCTAACTAGGTTAAAATAGTAAATCTAATGCCAAAAGAAAAAATTTATTTAAAACTATTCATTGTATCATCAGCCTAAACTAGCTTATGACTCCCTCTAAATTCTTTGCTTATAAATTGTCTTCCTTTGATTGATTCTTGTCTATATTGATTTCTACCTCTGAGTTGCCATTTCCTTTTGTACATCTTTGCTTTCTACTACTCCTAACTCCCTCTTACATTATTTCTCCCTTTATATGCATTGATCATGTTCTACTATTCTAGTATCTAACTACTTGTTCCTCTATCCATTTGATCCTATAGATTTGATCAATTTCTTGCTACTTCTCCCTGTATCCAATTGAATGCTATTGATCAAATGTTGTTTGTCAATTTCTTGCTTCTTCTCCCTCTTTGACAACAATGCCAAGGACGTATTATTTCAGCATCTTGGCAAACAAGTGTAGCATTTGTAGGTACTCCACTTTCTCCCTTTGTCACCTTGCTTGTGACCAATTTGGAACTTTAGCACTTTTTTTTTACTTCAGGCATGATCCTAAAGTAATTATCCATTGGATCAATTTTTAATATGCCAACAACCACTTTATTTGATATAGGCCAGTCTTGCTTTTTCTTCAACTAGCCTTGGCTAGGGGTATCATCCCTAACTTACCTCTAAGATACTCAAAAACATCTTTAGGTAGTGCTTTTGTAAAGATGTCAGCAATTTTTTCCTTTGAACTAACATATTCCATCCCTGTTTAGCTTCTACCAGTTCTCTTACATAGTGATACTTGAATGCAATATGGTTTGTTTTGGCATGGATTACAAGATTCTTTAATATGTTCATAGCACTTGTGTTATCACAATAGAGTATAATAGGCTTTGTCATCGATTCCTTCATATCTTACATTAGATGTTTGATCCACACAATATTAGTGTAGTTGATAGCAATAGCAACATATTCAACTTCTACTGTGGACTATGAGGTACAACTTTGCTTTTTACTAGTCCAAGTAATCAATCTTTTACCGAAGTAAATTACTCCTCCACTAGTGGTTTTTCTATCATCAATATTTCCTCCCCAATCTGCATTAGTGTAGGCTTTCAACTCAAACTTTTCACTCCTTTTGTAGTATAAACCAAAGTCATCAGTTCCTTTTAGGTACCTCAGTATTCTTGTCACTTCCATCAAATGATTTTCTCTTGGGTTTGTAGAAATTCTTGCCACTATTCCAACAACTAATGCAATGTCTAGTCTACTATGTACAACATACTACAATTTTCCAATCATTGATCTATACATTATTTGATTCACTTCAGTTGACTCATCATTCTTAGATAACTTATGTCCTATTACCATTGGTGTATTGAATTTTTTTGAGTCTTCTAATCCAAATGTCTTGAGTATCTCTTTGATGTATCTTGATTGGGTCACAAATATGCCATACTTCAATTGATGTACTTGTAATCCAACAAAGAATTTGATTTCTCCAAACATTGACATCTCAAACTCATGTTTCATTTGATCAAAAAATTCTTGGCATAGGACATCTTTTTCTCCAAATATTCTATCATCAACAAAGATTTCAAATATCAAAATGTCTTTTCCTTTTTTTTCCTTGATATATCGGTTGTTGTTGTCATTTGTTCTCTCAAATTCTAGCTCCACAAGGTATTTTACTAGCCTCTCATATAATGCTCTAGGTGCTTGTTTTAAACCATAGAGTGCTTTATGCAATTTGAAAACCATATCCTTGTTGCTATCATCAACAAATCCCTCTAGTTGTTCTATGTAGACATCCTCTTCTAGTATTTGATTTAGGAAAATAGACTTCAGATCCATTTGATATACTTTGAAACCTTTATAAGTAGCTTATGCAAGCAATGTTCTTACTCCTTCCATTCTTGCAATATGGGCAAATTTTTCCCCATAGTCCTGGCCTTCCTCTTGTACATAACCTTTGCAAACTAGTCTTGCCTTGTTTCTTGTTATCTCACCATTCTCATCAAGTTTTTTTCTAAAAACCCATTTGGTACCAATTACATTCTTATCAACTGGTCTTGGGACTAGAGTCTAGGTATTATTCTTCTCAATCGGATCTATGTCTTCATCCATAGCTTTATGCTAATTATCATCTTTTAATGCATCTTTCATTATTTTTGGTTCAATCTTTCTCAATAGACATGATTCACTCCTTAGTCTATTCCTTGTCATTGGTCTTGCATCTCTATCACCAATAATTTGTTCTACAAGATGGTTTTTTCTCACATATCTGGATAGTCTTAATTCTGTCCTTCTTTCCATGTTTGGTCCTTCAGCTTTAGAGTCACTTTGCAGATCACTATCCGATATTTCATTATCTCTTCCATGTGTACTGATTTCAAAATTAGAATGTACATTTTATTCATTCTACAACTTGGCTTCTGAATGCATCTCAACATTCATTAGTTTTGACTTAGCTGATATTAAAATTTGTTGTTGATTCCCAACTTGATTGGTAGCATCATCTTTAGTTGGAATTCCTTCATAAAAGTATACAAAAGATCTATAATTTTCTAGTTTCCTAGATTCATCAAGTGGGACTTCTACATGCTCATTAAAATTTACATTTTCACTCTCCACAATCTTGTTAGTTTTAGTATTCAAACACTTATATGCTTTACTTCTAGTGGAGTATCCAAGGAATATGCCTTCATCACTCTTTGCATCAAACTTGCCATTTCTATTATCCTTAAGAATATAGCATTTACAACCAAATACTTTGAAATGTTTTACATTAGGTGAGTGACCATACCATAGTTCAAAAGGTGTTTCATTTATTCCTTTCTTGACTTGTACTCAATTCAGGGTGTAAACAACAATACTTACAACTTCTCTCTAGTACTTGAGAGCAACATTTTTCTCCATCGTGAATGTTCTACCACAGTCTTTTACTAATCTATTCCTTCTCTCTACAATTCCATTCTATGGTGTAGTTCTTGGTGCTAATGTTTGTCTCTAGATACCTTTATCATTACAAAATATTTGAAATTCTATTGATGTAAACTCTACTCCTCTGTTTGATCTTAGGCACTTCAGAATTTTACCTATTTCCTTCCCAACCCTACCCAAATACCATTTAAACCTTTGAAATACATCATATTTTTTCTTTAAGAACATGACAACCATCATCCTAGAATAGTTATCCACAAATAGCATTATGTATCTATCTCCTTAGTAGCTTTATACTTCTATCAAGCCATATAAGTCAGTATGCACTAACTCTTGTACTTCTTTGGAAGTGTAGGTTTTTCTTTTGAAACTTGACTTGGTCATCTTTCCTAGTTGACATTGTTTGCACATTGTATTTTCGTGCTTGTTTAGATTAGGTAGACGTCTAACTTTTTTCTTTTTTCCGATGCTAATCAAATTGTCAAAGTTAACATAACAAAGCCTTTTGTGCCATAACCACAAATCATCAAGTCTAACAATAAGACAAGTTCCATCTTCCATATCTAGGTAACACAAATTACTCCTAGTTTATCCACCTTCTCCTATCATATTTCCATCATTGTCATAGATTTTGGTAGTTTTATTTCTAAATTCTACTTTGCAACCTATATTGCCTAATTGTGATACACTCAGCAAATTTTTGTTCAATCCTTCAACATAGTATGAATTATCACATGAAATTTTCTCTATAAGCTTAATAGAACCATTTTCTCTGATTTGAAATGGAGCATCATTACCAAATCTAACACTATTTCCATCATATTGGGTAAAGGTAAAAAACTTAATTTTGTCTCCTATCATGTGATGTGAGCATCCACTGTCTATGATCCATTTTTTATTCTTGTTCACACAAGTTACTAGTGTTGTTGCCTCATCTTCATCTGATTCATCCTTCATGGCTACATAGACAACCTCATCATCATTCTCATCAGAGTCTTCTTCAAAAATGTAGCATCTTTTACCTTTGTCTGTGTAATCTCTATTATCATCTTCTCTTTTTTTCTTGTACTTATTTCCTTCTCTGTAGTTCTTCTTCTATGTACACCTTGTTGTAATATGTCCTACTTTATCGCAATTGAAACAAATGATAGGCAGATCACCTTTGAATTTGCCTTGACCTCTATGAAATCTTCTAGCTAGTAGTGCTTCCAATTGTTCCACATCCTCTTCATCTATGCTGCTATCACTAGATGTATATTTTCCTTTTCTACTCTTCTTCTTTGATTTCACCTCCTTAGTATCTTTCAATGATAACTTAGCCTTGAAAGAAAATTCAAGATTCTTAGATCTATAGTTATCATAATTGGACAATTCAAAAGTAGCGAGTCTCCCTACTATTCCTTCAAAAGTTAGCTAATTTCCTAGGACACATCTTAGCTCTTGGATTGTTGAAACTCTAATAGCATAGATATGGAGAAAAGTTCTTAAGTATTTTCTATTGCTAGTGTCATCTTCCAAATGACCACCAAAAATTATTATTGCACTTACCACTTCTTTCATTCTAGAGGCATATCTAGCAGCATTCTCACCTTCCTCCATTTTCATGTCATGAAACTTTGCTTTGAGGCTTTCTTTTTTTGCTCTTTGAACATTCTAATCTCCTCCATAGATATTTGATAGGGCTTCCCACATCTTGAATGTAGATTCACATCTTTTGATATCATCAAATTCAGCATAGTTGAGTGTAGAGGCAATCTCCAACATTGCTTGATTATACTCCTTCCTTTTGTTCAAATCATCTACAAAAAGGGGTCCAATTGGACCTACATGTTTGACTTCAATTGAGGTTTTTGTATAATCACCTATTGATCCAAGGTGAAATTTCATTAGACTTTTCCATGCAAAAAATTTGTCTTTGTTTACCTTAAAAACTTCTCTCTTGGACATCTTGATCTTCCTGCTTCTATTACCTCTAAACTAAATCAGCAGATAGTTTTGATACCAATTGTTAGAAATGCTTTAGAATAACTAGAGGGTGGGGGGGGGAGATAAATTAGTTACTCAACATCCAAACGTCCAATTAATATTTTTTCATCAAGAAAAGTGAGCCTATTAAACTATTCATTCGTCCAAGCTTTAAACTTTCCTACTAAGCAAGTTACTATAAATCAACATGCAAGCATAACACATGAATGATCAACACATAACACAGTGATTTACATCAAAACCCAATTTGGGAAAACCAACTAGTGACATGCTACTCAATTCTCACTCTTCTAAATGATTCCCTATGAAAGGCTTGCCCTGCTAAAGGCTACAACACATTATTAAATGTGACCTAGTTAAAGGATTTATCCACCCTATTAGAAGTGGGCCTGATTAGAGGACTTGAGAACATTCAATTAGAATTTCATCCTATTAAAGGATTTACAAATGGCTGTTAAACCAACCTAAGTCCATAGGATTTTACCCTAGCTTGTATAATTGTTAGAAAGTAACAACGAGGGCTTTTGACCTGATATAATTCACAACTTATCTTCCAAATTTCAGATCTCTATTTGGCTCTTCACATTTCCTAGCCTTTCAATTTTTGTAGCTCTGATAGCTTGTCCTCCCTTCAAGCTTCACCTCCTTGAGTCTTCATGCTCAATGTACAAGTGCAATCTCCCTTCTGACCACTAATTGAAGCAGAGTCTCTATACTCTATTCTTCCTTCTCCTTTTGATGTCTTCTCCTTGACACCCTTCAACCACTTTGCAATCTGACACACTAGAAACTCTTTCTTCTTGGCCAATGAATCCTTAAATAGAAGTTTGAAATTACTTTTCCCACTTGATTCTTCACTGCTTTAATTTTTGTTTCAATGGATTAGGTAGGATTCATTGAATTGAACCCATATCTTGTTTCTTCTAGAAACATCATGAAAAATTCTCTTGAATTCACTCAAAAAGAGTTTACATAAAATTCTATTCCACCAGCTCATCATCCTTATCCTCTAAGTGGTTCACAAAATTCAAGGTAATAAACTTGTTAGCTCAGATTTGGTGAATCTTTGACTTTTCCAATAATGTAGCAACTCGACATTATTGAAAATCTAGTGCTTGGTACATACTATGTTACTCAACATCAACTATGTTTTTACCAATGTTCGGCACCTTCTATGGATTCACTCAGCATCCACTATGTTTTTTCGATGCTCAACACCTGTTACTTTGCTTGGCAGCTAAACACACTTGGCTCCTTCTATATCACTCAACACATAATAGATTTAGCATTTTCTCGGTACTAACTAAAAATTTGCTTGACTCTAACTAGCTTGCTCGGCACTCACTAATGAACTTAGTTAATCTTTTCAGTCATCCTTGTTTCAGCTTATTCCTCCAATGTTTCTAAGTGTAACCAACCTCTGTATCTTCAAGTATATTGTCAATACATCATTTAGCCATTGTCTTAACTGATCCTTGCACTTCATTACAAAACCATAACTCAACCTTTCCCTTAGGTACTCTTGTTAACTCTTGTTGATTAAATCCTCTTCATCAATCAACTAAGTGATAGTACTTGGATTTTATAAGCAATTGTCATTCCAAAAAATAGCAGGTTTGACATCAATGAAAAAACAATGATTGAATACATTCTTTTATCAACCATCTTCCTTCTTTCCAACAATATCTCTCTTTGATATTATTCTTTTTCAATCAGATTTCCAAAAAAAAAATTTTCAAATGAAAGAGACAATAGGTTGTACTATTAGTACACTCATGAAAGGCACTCCAGTCTCATAAAATGTACAAGAACTTGAGAAAGACAAGGTTGAGATAGTTGGAGAAGACAAGGTGGAAACACTAGTAAATGATGGGACACAAAGCCAAATAGGTTAGGTAGATACATCTACACCTCTAGCACAAGATCAAGGTGCAATTGGAACCACAATGGTAGAAAAGGACAAGTTTGAAGAGACAAGTTTGACACCTAAGCCAAAGGAGTTATTAGCAATCCAAGCACTAGTGAAATTACAAGAATTTAGTACTCCTTCTAGTCAAATACTTTAGAAGCAAAGCACAGATGCTACACCTTTGCAATTCTTTGTGCTGAGTCCTAGCTCATCTAAGGTAGAAGAGGTAGTTACTTATGGAGATATTAGTCTAGATGAAGAGATTGTATTTCCCATATTTGATTATAAAAAAATAACAATTGAGTAGATTGGTATACTACAAGAGGCCCTAGCAAGGAAGAAACATCAAAAACTACTCAAAAGGGAGCATAGGAAGAAGCAAGGTATGATTGATATCAAAGAGATTTTCTTAGATGCATTCAATCTTCCTACTCTAGATGAAACAAATTCTATCATTGAACAATTGACCAATATAGTGGAAAGAGTTAGTGACACAAACCTGGATACTAATGTCAAACTATTATAATGGTCTAAAAAGAAGTTTTAAAACAAGGTGAATGAGATAGATGGTGTGAGGAAGGTAGTAGAGAAAATTTTCTCTCTGTACACTAAATTGTGCTACCCTACACTCTTCTCACAAGAGATAAGAAATCACATTCTGAGTTTGGAGAGCCAAATGTAGTCATCTGGTGCAACAATGCCCAAGTCTCCAACTCAAAGTGAGAAACACTTTGGGACTCTTTTGCAATCCCAAAGTTAGTTAGCATCATTACAAGTAGATGAAGGTAATACAAAGGCTAAACTGATGAACATTCAATTGACATTGACTCCTCATATGGAGATTTTACACAAGGAACTAGGCTATGTAGAAACAGTTATGTAGAAAGTCCCCAAATTTCCTACATTACAAGGCTTTAGTCCACCTTGCTATTGAGTTGGATAGCCAAATTAAGTCTTTGGAGGTAGCTCATGATAATTGGGATGCAGCTCCTAAAATTATACTTGAGGTCCATAAATATTTTTTTGACAAATACACTATTAGTGTCTAACCCATTGACTTTAGTGTCAAAAAGGGAAAATAAGAGAATGGGAGAGTAAGAGCAAGTAGGAGAGCAACAAAAAAGAACAAAGAGATATCTATCCAAAAAGGGAAGTAAGAAAAAATGGAGAAAGAGTATCATTTGATGTAAATTTTCCCAGTAGGAGAAATATTTTGATACAAAGTACCAAATAGATCACTAATCAAATAACTCATGGAGAGTTATAAGATTTTGACGTATAAGTCATGTTGATTTTGTATATAATTTGAATAGACATCTGTGTTATGCATGTCATAATAAGATTACTAATGTACAACCAAGTGATTTTTACACTCATGTCAAAGGGGGAGATTGTTAATCTCATATTGGTGTTGACAAGTGAGTGTTTATGTACACTTAATTTATCTACTTAGTTCATGCCTAACAAAGTAACATATGTTGAGTATAACATGTAAGTTAGAGAATGTCAAGTAAATAGTATCTGTTGAGTCACTCATGTACTGAGCAAACACTATGTGTCGAGTAATTCTAGAGCCAAGAAAGTAGTACGTGTTGAGTCATTCAATTGTTGAGTGACAACATTGAAGTCATAGTTAATGCAGAGCATAAGGGACTTCAGATGTCAAGTAACATAGTTTTGTCATAGTTGTTTGTATTGGCACAAACTACTATGTAAACCATTTTTGGGCTAACTTAAGGATTGATTTACAATTTTTTTTTTGATATGGACAAATCTTAAGTGGGAATCCCTATGTAGTACATGCATCTAATTAGGTAAAGGTAAGGTTTAAGCAGCAATATGGATGAATTGTAGTTGTTGATTCATACCTAACCCTAAGTCAGCTATGTCTTCATAAGGAGGAAAAACATTAAATTTTGAATGAATGAATGGAATGAATGATTAGAGAGAGGAGAGTTTGCATGTCCAAATAAGACACTGATGGTGAAAAAGGAATTATGATTTGAAATGCATTGTAGAATCAATTAAAAGGAGAATAAAGCAAGGAAATAGTGAATAGCAGAGAGACATCTGATCAAGAAGGACCAATTACACATCATTATATAGGTGATCTAACATCAAGAAATATTTTTCTAATCATAGGATCATTGTTGAGACATTATAGCAGGTGAATTAGTTAAATCTCTTAACACAATAGTCGTAATAGTTTGTATTGAAATCCTCTAACAAGGTGCTTACTTAATTGTGAGTTAAAGTCCTTTAACTAGGCACACTTCTATCAGGGTGTTGAAATATTTTAATAGGGTAAGACCTAATAATCTTTGTAAGCTTCCAATAGGGAAAACCTTTCATAGGGTAGATCATGTTTCATGATCAAACATTGTAACCTTAATTACATAGAGTTTATTACTACAGTAGTGAAGGTTTGTGGGTGTCACCCCCACCCTAGTTTTACCTTCTCATTTGAGGGTTTCTGGGCAATCATATCTTGTGTCATATATGTGTGAATGCTTACTTGTTTACATATTGTAGATGTATATTCTTTACATGGTATTTCAATTTACTTATTGAATATGTGACATGGATGTATGATGAAAGTTTTTATGAGTTAAAGTTTAAACACTAATTCACCCCCTTGCCCTCCCTTACATTTTACCTTTCATATTGTAATTCCAACAAGATGTACACAATGAACCTAAGGTTGAATTTCCTAAAAGACCTATTATTGAGAAAAGAAAAAAAAACCAAGATTATCAAAGTATGTCAAAAGGCATCATCCCTACTGAGGAAATCATTGGTGGAAGAGAAGATGGACCAATGACTAGGAATAGATTGAGAAATGATATATGCTTGCAGAGGACACATGAATCTAGAATAGTGAAGGATGCATTAGAAAATGAAGACTGGATTAAAGTTATGAATTAAGAGATTGATTAGATTGACAAAAAAAAAACTTGGTCACTTGTTCTGAGACTAGAGGACAAGAATGTTATTGGAAGCAAGTGGGTGTATAGGAAAAAATTGGATGGAATGTTCAAGTAATAAGGAATAAAGAAAGTCTAGTTTGCAAAGGTTATTGATGTGACTAGCAATATTTCTTCTTCCCCAAGCTCCCTCAAGATCTCCTTAGGTCATACACTTGACCAACTAGGGCTTCTACTCACCCTAGGCTTCTTCGAATACTAACCAATAGATCCTTACAATTTAATTGATGTACATCCATTAGGTAGAAATACATTTGCTTATTAACTCTCCAAAAACATAGGTAACCCAAATCCTATAAATGCCTCCCAAAGGGGTGGTTGATCATATAGGACTGCATTAGAATTATTTCAAGTTCCATACTAAAAAAAAATACTAAATCGCTAATCAAGGTCCATCCATCAAGAAAAAATGTATCCAAATGCTTGTAAAAGGGCTACATGAATTAACCCTCCAAATGCAGTAAAACCAAATTATCTTGCAAACCTCCTTAACAAGGGGTCAACAAAACCACCATTACAAATATCCTTTTTAGAGACCTTAAGGATTTTAGGGGTCTATGGTTTTCAAATAGTTTGTACTGTACTAGCACAATTTTAGGCTTAAAATAAGGGTTTTAAGGGTTTGTATGTTGTTTGATGGAAAACCTTGTTTTTGCACTATTTAGGGCTCCCACAAAGTCTTCCCACTTGAATTGGGGTTACTCCAAAACACCTTATAACATCCTCCAATCTTAGGTTGAAGTATCAGACGTGTTCAAACACACCAACTCCACTTGCTTGGCTTTGTGATTCCTAGCCAAGTTTCTAGGACTTGCTTAGGGCATCTAGAAAAATAGCTCCTCAACTTTTTAGGGCCCAATTTATACTATAAACAATGTACATGGAGTTATGTTCCAAATCCATAATGTTCATACAAAACCTTTGGTGGGAAATGGCCCTATGACTCCATCTTTGCAAACAACTTGATTTAGGACAACAAGCTAGTAAAAAAAAACTAATTTAACTAAACATGAAAATTTGATAAAATGAAAAACTAAAAATGTATAGAATCTTAAATTAACCTATACTAACTCTTCCAATTCAAAAATATCAAAATCTAATCCACATGTTTTTCAAAAGAACACAAAATCTTAAAACTACTATTACAAACTTGTTGCACAATTTGTACAGTTCAATTCTAAACTTCCCCAACCCCTAGAATAGGTTCAGAATGGCCTCATATAAGATTTCCACCCACTCCTATCTATTTCAAATAGTTCAAATACCTTCCTGAAATTTTTTCTCAAAATGCAAGAAAATTTGTGAATGTTGTCATTGACAGCATTGACAATAATTGAGCAACTTTTACAACTTATGAAGTTAAGCCCTTAAACTTGCACCAAAATCTATGAAACCTTGCATGATGTATAAATATGACTTAGAAAATTTAAATATGGCTAAAAAACCCTATTTTTACCATTCTACCCTTCTAGTCCATAAGACACCTAATTTGGCCTAGTATGCAACAAAGAGAAACTTTCCCCTATTTAGGCTTGAAAAACCTAACACTCACATACTTAGGAATATATGAGCCCCTTTTATTAACCTAGTGGTGTGGATGGAATCACTACAAGAAAAAATCCCAAAGGGAACCCTAGGTCTTCCTTAGCCACCTAGGTGCCCCTACACCATACTCCCCCACAGAGAAATGTCATTTCTCTCCTATGGACAGTAGGTCTTTACTGAGACCTAGCTTGTTGAAATATTCCCCATCAATCAATGTGGCTTCTAAGTCTAGTTTTCCTTCCCACTTGAGAAGGTACTCCATGTACACCTTGTTTCTAATGGCTTTCTCTACTCTTGAGTCTAAGATCTTTTCAACATGTAACGTTTTGGTGGAAGGAACTACTATAGGTGCCAAGTCATCTTGAAGTCCTTGATTATTGGTAGAATCAATATGAAATGTTTCTTTAAACTAAACCAAGCCTTTCACATAAAAAACTAGAGACATGCCCAGATCTGATGGTAAATCCATTTTGTATAGATTTACCCCATACTTGGCTATGATTTTGCAAGGCCCTACTCTCTTCATCTACAACTTAGTAGGTACACCTTTCTACAATCGTTCCTTATTTATTTTCACCATGATATAATCTCCAATGGAGAATTGAATGTTTTTTCTTCCTTCAACAACTTTGGCTTTTAACTTTTGGGTATTTCTTTGAATGTTCTTTTTGACTTGTTCTTGTATCTTTTTCATGGTTTGGGAAAAATCTTCAGCATGTCCACTCATATGTTCCTTTCCTCCAAGATCTCTTAACTCATGAACACTTCTAGTATGCATGCAATAGACAATTTTGAAGGAGCTTCTACCTATGGTTTGATTCCTACTATCATTAGAGGCATACTCTATTTGGGGAATGATGACATCACAACTTTTTCCATACTCTGTAGTTAGGAATCTTAAGAGATTAGGTAGCACCCTATTGACCACCTTAGTCTAACCATTAGTTTTACAATGGTATGCTGATCCAAAATACAGATTTGTGCTAAGTCAACCCCACAAAATCTTCCAAAATGGACTCATAAATTTAACATCCCTAATAAAATGATTTATTAATGGAAGGCCATGAATCCTCAAAACCTGTTTGAAGAAAAAATGGTCAATGTGTCTTGCATCATTGGTTGTTTTTCATGAGATCAAGGGCCCTATCTTGCTAAACCTCTCAACAATCACATAGATACTGTCATAGCCTTATTTGGTCATGGGAAATCCTACTATGAAATCCATTCTCACACATTCCCATGGTTTTTTAGAGAATAGTAAGGGTTGATAAAGTCTTGCATTACTAATCCCTCCTTTAGCTTTCATGCACACCATGTACTATCCCACATACTTAGTCACATCTTTGAGTAGCTTAGGCCAATAATAGAATCTTTGGACTAGTTCTAATGTTTTTCTATCTCCAAAGTGTCCACTTAGACTCCCATTGTGTTTCTCCCATATAAGGTTATCACTTATTGAATCCCTTAGTACACATAATTGACTACCCTTTAAGAGAAACCTATTTTGGAAGGTAAATTCAAAATAATTTCTATGATAGTGGTTCTCAAAGTCAGAACATACCTTTTATGTTTCTCCAAAGTCTTCATCTTCCTTGTAGAGAATCTTAAAGATTTATATTCCCATGCTATGTAATTGGACCTCTAGCATTTTAGAAACACTCTTACTTAATGCATCTGCTACTTTAGTCATTAGTCCTTTCTTGTGCTTTTCTATAAAAGTGAATGCCTGTAAGTACTCCATCTAGTTCAAGTGCCTATTACTCAACTTTTCTTGAGTGTTGATGTGGCTTAGGGCCTTATTATTAGTAAATACAAAAAATTTCTTTGACAGGACATAATGCCTCCACTTCCAAAGGGATTGAACTAAGGTATAGAGTTCAAGGCCATAGGAAGAATATATTTTTTTGGCCTCATTAAATTTTTCACTAAAGAAGGCTACTACTCTACCTTCTTGGTTCAACACTTTCCCTACTATAAGACCATTGGCATCACATTTTAGGGTGAAGGGTTTTTCGATGCTAGGTAGTTACAAAATAGGTCAAGTAGATACTTGCTTCTTGAGCATTTCAAATGACTTTTCAACTTCTAAGGTTCACCTAAACTTGGACTTGTCCCCACCCTTTATGGTCTCTAACAAATGTGTACATATGCCACTAAAGGTTTTAATAAACTTTCTATAGAATTGAGAAAGATCATGAAAATCCGTTACCTCTATTGAAGTAGTAGGTGGTGGCTAGTTGAGGATTGTAATAAACTTCTCTTGTTCCATCTTCAAGGTACCCTTAGACACCAAAAAGACTAGATATACTAGCTCTTTCTTGAAGAAGTCACACTTCTTAAGATTGATGGCAAGCTTCTCTTCATGCAAACTCTACAATAATACTTCCATGTAATGCCTCACCAAGAGATCAAAAGAATTTCACTAAGTTTTCCAAAAAATTTTTTTTTTTTTTAAACATAAATTATAAACCATACACAACACTTGCGGAAGCAATAGTAACATCCAACTGAAAATAACATAACATAACAGATTACATTCTTTAAAGATCCCTTAATGTTGAATTACTTCTAACCATAACTTATTCATCTAATATTACATCCTTAACAATGAAATAACAAGGATACATCCAATGTTCTTAAACCATATACAAGTGTACATTTTAGATTTCTCAATCATCCACTATACATGTTACAAGGTATGAAAAGCTTAAAACAATAAACATCCATGTAATTAAAGTACATCATCGTCCAATATTAATTCATGATGCAATTAAAGTAAATGAAACCACAAACAATACATGATACATCATCATAGAAGATGTAAACATCCATTATAAAAGATAACCATATATCACAAACATAACTAACTAAGTGCACAGTTCCTCCGAACCGTAAATAGCATCATTAGACCATCATGGATCCTAGCCATCCCTCCGTGCGTAACATTCCAAAGCACCAAAGAGATCATCAACTATAAACATAGTAGGAATGTCACTCCTAAAAACATCCTACTAACATGCAAAGTAAAGCATAGGTTACCATCATCTAACATATGCATATCATCAATATAAGAAACATACCAGTAAATACATCCATCATAAGGTATATCATCTACCATAATCCTCCAAGAATAGAATGAAGATAAATACCAACCAAGAATGCTCCAGCCACAATGTCTCAATGGATCTCAAATGATAAGAGTGATAAAACACTACCACCCGACCGTGTGGTACCTAAGTGGTCCACTCCCACCATGCTGAGGAGATAATCTCAAGTCCCAAACAGGCTATCCAAATCACAAAACATAAATCTCTATGAGTCTAGGAATCCTAAAAAGTATACTACTCAAAGGTTCCATCACACAAAATTGATATCTAATTCCCAGAGGCACACAATAACATGTAGGAAATCTACTCTGCAAGCGGGAAAGTGTCATCGCATTTATCTCATACAAGTTACCTTGGTATTTAGCTAAACACCACGGGTCCATATAGACCTCATGCAGCCACTAGTATCCTTTCATACTGACAAGGCATACTATGGAATGCAAGGTCGCAACCATGCATCTCACTACTCCCATCCTAGCCTGTACAAGTGCTCAAGGCATGGGTGAGAACATCCAAAACAATTATCTTTTTAGGTTCATTTAATCCCCATTTAGTGTGTAAATGTTATCACTTATTAACCAAACTTACAATGAGTTATCTTGGCAGCCACTTAGGGCCTCGGCCCTCATTGCAAGCCACTTCCCGACACTACAAGTAGATTACCTACCCTAATGCTCATGGAATCATAAATCACCACAGTCCTATACAAGAAACTGTAAAGAAATCCAAAAGATAATCCATAAAAAGAATCATCAAATATCCACAAAATAAGCATCAAATATCCATAATAAGAATCATCAAATCACAAAAATAAGAATCATCCAAATCTCCATAATAAAATCATCAAATATGCATAAAAACATCAAATCTCCTTGACCAATATCCATAGAAAATCATGACCACAACAGTTCTCTATTGGCAACTGAAGGCATCACTGATAATCATAAGTATCCATGGGTTCTCAATAACCAAAATATATTTCAAAATAATCACAATATCCATTGGTTCTTCAACAAGCAACAAAGAATATCTTAAAATCATACTGATCGAAGACTCCAAAATGGTTGAGTCAAAAATGTCACAACATGACATCATCGAGAAATAGATCAACACTTTAGTCCCATCAAGGTGACTAGAAAATAATCCAAGGATAACTAATCGATGACTCAAAAATGATTAGCTTAGGTATCTCATACAAATACATCTCAGCTTCACACATCAAGACTGATGAACAATAACATACAGTAAATACAAACATTTCATAGAGCATACGATCACATTACCATGGTTGGGCTTATAAAGATCGAGACCAAATAAGATCAACATGCCATCACATGTCATAACCCCCGAGCCTCTGGTAACAACCTAAGACTGGTCAATACTAGTCAACCCAAAAACCCAAAACAAGAAGCATATATAATACACGATGCAAACACATGTTTTGGTTTTGCTATAATCTCAGAGTTGAGTTAAGTGTAAGTTTGATTTTTCCATTTTCAAGTGTAGGGGTTTCAGTTTCCATTTTCAAGTATACTTCAAATGTTTAAGTTTCATCATTTGACCTACAAGTCAACCCATTTGTTCCCCGATAGCATTATCCTAAGAATAACTTAAGAATAACTATTTACTCATTAAACTGATCATCATTGACCTTAATTAAATTGTTCTCTATTTTAACAATGATCCATATTCTAATTTATTAAATCTTCTTCATGGTCACTTCAACTTTTAACATAACTCAAGGATCATTATTCGTCAAAATGTAAGAAAGTCAATTACTAGTCTTCAAATAAGAAGATTATAACTTTATTAAAATGATCAATTTAACCAATCAATTAACATAGATATACCATCCATGACCTATCAACATTCTAATAGTCTTCAATTAGAAACTTAATTAAGAATTACTAAAGTGTTGAGTCTTTTAATTTAATCGTTATCATCGTTGACAACCATATAATATCTAAGGTCATAATTCAAGTCATAAGACTTATCAAATTCAATATGGTTAATTTACAATCTCACTACAAGATTTATATCAATTAAATCTCCATTATATAACTTAATTATTAATTAAATCCAATTAGCTCTAGTTAATTGATTTAATTAATAATTTCACAACCAAACTATCAACCCAATGAGTATCAGTTGACTAACAATAGTTTGTACGTAAAAATTCAACTTCAATCCAATACACAAATATTAATATTTTAATAATAATAATAATATTAACAAGTTATTTTGGAAATCTTATCCATAATGACTATATTCATCTTTCTTAACGATTTTGTATTAATGATAATCATTTCCTAGATAAATCTCTATCGCATTTAATTATAATGACAACTCATTAATTGGTTAAAATCAATTATACTTCAAATCCAAAAACTAATGTGTTTACAAAACTTCAATCGTTAAATAATCTCTTCTGGATTAATTCTAATTGAATTATCCGTTTATACTATTATTTACTAATAGTTTGTAGACCCAAGCAACTTAGTAAATAATAACTCAGATCATAGCGATGCTATAACAATGACTCCTTGAAAATTTAAATCTTAATCCACTTTTATCAAAATCCCATAGTATAAATTAACATTTCTAAATTAAAAGTCAACTATATTATTATCTCAATAAATTATTTAATATAGCTCCATGAATATTCATCGACTAATGACTAACATTAATTGTAAAGAATTAACTATATTCTGATCCATTATTAGTAAGTTAATGGTAACTTGTTATTAAACAAGTTATATTAAAATTCTCATTAATAGTTCTACAACACCAGATCCTTCATCATTTTCTACTCAGTTTAATAACAGTCAACATTTTGAGTATTCATACAAGTATGATATATAATATAGCAAAAATTATTGCTAATCCATGATTATATATATATTTTTTAATTGTCACATTCCATTATTAACAAATATATATATATATATATTATAACATTTATAATGATAAATCTTTATAACATTATAATATTAAAACTGAACTATTATTAATAGCTTTGATTAATAAATATATATATTTTAAACCATATTTAATAATGTTATAACATAATATAAAATATTTTAAACAATGTACATTCCTTTAAACAAAGGCGGATAACCACCAGCCTCAATACGTGCGGCCTACGGATCGCAGGTACCCTGCGATGACGCAGGTACTCTGCGATCACGCAGAGCCTGCATCCGGTGCCACTGCTCGTAACGGGATGGAGAGGGAGGGGGGGGGGGTGTGCGGCAGTTAAAACCCCGCCCACCCATATATAAAATTTCATTTTATAAAACATTTTTAGTAATGTTTTACTATTGTGCGCTAAGATACGCAGTTCAGATTTATTAAATAAAGTTTTCCATTTCGACTTTACAAAAATATATACATATATGTTTATATGTATATACATATATATGCATATACGTAAATGTATGTATATATATATATATATATATGTATATATATATATATACACACAATTTTCTACCAATTTATTACTGCATTTAAAATATATATATATAATTATTTATATGCAGATTTATAAAAGGAAAATATATACTCTGATTTAAAGGCTTAAACAAGAATTCTTCTCTTTAAATAATTGTTTTCTAAACATATCCATTAATCCATCCAATAGGTTTAACTATAAATTTGAAATCATCATTCTCAATTTAATTTTAATTCGAACCCAAACCTGTTTAGAACTAATTTCTTTCCTAAATTGGATCTAGGGTTTTCTAATGTTTTCTATTGATTTCCTTGCAACCAAATAAAATATCTAGATTCTAATTTCAATTATAGATTCAATCACTAGAGTATTCAGACACATAGACATGATGAAGATAGGAAGAAAAATAGTGCAAAGAGAATATGCGATTATCATGAGTGCACCTGGACACTGATGCTAATTTTTCCATGCCTTAGAAGTCCATAGAAAATCCTTTCCTTCTCCATCATTCGCAATCCTTCTAAGATCCAAGCCAACCGAGAATTCCCCAAGTGACTAAAAATGCTAGAAGAATCATAGAAGCATATAGAACATATGAGCATATGAGCCTCTCTAATGCATGTAAGCTTGAAGCTTCCATTCAGCTTCTACTTTCGCTTCTCCAAACACACTAGGAGAGTCTCAATTTAAAGGCCTCTAAGATGCATCTAGAGTGTCTCTAGAGACAACTAGAAGATAAGCATGACAACCATGCATGAGTCTTCTCCAACCTTCTAGATGAGTCTTAAGGTTATAGACACCATGTGCTCAAATAAAATGCTAACTCCTAAGTGTAGACAACTTGTGCAAACTTAGAGTGCAAACTTCTGTGTTGTCTATATGACAACTCTCGAGAATTTGCAAACTCCTATGTGAGGCAATATTAAAAATAATGCACATTAATTAATATAATATTTAATTTACTCTTTCCAATTTAATTTATTTATTTATTAAATCTCATGCACTAACTTTAATAATTCCACTTTTCAATCTTAATATATTTATATTTTAGTCACATGAAATCAAGAATCTTTTAATAATTAAAAATATATTTTCAGCTTTTAAATTTCATTTTCTGAAACTTAATTGCTAAAATATTTATTAGCTTTAATAATAATATTATTTAGTCGTTTATTTAAAAATGAACTCCAAATATATTATTATTAAAATAAATATTGTCACATTCCAAATTTAAACTTTTAACTTTTTATTTTCAAATTTAATTATTTTATTTAATTAATTTCTCAATTAATTAAATAAAATAAATATTAAAATATCATATTAATTTTCTATTAAATTAAACCATTAATTAAATATTTTTAATTAGGCTTAATTAATAGAAAATACATCAAAGACTCATAAGGTAAAAATACGAAAACCCATCATAGCCAAAATACATACAAAATCAAACCAAGGGTTAATATCATGAGTTACGTTATCCAACGTATTCGAAGGGTACTCAACTCAGATACTTGTCCTATTTTTCCAATTAGAACAAATGGCTTAAAAGGGTTGGGATTTGGACTTGAGAATTTATCTCCCCTCTCTTATCATTGAGATAATATGATAGGGTATGCTCATCCTGAGAATTCAAGGAAGTTGATACCCGGTACCTGCAACCTACATAAAAACCACGCATGTACAAGCACAATATATACTAAACTAAATAGGCAATGGCAGGAAGTGGTGCATCGTGTAGATCCCAACTAGCAGGTGACTACGACTCCCTTCCTTAACCACATCAAACATGCCATACAAAAGAAAACACGCAAAGAAAACATGCACACCATACACATGCAAGTATGGGGTAAGTATCCATAATAAAACACATATGATAATAAATCATCTAACTAATCATCATTACTAACTGAAAGCAATGTAGTAATCATCATGCATACATGAAATATAAAGTCTAAGTAATCTCATCACATAATAAACTGAATCCATAACACAATATCTGTTAATCTCATAACAACGTTGCTAACCATCAACATAAAACTAGCTCTAAAAGAGTTCAGCAATGATAACAAAATGCGTAATAGGGGCAGGCACTACATTCCACATGCTTGATGTGATTCTCCTTAGTCTTTCTCAAGATGAGGATATCATCTAGATACACAACTACAAATCTACCTTTGAATTCTTTAAGAACTTCATTCATGAGCTTCATGAATGTACTAGGAGAATTAGAGAGACCAAATGGCATCATTGGCCATTCATATTGTAGCCCATCTATAGTCTTAAATGTTTTCCATTAATTTCCCTCTTTAATCTTGTTTTGGTGGTATCCACTCTTCAAGTAAAATTTAGTGAAGTACATTTCTCCTCCAAGGTAATCAATGAGATCCTCAATCCTAGGTATGGAAAATCTATATCTTATTGTGAACCTATTTATGGCTCTTGAGTCTATACACAATCTCCATTTTCCCCCATTATTGGATGTTAATACCACATGAACTTAACATGGGCTTGTGCTCTTTTCTATTAGACCTTGGTCCATTAATTCTTGCACCTACATTGCCACTTACAAGTTTTGGTCTAGAGTGATCTTGTATGCAGCCTTGTTGGGTAGGGATGTACCTAGAAAAAAGTCAATTTGGTGACTTATAACCCTTCTAGGAGGTAGTGTAGTAGGAGTTCCTTCACTTATTATATCTTTTTAATTCTCAAGAAACTCTTGTACTTCCTTTGGTAACAACTCATTAACTATATTTTCTTCTCCTTTAGACTTCAACACTACTGTATAACTCTGGCCCTCCTCATCCTTAAGGTTCTTATAAAAATATTTACCACTACAAAATAGTACACTAGGTACCTTAGGCTATTATGTCTCTTCTTCTAATAGAGATTGGATTTTAAAGGTTCTACCACCCTTCTTAAATGAGATAGAATTGACCTTTCCATCATACACTATTTCCCTATCAAATTTCCAAGGTCTACCTCACAATAGTTAACAAGCATCCATGGGTAGGATATCACACAATAATCTATCCTTACATCCTACTATACTAAAAGTCACCCATGTTTTCTCATTCACTAGTATGCTCTTACCCTTATTGAGTCTAGTCACTTTATACAGATTCACATGAGGTACCTTAGTGAAGTTAAGTTTATTGATTGCCTCCTTTGACATGATATTGTTAGTAGACCCAAAATCTATACTACCTTGCACACCTTTCCTAGGATCTTACATATGATCCTAAGTAGAGCTCTTCTATGCTTATGTTCATTTGGAGTAGGTTTTTTAATCAATATCCTTCTAAACATAATATTCTCTCCCTTTTTTGACACTATGTGGTCCACTTCAGAATCTTTGTAGTAGTTCTACTCTTCAACATATGATATCCTCTTGTCAAGGTTAGAAGAAGAAGGTTTGTTAGGGCATCTATATGTTGAATGACCTTGTTGTTCACAATTATAATATTTCATAGTGGAAAAATAAGAACTACTTCTACCTGATTGTCTACCTCTATTTGAGCCTCCTTGGTTATACCTACCCTTTCCATAACCTCCTCTAGAATTTACTTCATTAGTTTTCTTAGTGATCTTGTTCTCACCTTGATTCCTCTGCTCATTGCATCTACATTGGTAACCTCTTCTTTGTCCTCTTTGATTTCTTCCCTTGCCTGTATCTTTGAATTTGGAATACCCTTTCTTCTCGCTATGTTCCTCTACCTTAAGAGCTAGTTGATGGCACCTTTGGATAGTAGTAGGTGCCCACAAACTAAGCCCCTCTTGGATATTTGACTTCAACCATTCTATGTATCTATCCACCTTTATTGGATCCTCTTCTTTCTTTTTGGATATGAGACACAACCTCTGGAACTCCTCTATATAAGAGGTCACATCTAGGTCTTTTTTGCTTCAGTCCTTGCCTTCTTTCATGGAGTTGGATCTCAAAGTCTTCTAGTAGGAAGTTTTCTTATAACTTATTAACCATGGCATTTTAGTTGTCTATAGGATTATTTCCCAAGCTGATTCTCTCATCTTGTACATACTTCCACCATGTCAATCTCAAGTCTTTGAGTCTTGACTTAGCCATTTTGACCTTCTGTGCCTTTGATACCCCTTCACACGGAAAATGGTTCTCCATGCCATCCGACCAATCCAACACTACATCAATGCCCATCTTTCCACTGAAAAGTGGTACACCTTACAAAGCTTTTCCTCATAGGGCTTTGATAGCCTTCAAGAAGGAACCTTCATCCAAGGTAGGGCTAGGTTCAAGTACAACATCCTCTTCTTCTACCTCCTTACCCTTCTCATTATCTTCTTCTTCCTTTCTTTTAGCTGCATCAGTAACTTCCTCTAATTTTTTCTTTACTGCTTCCAAGGCTACATCAAGGAGTCTATTCTTCTATTTTTTCTCATCAACTTCTTTGACTAAATCTACATTAGTTACCATACAATACTCACCTACTAATTCCCCACCAGCTCCACACATACACCACCTTCTCCCATCTCTTTAACTTTCTCTGATACCACTATGATGTGACTACTAATATTTCTTCTTCTCCAATATCTCTTAGGTTCTCCTTAGGTCATACACTTGATCAACCAGGTCTTCTACTCACTTTATGCTTCTTAGGATACTAACCAATAGATCTTAACCTTTCAATTGGTTTACATCAATTAGTTAGAACACACTTGCTTACTAACTCTCCAACAACATAGGTAACTCCAAGCCTCTAAGTGATTCCTAAAGGGTTGGTTGATCATCTAGGAGTGTATTAGGCTTCTTTCAAGGTCCATAAGAAAGAAAAACTAAAATCTTAATCAAGTTCTATCCATCATGAAAAAATTAATCTAAATACTTGTAAAAGGGCTACAAGAATTATCCCTTCAAATTAAGTAAAACAAAGTTATCTTGAAAAATTCCTTAACAAGGGACAAAATAAACTATCATTTCAAATACCCTTTTTAGAGAACTTAAGGATTTTTGGCATCTAGGGTTTCCAAATTGTATATATTATACTAGCAAAATTTTAGCCTTAAAACAAGGGTTTTAAGGGTTCATATGATGTTTGATGGAAAAACTTGTTTTTCACTACTTAGGGCTCCCACGAAGGCTTCCCAATTGGATTGGGGTTACTACACAACACCTTCTAGCATCATCTAGTCTTAGGTTTAATTATTAAACACATTTACCACACTAACTCCACTTGCTCTACTCTGTGATCCCTAACCAAGTTACTAGGACTTGCCTAGGGCATCACTACAACAATAGCATCTCAATTGTCTAGGGCCCCATCTCCACTTTGCATAATATATGTGGAGTCATGTTCTAAATCCAAAAATTTTGTACAAAACCTACAATGGGAAATGACCCTATGAATCCATCTTTGCAAAACCCTTGATTTAGGACAATAAGCTAGTGAAATAAAAGATAATTGAACTATGCACACAAAACTTGATAAAATGATAAACTAAAATTGTACAAAATCTTAAATCAATCTATCTTAACTCTTCCAATTGAAAGATCCAAAGCTAATCCATATGCTTGGCAAAAAAAGGTATGTGTAGGATCATGGTCAACCAAACTATGCTTTGAAGTGGCAATAAAAAATTAAAAAATTAGGGTTATGTCAACTTGACGTGAAATTTTTTACTTGTTATTAACTTTATATCAAAAAGTTGAGAGAAAATAATCTCAAGAAAATTGAATCTAGTTTATAAACTACTAGGACTCATCTCATAAAAATTAAAATTGATTGGTCAAAATTTTGAATTTTAATGCAATATTACAAAAAATTTAGAACAAAAATAAGAAGTAGACATATGTCTAACCACCTTAATCAAAATCAAATGATAATATTTTTAAATAATATTCCAGATATAAGTAGTAGACTCATGCTTGGATGTGACATATATTTTTCGGTATTTTTATTCTAAATAAATAATAATTAATTAATTTTTAACTTTATTATTTTTGTAATAAAAAAATTCTTGTGTGTGACCACCTTAACTAATTCAAAACTCTACAAAATTCAATTTTTTATTTTTTTTCCTTATAGTAGAAGAAACATAGAATGTGATTCATCTTTTGGATTTGAAAAATATTGTACCATTTGAAAGTTATAGTTGTTTTTCAAGTAGTGTGTCAGTCAACACTTTATACATAACTCCACTAGAAAATATGTAATAATTACTCACTAAACTGATAATTTGACAAACCTTACATTTATGGAAAGATAAGAACATTATTAAGAAACCCTTTTCATTTCATCAAATTTTGGTGAAAAAAAGAAGTTGTTAGCTACATGTTTGAAGTAAAAATCACATTAAAAAGGCCAAACGCACATTTTTAAGATGTTTTTTAAAGTTAAGCGTATAGGTTTGGTATCAAAAAATAGAGTAGACCTTATAAAGAGATTAATTTTTTTCATTTAGTATCTAACCCCTTGAATAGGTTGAGAATGACCTCATATATACTTTTGACCCACTCTCCTACCTATTTCAAATAGTTAAAATACCTTCTTGACAAAGTTTCTCAAAATGTAAGAAAAGGTGTCAATGTTGTCATTGACAATGTTGACAACAATTGAGCCAATTTTAACAAATATGGAGTTAAGCCCTCAAACTTACAAAAAATGCAATGATAGCCTGTATGATGTCTATATATGAATTTAAACACCTAAATATTTCCTCAAAACTCCATTTTTCCCATTCTACCCTTCTAGACCATAAAAATCTAATTTGGCCTAGTATCCAATGAAGAGCAACTTTTCCCTATTTGGGCTTGAAAAATCTAACACTTGCATACTTATGACTAAATTAGCCCCTTTTATTCACCTAGTGTTGTGGCTAGAACTATAACAAGCTAAACTCCCAAAGGGAACCCTTTGTCTTCCTTAGCCATGTAGGTGCCCCTACACCAATTATGCTCAAGAAGAGGGAATTGACTATGGAGAGACAATTTACCTAGTTGGAAGACTGGAAGGAGCAAGACCTCTACTTTCTTACTCTCCATACAGAGGATTCTAAATTTATCAAATGGATGTTAAGTAAGTATTTCTAAATGGTATACTAGAAGATGAGGTTTACATTGAACAACATTAAGTATTTTATTATCCTAACAATAAGAACATTGTATGTAGATTGCATAAAGCTTTATATGGTTTAAAGAAATCTCTTAGAACATGGTATGAGAGAATTCATAATTATCTTTTGAATATTAGTTTTGAGAACAATAATGACAACAACAACCTATAATTTAAGACTAAATCAGGTAAAGGAATTTTATTGGCTAAAATATTTACTGATGATATCATATTTAGAGGGAAAAATGAATTATATAAGACATTTACAGATGAGATGAGGAAATAATTTGAGATGTCTATGTTTAAAGAGATCAAATTCTTCATTAGTTTACAAGTTTATCAAATGAAATATAGTATTTACAATGATCAGTCTATGTATGGAAAAGAAATGTTAAATAATTTTGGTCTAGAAGATTCAAAACTAGTTAGCACTCTCATTGTGGTAACACACAAACTATCCAAAATGGATGATTTTATTGAGGTTAATCAAGCATTGTATAAATCTATGATTGGAAAATTCCTCATATTGGTTTACCTATTGGGATTGTTTTAAGGTTTTCTATAAATCCTAAAGAGAATCACTTAATCGATATTAAGAGGATAATGAGATATCTTAAAGGGATAGAATACTATGGTCTATAGTACAAGAAAAATAACATGTTTTAATTCAGAACCTATACAAATGTTGATTGGGCTAGAAACATCGATGATAGGAAAAGTAAAAGTGGTGGAGAATTTTTCTTAGGAATGAGAGAAATGAGACTAGTTACCTTGACCAGTAAGAAACAAAATTATATTTCACAATCTACTATTAAAGCTAAATATGTGGCTGCTAGAAGGAATTGTACTTATGTGGTGTGGATCAAACAATTACTCAAAGGTATGAAAGAGGAAATCATTGAAGTTATGGTAGTCAAATGTGACAATACATGTGGTAAAAAAATTTCAAAAAACCTTGTGATGCATTCAAAGACAAAGCACATTATAATGAAATATCATTATTTGAGAGAACCGGTTTAGGACAAAAAAATGAGAATGCTATATATAAATATAAAGGAACAAATAGATGATATATTCACAAAGGATTTACCTAAGGATGCACATGAATATCTAAGAAGTAAAATAGGGGTGATGCCCCTATCTCAAACTACTTGAGAAGCTAGAGTGCATCCCTCCATCAACTAAGTTGAACATCATATTTTACAACTTGGTACTGTGGATCTTACTTTAGGATATGCCTAATATAATAAAGGAGCTAAAATAGAAGATTTATAGTTATAAGAAAGGTAATAGAGGGAGAACTTGAATTGATAATATCTTCATGAATAAGATGAAAAGTTTTGACATTTTTTTAAAAGAGGGAGATATATACTAATGAGGAAGATATAGTGAGATATTCATTGAAACATCTTAAGAAGGAGAAATGTTGATAGAAGTTAGTGGGAGAGATATATTGAAGGAGACTGACAAAGCTTACATTACCCTATATAGAGGAAGAACGCATGATGATACGGGGAGAGTTTCAAAGGTATTGAGTTTCATTTTGGTTATGTTGTTGGTATTGGTTTTCTATCAATGCTAAAGAGAGAAACTGTTGGGAAGAGATTATATGAAGTGTAGAACTTATCATGGAACAATCATTATGATGGCACAAAAAATTACATTCCCATTTTGAGTGTCCATTCTAAATTTTGATTCATTGTGAACCCCTATGAATACTTTTCATGCTTGTGTCCTAGCTATTGTTTTAAAGTCTAAAAGGTGTTTTATGTTTCAAACATCCTACATTCAGCCTGCATGTACATTTTATGATGATAAATTGGCATTCCAAGCCATTCTCCAAGGTCCTATTTTGAGTAGTGTTTAGTTTTAAAATTATGCCTATGTGTAAAAAAGTTATAGGAGGGTGGAATTATGAGAGAAGGCATTTTGTGACATATCCATATAGCAAGAGGAGAGCACTCCATTAGGTTTTTAGTTATAACAGAGAAGGGGCATTATTGGAAGAATTCATAGGTGCAGAGTTCCATGGCAACGATAATGTATGGGGGATCTAGGTATTATATCATGTATTGGGGATTAAGGAGAGTTGTCACCTTTTTAAATGTACTCAAACATGCAATAGTAAGTTGTCTTCAGAAGACACATCTCTTCGTGGTAGTTGAAAAAGGTACATGGAGGGGCCAGTGCGTGTGGCTAGCTAGCATAAAGTCCAAATATTTTGAAGGAAGATGTAGTTCAAAGTATATGCCAAATGGCATCTCTAGGTGCCCCATCATGAGGTCATAAAAAAAATGAGGAGGATCTATGATCTTATGACTAGTCATAGGATTGCAAGGCATAATTTGGAGAGTTACAATACTACATTGAGGTTAGGAGATCAAAAGGCTCATTGTGAAGAGGCTTGATGTTATGATCACATCGTGAGATTAGGAGAGACAAAAAATTATGATGTGATACTACAATGGGCCCATCATTTTAAGATCATAAAGCAAGTTCAAAGGGATGCAGTGTTATGATTATCGTGGGATCACGACACAATTTTTAAGGTTCCCCGATGTTACAATTTAGTCAAATTCAAGGAATAAGATATCACAAAAGTGATGAGTTTGTGGAATTTTCATAAGGTGGAGGGAGGAAATCAAATGCTATAGGATGTAAATTTTGAAGTTTTTCAAATGATTTATGTGGGGCCTACCCAAATAATTGACAAACTAGAGGTGAGCACATGGTAGTTGGAAATGGAATTTAATATTAAAATAAAATCAAAATTTAGAGATTATTTCTGAATGCTCATAAATTGAAAGGATTTGAATATTTTAATTTTTATATAGTTTTGACTATGGAAACTTTAAATTTATTTAAATCTTATATGACTGTTCACAATCTGGGAGCAAGATTTTCATTTCAGTCTTAGGGGCACGATTTCTATCTAAAATATGTAGTATAATATATTGACAGAACTAGCAAGAAATGAACTATCCATTTTTGTAGTCAAATTTTGTGTAGGTATTTACCAAAAGTGGCTATAGGAGGATTTGTGTATCCGGTGGCTTCTAAGTGAAAAGCGCAAATCTATTGTTGCAGATGAAATTACAATCAGGCATAGTTTAGTATTCATCAAATTTGGCTTCATCATCAACTTTATTGGTGATTTGATGGTTTTTGGCAACAACACAAGTTGAATTTCATGGCAAAAGTAGATGTGACTAGCTAAATCAAATTTTGAGCCTCCAATAGATTTGATTTGTACCTAATGTATTCTCAAGAGGATATTTTGCTAATTGTTTTTAAATGAGATATATTAGATATTTTTGCATTATTTAAGGTTTTTGATGGTAGGTACATGAAGGAAGCTTAGATTTAGTAACTTTAGATTGAACACATTTTTTAGTGGGACACATATCAATTTTAGATTCCAAACCCTAAAATATCTTCTTTTCCATTATCTTCCATCTCTGCTCTTTGTAAGGGCTCCAATTCTTTGGAGATTTATTGAGGATTGTGAAACCCATTGGGTTCCAACTTTTATGACTAATGAGACCACAAGGTTGGCTCTAATTTTAGAGTTGTGATACCATTTTCCTCAGTATTCTTCTATTATGAAAAACATATTGTGTTTCTTTTGAAGCATTCATATTATCCAATTATTTTTTGGTGTTCTTTTCTAAATTTTGGCATGTAGATGATGTATTATTTTCAAGGAAATTAATTCAAGAGCTTCATTTCTTTTAGTTTCATTCTAATTCTCATCTCCTACTTCTATTGCTTGATTTGTTTTGTGTTTAAGAATGAAGAGCTTAACTTCATTTGCAGTCCTATAAGGTTTTATGTCTAGATGAATTTGCTAGTGGAAGAAAGACCCACGTAAATGCTCGTTTATACTGACAGGGTTCTAGGTTACACTAGGTGGATTTCACAATAAGTATGAGAGTTTTTATGAAGATTGATGTCTATTTGTAAGTCAAATAGATAGATCAGATATCTAAATATATGATTATACTTAAGGTATCAATCTTCATGTTAAGGTTTAGTTGATGTGCAATGGATAAGGGACTGGTCAGCTTAGAGATTGCATGTCCTCTATTTTTGTATACCCAGGTTATGTTGAGATCCAAATTATTAATTAAATATCTTTCCCTTTGTGTTTAAATAATTAAAAGGTTTTCCCTCACCTAGTTTATCAGATTCATGTGCTTTTTCTTTAGCTATTTCATACATGAATTCTTGCATAAACATAGAAGATTAAGGGATTTTATCTATTATTGAGATTTAGTTATATGCCTTTACACTAGTGCCATATAAAGAATCTGAGGTCCACCCCCCTAGGTCTTATAGAGCTTGAAGAAGAAGAAATAATTATACTTATAGTTGGCCCAAGACTACAGTCAAGTGCATCCATGATAGGAATTTTCTAGCCTTAGGTTTATTGTTTTGGCTTCTTGGCTAATTTCAAAATTGTTAAATTAGGAGCCAACAAAATGATTATTCCATTGGAAAATCTGTGAAGTAATTCACTGTTAAAAGGTAAAGAATATCTGGTGTAAACTTATATATTTTAGTCATGTATTTTGGCATGGTTTTTCCCATCCAAGTCATGAACAAAATGGTGACTCTACTTCAGAGTATTGCAATCTAAAAGGTGATGCTAAAGTTTCATGCCTCCCAGTGATGTTTTATCTAGGAAAATAGTAGCTTTGAAGGTTAAAGAAAGATTGTATTATCACTAGCATTTCCATCATCAGTCAGCTCAAGCTGAAGAGTTTTTCCAAAGTGATATATTATTCAAAGTTAGGAATGAACAACATGGTTTGTTCTCATTTTTCAAGATTGTAAATCTATAAGAGTGGTTTGATGATCTATGTTTTTCCTACCGTTGAAAGTCTAGTTCAGATTTTGTCAAGTAACAAATATTGTTTTATTTCTAACTAGTGACTAGTGACTTTGTCTCTGTACTAGTACATACTAGTTGATTTCATGTTTTAAATTTGAGGGACTTTCAGTTGTGTGGGTAAATTTGAAGCTCTTGATATTTTCTTGGAAAAGATGTGTTTTTGACTAAGGTTTAGTGTTGTTATTCCTACTATTATAAAAATATAAATATTTGATGGTGAATCACAATAGCAATTTATTTGACCTTTTAGAGAAGGTGGTGGCTCTATAATGGTTTCATAGGAAGTTCATGTCAACACTAGTCCCAAACTCAGGAGAGGAAAGTTTGCAACAACACTGAAGGTATTTTACTTTTCATGATTTTCATCTTCATGAAAGCTTAATGTTAAAAATTAGTACCTCAATTCAATGATTTTCAGCACTATAGAAAGGGGTAAAAAAATTATTTTAAGATGGATTCAGATATCAGGTCTGAGGTTAGTCTACAATTTTTTGATAGTTTGAAAAATATGGCTAGTAATATTGTTATGTTGAATAAGAAAATCCACAATATGATAGTCAATATTGTTAGAGGGAAATGGGAAGTCTTCAGGGTCTAAATGTTCAACAAGTTTATATAAAGTTTAAACTAGTAATCAGTATGATGCCTTTGCATTCTAGATTGGAGGAATCTTCCCCACCACGTGTTTTCCAAGATATTGTAGCACCTAATTCAATTATTTTGCCACAACCTATAAGGTTACAAGAGATTTTACAAGCTAAGAGATTTATTAGGGAGATGGAAGATGATAATGATAGTGTTTATATTATGTCTCGTAATTATGATAATACATATGCTTAAAGTCAAGTTAATCATGAATGTAATGAATCTGTAAAAAATGATAATCTATCTTCTGAGTGTGATGAGATGCATTTAGTTTTTTAATGAATTAGAAGATTGCAACCAGCATGGAGAAGGTAGATATGAAATTGAAAATGAGTCTTGTGATAGTGAATATGGGATTTAGGAAGTTTGTAACAATAGTAGAGGTGTTGTTTGTTATGATAAGAATGAGTGTTATAATGATTCTAATATTTCAGATTGTTGTATTAATATTGCTATTTTTATGAGTTCTTCATATCATCCAGATAAAAATCATAGCCAGGAGAAGGTTTATGAGGAAGTCTTCTTGAGCCATGATAAGATTTCAGATTTTTTGGCTTGTGAGTTTGATAAATATGTAAGTACTTCTAAGGATGTTTTTTTTTTCCCATATAGTGTTTCTTCATTTAGTCAAGTCACTTGCCAAATGTTTGATGTGGAAAAATATATAGAATTTGAAAGATCTTTATCAAATTTTTGACGTGCATATAATAATACTTTAGATGTATGTGCACATGACAACTTGATAGATGCAGGAGATTAGTTTCAAGGGAAGTTTGCTACTGTCTCAATATTTTCTCATATTGGTGATTGTAGTGAAATATGTTTGATACTTTGGATGAAGAGGAAAACATTGGAAGTAATGTTGTTGATTCCAATTTCCATTTTATTATAGAGAAATCATGTAATAAGACATTTGATAATTTTAATGTTCCCTCCAATACTGAGACCACAAGGTTGGCTCCAGTTTTAGAGTTGTAATACCATTTTCCTCAGTATTCTTCTATTATGGAAAACATATTATATTTCTCCTGAAGCATTCATAATGTACAGTCATTTCTTAGTGTTCCTTTTTAAATTTTGGCAGACGAATGATATATTGTTTTCAAGGAAATTAATCCAAGAGCTTCATTTCTTTTAGTTTTATTCTAATTCTCATCTCTTGCTTTTTTTACTTATAATGTTTTGTGTTTAAGAATGAAGAGCATAAATTCATTTGCAGTCCTATAAGGTTGTATGTTCAGATAAATTTTCTAGTGGAACAAAGATCCATGTAAATGCTTGTTTATCCTGACAGGGTTGTAGGATACACCAGGAGGATTTCATAATAAGTATGAGAGTTTTTATGAAGATTGATATCTAGTTGCAAGTCAAATAGATAGATCAAATGTCTAAATATATGAGTATAATTTAGGTGTCCATCTATGGGAAAAGGTTCAGTTGATGCCCAATGGATAAGAGGTCGATTAGCTTAAAGATTACATGTCCTCTACTATTGTGTACCCGTGTTATGGTGAGATCCAAATTATCAATTGAATATCTTTACCTTTGTGTTTAAAGAAATAAAAGGTTTTCCCTCACTTGGTTTATTAGATTCATGTGCTCTATCATTAGCTAATTCACCCATGAATTCTTGCATAAACATAGAAGATTAAGGAATTTTATCTGTTATTGAAATTCAGTTATATGCCTTTATCCTCGTACCATATAAAGAATATGAGGTTCATCCACCTAGGTCTTACAAAGCTTGAAGAAGAAGAAGGAATTATCCTTATAGTTGGCCCACGACTACATTCAAGTGCATCCATTATAGGAATTTTCTAGCCTTAGTTGTATTGGTTTTGTTTCCTTGTTATTTTCAAAATTTTTAAATCAATAGCCAACAAAATGGTGACTCTACTAGGGAATCTATGAAATAATTCACTATTAAAAAGACAAGATTATCTGGTGTAAACTTATATATTTTAGTCATGTACTTTGGTAAGGTTTTTTCCCATCCGAGTCACCAATAAAATGGTGAATATATTGGGGAGTATTGTAATCTAAAAGGTTATTCAATAGAGTTATAAGAAAGGCATGTGTAATGTTTGTTATCAACAGCAAGGTCATGCTAAAGTTTCATGCCTCCTAGTGATGTTTTATCTACGATAGTAGTAGCTTTGAAGGTTAAAGAAAGATTGTATTCTCACTAGCATTTCCATCATCAATCAGTTCAAGCTGAAGAGTGTTTTCAAAGTGTTGTAGTATTTAGAGTAAGGAATGAACAACATGGTTTGTTCCCTTTGATCAAGATTGTAAATCTATAAGAGTGGTTTCATGATCTATATTTTTCCTACCATTGAAAGTCTAGTTTAGATTTTTTCAAGTAACAAATCTTGTTTTATTTCTCAGTTATGAGTGGCTACTCAATCTCTATACCAGTATATCCTAGTTGATTTCATGTTTAAAAGTTGAGGGATTTTTAGTTGTATGGGCACATTTGAAGCTCTTTATAGTTTCTTGGAGAACATGTGATTTTTACTAAGGTTCAATGTTGTTGTTTTTACTATTCTAAAAATCTTAATGTTTGAAGGTGAATACAAATTGTGATTTATTTGTCCTTTAAAGGAAGGTGGTGTCTCTATAATGATTTCATATATGGTGTGAGGAAGTTCATGTCAGCACCAATGCCAAACTTAGCAGAGGAAAGTTTGCATCAACACTGAAGGTATTTTACTTTTCATGATTTTTATTTTAATGAATTTTAATGTTAAAAATTGGTACCTCAATGTAGTGATTTTTAGCACTATAGGAAGAGGTAAAATTTTATTTTAAGATGGATTTAGACATTAGGTCTGAGGTTAGTCTATAATATTCTAATAGTTTGAAAAATGTGACTAGTAATATTGTTATGTTAAATAATAAATCCACAATATGATTGTCAATATTGTTAGAGGGAAAATGGGAAGTCTTCAAGGTCTAAATGTTCAACAAATTTATATAAAGTTTAAATCAATAATTAGTATGATGCCTTTGCATTCTACACTAGAGGAATCTTCCCTACCAAGTGTTTTCCTAGATATTATAACACCTGATTAAGTTAATTGGCCAACACCTATAAGGTTACAAGAGCTTTTACAAGATAAGAGATTCATTAGGGAGATGGAAGATGGTAATGATAGTGTTTATATTATGTCTCCTAATGATGATAATACATGTGCTGAAAGTCAAGGTAATCATGAATGTAATGAATCCATAAATAATGATAATTTGTCTTTCAAGTGTGAAGAGATGGATTTACCTTTTAATGAATTAGAGGATTACAACTAGCATGAAGAAGATGGATATGAAATTGAAACTGAGTATTGTGATAGTGAATATGGGATTGAGGAAGTTTGTAACAATAGTAGAGTGTTGATTGTTATGATAAGAATTAGTGTTATAATGATTCTAATATTTTAGTTTTCTGTATTAATGTTGTTGTTGTTATGAGTTCTTCATATCATCAATATAATAATCATAGCTAGGAGAAGATTTATGAGGAAGTCTTCTTGAGCCATGATGAGATGTCAGATTTGTTGGCTTGTGAGTTTGATACATGTGTAAGTACTTCTATGGATGTTTTTTTTTTCCTCATAGTGTTTCTTCATTTAGTCAAGTCACTTCCCCAATGTTTGATCTGGAAAAAGATACAGAATCTAAACGATCTTTATCAAATTTTGGAGGTGCATATAATAACACCTCAGATGTATGTGCACATGAAGACTTGATAGATGTAGGGGATATGTTTCAATGTTTTTTCATGTTGGTGATTGTAGTGAAATATGTTTTGATACTTCTGATGAAGAGGAAAACATTGAAACTAATGTTGTTGATTATGATTTCCCTTTTATTATAGACCAATCATGTGATAAGACATTTGATGATTTTAATGTTCTCTCTAATAGTTTGTTAGATGAAGACAATGATTGTGATCAACATATTTTGCATCAGCCTTTTATTTTTTTTTTGGATTTCGTGACTGACCAATTTTTTCAGTAGAAAGAGTTTTCAACAAGTGGTAAATCTAATGTGATGAGTAATATGACTGCAAAGAGGTAGGGATCAGATTTTACATACCCTTTATATCTGGATATACAAGATGGGCTACAAATTGATTCATGTAACTCATTGAATGAAGTAGAATATCAAAATTTTGTGTTGATGATTGAAGGTATCAATGAGTCAGTTAGTGATGATTAGTTTCAATTTGATGATAGTAGTTATGGTCATGTTGATTCAAGTTTTTATATGCACTATTAAAATGGTTATGTTTTGCCTAATTTGCTAATGAGAAGATCTAATGTCTATGGTGAATCTAATGTAAATCAAAGTTTTAGTTTACCTCAAGCAGATATTAATGAGAATTAGGTATATGATAGAGGTAGGAAGCTTTGAAAACTTTTCAGTGGCCTAAGGTCACCATCTTGTATAGTTAGAATAACTTCCTTACTTTCAATGTGCTATTCAAGAAAGTTTTTGTCACAGTGGTTTGCTTCCTCTAGAGACCAAACTTCTTACCATGTCCACAAGGGGCATGCATCCCCAGATAGAGCCACTGATGACACTCAAAATTGCATTCTCCTTTTGAGTGTCCATTCTAAATTTTGAGTCATTATGAACCCCTATGAATACTTTTCATGCTTGTGTCCAAGCTATTGTTTTAAAGTATAAAAGGTGTTTTATGTTTCTAAAATGCTGCATTTAGCCTACATATACATTCTATGATGATAAATTGACATTCTAAGCCATTCTACAAGGTCCTATTTTGAGCAATGTTCAGTTTTAAAACTATACCTATGTGTAAATGGGTGATAGGAGGGCAACATTTTGAGAGAAGGCACTTCATGCCACATCTATATAGCAAGAGGAGAGTGCCCCATTAGGTTTTCAGGCATATCAGAGAAGGGGCATGATTCAAAGAATTCAAAGGTGCAGAGTTCCATGGTGAAGAAAATGTGTGGGGATGTAGGTATTATATCCCACATTGGGGATGAATGAGAATTGTCACCTTTTTAAATGCCCAAACACACAATAGTAAGTTGTTTTCAAAAAACACATCTCCTCATGGCAGGCGTAGCGAGTACATGGAGGGGCCCATGTGTGTAGCTAGTGGGCATAAAAGTCAACGCATTTTGAAGGAAGATGCAAGTCAAAGTATATACCACTTGGCATCTCTGGGCACCCCATTGTGAGGTCGTAAAACCAATGAGAAGAAACTACAATCTTATGACTAGTTGTAGGATTGCTAAGAAAAATTTGGAGAGTTGCGATATTACATCAAGGTTGGGAAATTGGAAGGCTCATTGTGAAGAGGCTTAATGTTATAATCATATCGTGAGATTGAGAGAGATAAAAATTGATGCTATGATACTATGATGGGCCCCACGTTGTGAGATCATAAAGCAAGTTCAAAGGGATGTGATGCTACAATTATCATGGGATCATGGCACAATTTTTAAGCTTCTCCAATGTTATGATTTCATCGTAAGATGAAGATGGTTGAGACATAAAGAAAGTCAAACTCATGGCATAAGATATCATGAAAATGATGAGTTTGTGGGCTTGTCATAAGGTTGAATGAGGAAATTAGATGATATAGGATGCAAATTTTGAAGTTTTTCAAATGATTTAAATTTGGGGCTTGCCCAAATAATTGATGAACCAAAGGTGGACACATGATATGTGGAAATGGAATTGAATATTAAAATAAAATCAAAATTGAGAAATTATTTCTGAATGCTCATAAATTTCAAAATTGAAAGGATTTGAATATTTTAAGTCTTATATAGTTTTGACTATGTAAACTTTTAATTTTTTTAATCTTATATGACTATTCATAGTTTGGGAGCTAGATTTTCATTTTAGTCTTAGGGGCATGATTTCTATCTAAAATATGTAGTATAATATACCCACGTAATTGGCAACACATGAAGTATCCATTTTTGTAGTGAGATTTTGTGTAGGTATTTACTAGAAGTGGATATAAGAGGATTTGTGTTTTCAAGGGCTTCTTAGTGAAAAGTGCAAATCTATTGTAGCAAATGAAATTATAATAAGATATAGTCTAATTTTCATCAAATTTCACTTCATCGAAAACTTTATGGGAGATCTAATGGTTTTAATTGTAGTTGGTAGAAAATGATTTTTTTTTTTTTGCAACAACACAAGTTGAACATCACAAAAAAAGCAAATGTGACAAGCTAAATCAAATTTTTAGCCACTCACAAATTTAATTTTTAGCAAATGTGTTCTCAAGAGGATATTTTGGTAATTGTTTTTAAGTGAGATATACTAGATATTTTTTCATCATTTATGGTTTTTGATGGTAGCCAGATGAAGGAAGTTCAATTTTAGCAACTTCAGATTGAAAACATTTTTTAGTGGGACACATGTCAATTTCAGCTTCTAGACCCTAGAATATCTTCTTTTCTATATATCTTCCTTCTCTACTCTTTCTAATCGTTCCAATTCCTTTGAGATTTTTTGAGGATTGTGAGAGCAGTTAGGTTCCAATTTTCATGACTAGTGAGACCACAAAGTTGGCTCTAGTTTTAGAGATGTGATACCATTTTCCTTAGTATTCTTCTATTATGAACAACATATTGTATTTCTCTTGAAGCATTCATATTATACAGTCATTTCTTGGTGTTCTTTTTTGAATTTTGGCATACAAATGATGTATTATTTTCAAGGAAATTAATACAATCTTGTGCTTCATTTCTATTAGTTTTATTCTAATTCTCATCTCCTACTTCTGTTACTTGTGATCATTTGTGTTTAAGAACAAAGGGCTTAAATTCATTTGCAGTCATGTAAGGTTGTATGTTTGGATAAATTTGCTATTGGAAGAAAGATCCATGTAAATGCTTGTTTATACTGACAAGGTTGTAGGTTACACAAGGAGGATTTCATAATAAGTATGAGAATTTTTATGAAGATTGATGTTTTTTTGCAAGTCAAATAGATAGATCAGATATCTAAATATACGGGTATACTTCAAGTATGTATCTATGTGTTAAGGTTCAGTTGATGCCTAATGGATGAGGGACAAGTCAGCTTAGAGATTGCATGTCCTCTGATGTTCTATACCTAGGTTATGTTGAGATCCAAATTATCAATTGACTATCTCTCCCTTTGTGTTTAAAGAATTAAAAGGTTTTCCCTCACTTGGTTTATCAGATTCATGTGCTCTATTATTAGCTATTTCACCCATGAATTCTGGCATAAAAATAGAAGATTAAGGGATTTTATCTATTATTGAGATTTAGTTATATGCCTTTACACTAGTGCCATATAAAGAATCTGAGGTCCACCCACATAGGTCTTATAGAGCTTGAAGAAGAAGAAGGAATTATCCTTATAGTTGGCCCAAGAATACATTCAAGCGCATCCATGATAAGAATTTGCTAGCCTTAGGTGTATTGGTCTAGTTTATTTTTTATTTTCAAAAACTTTAAATCAATAGCCAACAAAATGGCAAACTTGCTAGGGAATTTGATAAGTAATTCCCTATTAAAAGGATAGGAATATTTGGTGTAAATTTTTATATTTCAGTCATGTACTTTGGCATGGGATTTTCCCATCAGAGTCACTAACAAAATGGTGACTCTACTAAGGAGTATTGGAATCTAAATGGTGATTCAATATAGTTATAAGAAAGGCATGTGTAAAGTTTGTTATCAATAGCAAGGTCATGGTGAAGTTTCATGCCTCCTACTAATGTTTTATCTGAGACATTAGTAGATTTGAAGGTTAAAGAAAGAATGCATTATCACTAGCATTTCCATCATTAGTTAGTTCAAGCTAAAGAGTGTTTTCAAAGTGTTGTAGTATTCAGAGTCAAGAATGAAAAACTTGGTTTGTTCTCTTTTTCCAAGATTGTAAATCTATAAGAGTGGTTTACTGATCTGTGTTTTTCCTACCATTGAATGTCTAGTTCAGATTTTTTCAAGTAACAAATCTTGTTTTAGTTCTCATTTATGAGCGGTGACTCTATCTCTATACTAGTATATCCTAGTTGATTTCATGTTTAAAAGTTCAGGGAATTTCAATTGTGTGTCCATATTTTAAGCTCTTGATAGTTTCTTTGAAAAGATGTGTTTTTGACTAAGGTTTAGTGTTATTGTTCCTATTTTTATAAAAATCTGAATGTTTGAAGGTGAATCACAACTGTGATTTATTTGTTCATTTAAAGAAGGTGGGGGCTCTATAATAGTTTCATATATGGTGTGAGGAAGTTCATGTTAGTGCCAGTGCCGATCTTAGTAGAGGAAAGTTCACATCAATACTAAAGGTAGTTTACTTTTAATGATTTTCATTTTCATGAAAGTTTAATGTTACAAATAAATACCTCAATTCAATGATTTTCAGCACTATAGGAAGAGGTAAAATTTTATTTTAAGATGGATTCAGACATTAGGTAAGAGGTTAGTCTACAATTTTTTGATAGTTTGAAAACTATGGCTAGTAATATTGTTATGTTGAATAAGGAAATCCACAATATGATTGTCAATATTGTTAGATTGATAAATGTTCAACAAGTTTATATAAAGTTTAAATTAGTAATTAGTATGATGCCTTTGTATTCTAGACTAGAGGAATCTTCCCTACCAAGTATTTTCCTAGATATTATAGCACCTGATTTAGTTAATTGGCTAACACATATAAGGTTACAAGAGCTTTTACAACTTGAGAGATTCATTAGGGAGATGGAAAATGATAATGATAGTGTTTATATTATGTCTCCTAATAATGATAATACATGTGGTAAAAGTCAAGGTAATCATGAATGTAACAAATCTATAAATAATGATAATCTTTCTTCTGAGTGTGAAGAGATGGATTCAACTTTTAATGAAGTAGAAGATTGCAACTAGCATGAAGAAACCATATATGAAATGGAAAATGAGTCTTGCGATAGTGAATATGGGATTGAGGAAGTTTGTAACAATAGTAGAGAGTTGATTGTTATGATAAGAATGAGTGTTATAATGATTCAAATATTTTAGATTGTTGTATTAATGTTGTTGTTGTGATGACTTCTTCATATCATCTAGGTAATATTCATAGCCAAGAGAACATTTGTGAGGAAGTTTTCTTGAGCCATGATGACATATCAGATTTGTTGGCCTGTGAGTTTGATAAATATATAAGTACTTCTAAGGATGTTTTTGTTTTCCCTCATAGTGTTTCTTCATTTAGCCAAGTCACTTCCACAATGTTTGATGTGGAAAGGGATATAGAATTTGAAAGATCTTTATCAAATTTTAGAGGTGCATATAATAATACCTTAGATATATGTGCACATGATGACTTGATAGATGTAGGGGATGTATTTTACGGGAAGTTTTCTACTGTCTCAATATTTTCTCATGCTAGTGATTGCAATAAAATATGTTTTGATACTTTGGATGAAGAGGAAAACATTGAAAGTGATGTTGCTGATTGTGATTTCACTTTTATTATGGATAAATCATGTGATAAGACATTTGATGATTTTAATGTTCACTCTAGTAGTTTTTTAGATGAAGACAAGGATTGTGATCAACATATTTTGCATCAGCACTTTTAGAATTGTTTTTCAAATTTGGTGACTAACCAATTTTTTTAGTATGAAGAGTTTTTAGCAAGTACTAAATCTGATGTGATGAGTAATATGATGTCAAAGAGGGATGGATCCAATTTTTATTTTTTATTTTTTATTTAGGCAAAAGTGGCTAGCCACTATAACATTTGTTAACTTTATATCTAGATATACAAGGTGAGCTACAAATTCATTCATCTAACTCATTGAATGAAGTAGAATATCAAAATTTTCTATTTTTGATTGAAGGTATCCATGAGTTAGTTAGTGATGATAAGTTTTAGTTTGATGATAGTAGTTATGATCATGCTAATTCATGTTTTCATAATGAGCAAGATGAAGAAATTGATTCAAGTTTTTATATGCACTATGAAAATGGTTTTGTTTCACCTAATTTTCTAATGAGAAGATCTAATGTGTGTGGTGAAACTGATGTAAATTGAAGTTTCAGTTTGAGGAGATGTTAATGAGAATCAAGTATATAGTAGAGGTTGGAAGCTTTGAAAACTTTTTAGTGGCTTGGGGTCACCATCTTGTAGAGTTAGAATAGTTTCCTTTCTTTTAGTGAGTTGTTCAAGAAATTTTTTTTTAGAGTGGTCTGCTTCCTTGAGAGATCTAATTTCTTTCCATACCTACAAGTGGCATGCATCCCCAAATAGAGCCACTGATGGAACTCAAAATTGTATTCCTATTTTGAGTGTCCATTCAAAATTTTGAGTCATTGTGAACCCCTATGAATGCTTTTCATGCTTGTGTCCTGGCTATTGTTTTAAAGTCTAAAAGGTCTTTTATGTTTCTAACATGCTGCATTCAGCTTGCATAAACATTCTATGTTGATAAATTGACATTCCAAGCCATTCTGCAAGGTCCTGTTTTGAGCAGTATTTAGTTTTACAATAGAGAGCAATCCATTAGTTTTTCAGCCATATCAGAGAAGGGGCATGATTGGAAGAATTTGTAGGTGTAGAGTTCGATGGCAAAGACGATGTGAGGGGGATTTAGGTATTATATCCCACATTGGGGATGAAGGAGAGTTGTCAATTTATTAAATTACCAAACACACAATAGTAAGTTGTCTCCAAAAGACACATCTCTTTGTGGTAGACACAACAAGTATGTCGAGGAGCCTGTATGTGCAGCCAGTTGGCCTAAAAGGTATCATATATTGAAGGAAGACGCATGTCAAAGTATATGCCATGTGGCATCTCTAGAAAACTCATCATGAGATCATAAAACCAATGAGGAGGATTTGCAATCTTACAACTAGTCATAGGTTTACCAAGAAAAATTTGGAGGGTTGCGATATTATGTCAAGGTTAGGAGATTAGAAGACTTATTGTGAAGAGGCCCAATGGTGCAATCACATTATGAGATTGGAAGAGATACAAAATGATGTTGTGATGCTATGATGGGCCCCTCATTGTGAGATTGTAAAGTGAGTTCAAAGGGATGCGATGCTATGATTATCATGGGATTGTAGTACAATTTTTAAAGTTCCCTAATGTTACAATTTCATCGTAAGATCGAGATGCTCAAAACATCAGGAAAGAAAAATTCATGGCATAAGATATCACAAAAACAATGAGTCTGTGGAATTTTTGTAAGGTTAAGGGAGGAAATTAGATGCTTTGGGATGTAAATTTTGAAGTTTTTCAAATGATTTAAAAGTGGGCCCTGCCTAAATAATTGACAAACCAAAGGTGGACACATGGCAGGTGGAAATGGAATTGAATATTAAAATAAAATCAAAATTGAGAGATTATTTTTGAATGCTCATAAATTTCAAAATTGAAAGGACTTGAATATTTTAAGTTTTATTAAGCTTTTACTATGTAAACTTTTAATTTCTTTTAATCTTATATGGTTGTTTAGAGTTTGGGAGCCAAATATTCATTTTTGGTCTCAATGTTGTGATTTGATTGATTGATGAAGTTTATTTGAAAAGTAAGGATAAATTTAATGGTTACTTTAGCTAATCCAAGAAGAACTATTTAAAAATAAATGTTTTTACCAAGCCAAGCCAAGTAAATAGTGTAAGCTAAGAAAATTTAGCACAGGCTAAGCAGAATTTAGTAGGTACAAATGTCAGAAAATATAGTAGGTGTCAAGAATTAGTGAAATTTAGTAACTATCAAGCATCATGGAAATAATAGTGAGGAATGTACAAGGAAGACTTCTTTGATACCGAGAAACCTAGTGTTGGCCGAGAAGTAGAAGACTATTATTGCCACATGAACAATGTGGATGCCTAGTGACAACAAAAAGAATTTAATCAAAGATTTAATAAATCAGCTGAAAAATGTTATTTCTTGAATTATGTGAAGTATGTGGAAGATAAACTATCTTTAGGTGAATCTAAGGAATATTTTAAGAGAATTTTCTAGAGGTAACCTAATGGAAAGAGGGAGGATTCAATGAATCTGGCCTAATCCTAAGGTGGGTAATTGGGATTAAGTGACAAAAGTTCTAATTGTCTTTATATGGGGATACAAGGCTAGAAGAAAATGTGGTTGTTGATAGTGTTAAGTGCAAAGGAGTTGTTGCTTCATATGGGAAGAGATAATTCTACAATTGGCATACTGAGCAAGAAGACTCAAAGAAGTGAAGGCTTGAAAGGTTAACAAGCAATAATATATGAAGAGTATGAATGCTAATAAAAAATGGAGGACTGAACAAGATATTTGTAATCTGCAAGTGAGTTATGTTATATTATTAGATCAAGTCCTATTTCTACTTTCTAACCATTGTATCATTTTGGATAAATCCTTTCAATTAAGGTTGACCTAATAGTCATTTGTAAATCCCTTAAATAGGTGACATTCCAATGGAATGTTTTAAATTCATCTAACAAGGCTCACTCCTAAGATGGTGATTGAAATCCTTTAATCAAGCTCACATTTAATAGTCTATATTTTACCATCTAACAAGGTTGGCTCCTTATAGGGCCCAATTCAAAAGAGTAAAAATTGGTAGCAAGTTATTCAGTTTCTATGTTAAACACTTGTGACAAATTGTGTGAATAATCTTTGTATGTTTTATATTTACATTACTGTAGAATTTATTTTGACCTAGGATAATGACCCACTAAGTTATGAAGTTATTGGATGATTTAATCAGTGCATGCACTTATCTATTTGGTGAGAACTGAATTTTTTTATTTATACATTTAGACCTTGTATAATGGATTCACCCCCCCTCTAATTTATTCTAAATATTCCAACAAGCCATTTATAATTAATCATGTATTTTATGAGGAAGATAGGTTGCTAATGAAGAAAGGTTAAATTATTATAATAGATCATATTATTTTCCATTCATTTCAAACTATTTGCTATACTTTTTCAATTAGTTAACATATATTTTGGAGGGAAAATGTTGTTATTGTATGAAGATGTTAAGTTAAGTAACATGGGAATGCTGATAATGATATTATTTTATCTTTTTCCATTTGGCCTATTGGCAATGCAGAATTTTTTTGAAAATTTTAATGAAAAACCATTTGAGTCTTTGTATCTTGCAAACTATGGTTTTGTTCCTTGTATTTTACAAATCCTTACATTGCCCTAGTCCATATCCTCATCTTTGTGTCATTGAAATTATATTAAATTCTCAAGGCTTTTCAATAGAGCAATCAATAAAAAACCCTAAGTGTGAAAACCCTAGTGCCCTACTTTATTTTACCTTATTTTTGAAAACCCTTAATTATAATATTCAAAAAAATGATTTTAAGAAAAAATACTTTTACCCTAAGGATGGGCTTATGCAAGCATGACTTCATTAAAAATCCTGTTTTAAACCTTTATTGGTCGTGATTTGCTTGCAATTTTCTCAATTTTGTATTTAGAAATGTATTATGTGATGCAAGTTTTATGTGACCATTGATCTTGTTCAAATACACAAGTATCACATTCTCGAAATGTTGAGATGAAAAGTATTTAAGTAATGTGGGCATGCACTTTGTTGACACGTAGCCCTTATCTTTTTTAAAATCTCAGTGAGCCGCAAAATTTGTGATGAGTCATAACTTGTTAGAACCTTTTGTAGACTTGTTAGTACTTTTTGTGCATATTCTAGAATTACTGCAGTGTCATTAGTTGATTTATTAATAGAGATATTCCTTTATCACCAAGATTCATCAACCATTGATTTCATTAAATCAGGGGCTAGTGCTTTCCTACAAGAATGAGGTGCTTGAGAGTTAAATAATGCGAAGAAGCATAAATAGGACACGTAGCATAGTCTAACAACACGGGCCTGCCATTTCCAAGGGTGATGTTAAGATGTCTTTCATGGCAATGTCAGATGAGTTGGACTAGAGGGTAATATTTTATTCATCAATTTATTTGACATGGTATTTAAGACTCATGATTCTATAACCATTGATCTATGTGAGTTCAAAGGGTTAGCACAAACCTACATGAATAAAACTCACAATCTCACCATTAATGAATCACCAAAGCACAGAAAGAATATCACAGCATACAAAATTTTCAGAGCCAGGGCATGAAAACTTTATCTAGCGATCTAGTAAGTCACAGAGGAAATCACACAGTGTAGAAGTGCAAATTTTAGCAGGTAAGTACTTTGTAACTCCTTGAAAACCAAGTATCTGTTGTTATAAAATTTCTAGGGTTTATTCAAAATGCCTCCCTGGAAAGAATTCACTGGACAAGAAGATTATCTAAAATGTTCTATACATGATGACTTTTTGAAACAATTCCCTTTATGTGTACATAAAATAACTAAGGGGAGGGAGTTAATTCCTAAACACCCTAGGGTAGGCATAGTAGAGGGTTTCTATGACAAAGCTAACTGGGAATGAGATGCCCTTGTTTCCACTAGAGGTCTAGAGTTATTTAGAAAATGGTTTTTAGAGTGAAAACTAGACACTCCTATGAGCAATGTATGGGATTTTGACATTGGTTAATTAACAGTCCCTACAGTTTTCTTTTAGAGTGATTTGTTGATGGATTTGACCAAGAAATATGATCAAATTAAAGGGTGGGTAAAGAACCATGGTAGAGTGAATCTTTTTAGGGTTTTCCCTAAGCTAATTAGTGAGTTTTTCAACCTTAACCCTAACCATTCTATGCATGAAACTATTGATATGGATGACCTTCAAGCATGGTATGATGAACAAAGGATTTACCTAAGAATAGGGCCACTGCAGGAGCATGCTACTAAAATTGGTACTTTGCCTATGATTATAGTCAACACCTTAGAGCAATTACTAAGAAGAAATTTTAACCTTAGAGCTCAGCCATTGTTATTTTTTGTTTGCAATATTTTTGGGATCGATGAAGCCGAGAAAATCCTAGGCTCAATTGTCTTTATAATGGCTCAAACTCTTCATTTTGGGATGAGCACTATTCTATATTTTGCTACTTTTCTTGTAAAGGAGATTCACAATAGTTTGGTGGGGATAGCATGGGGAAACATGTATAAACCTTTTTGTTGGTATTCATTACTCATGTATGTATGTTTTTACAATGGATTTACCTTTTTCTCCAAGGGTGTGGAGTTGAAAATAAGTAGGGATGGAGAGAGGAATCCAGTGCAGTTATGGAGTGTAGATATGACTTTAGAAGCTACAAATATCAATTATGTGAGGTTTGATAGATACTTCACATCAAAGCTTAGATTACTTTTGAGAGGAGACAACCCTAGGATTCCAAAAGCATTGTTAGAAATGGTTAGACCTAAGGACTATGCAATAGGGCTATTGGTTAGCCATAATCGGGGGGGATATAATCCCTTATAATGTTTCAATAGTAATAAGAGTATATGGTTTTTTGGGAAAGCCAAATGTGCTGCCATTTCATCTGCCCTTGAAGATAGGAATAGCTGAGCTATTATGGCAAATAGGCACCTTAGATGAGAGGGAGTTTCCTAAGAAGGGTACCTTTTTTCAAATTGTTATTGTGGTACTTGATTTTTTCTTTGTGAGGAAAGGCTAGAAGCACCTGAATTTGTTCTTAGATAGATATAACATGGAAAAATCTCACGCAAAATTTATTGATCCTAAAGGATTCTATGACCTCTTAAGAGAGAGGGTGAGAGCTTCCCACATGGTGCAACAAGTTTACTATCGAAAGGATGTCATTAGGAATATTTTTACTTTGCAAGAGTAAGAATTGAGAAAGGAGAAATGGATAGTATTCAGCAAGACCCTAGAATTTATTAATGCTTTTGACCCCCATTATGACCCATTAAAAGATAAAAAAATATTGGGGAGCCAAGATGCAAGCATTAATGAATAATTTTGCTGAGATTATCCAAACTATGAATGAGAAGAAGGCCATATATGTTGAGAAATATCTAGACAAGGCTATAGAGGTGAAAATGAGGATCAACAGCAAAAATCTAGTGGCCCCTAGCCAATACACCTTGCAAAAAAGGGTGGGATATGTAATGATCTAGAATGTATAATAGGTTCCTCTTCAATAGAGACCAAGCCCAGGAAGCCCATCTGCAGCTAGTGCTCCAAAAAGACAAAAATTAGAGCAAGGGTCTTCTTCCCAAGTTGAGCAATATTCCCCAAGCCAATCCCCAATTAGAATTGATGATGAAACATCTCTAAGGGAGCAACTTAGAAAAAATGGTGGAGAGGGAGATGTAATTATTACTTCCACAGATTTGGAGATTGGAGAGCCTTAAGAACCACCTACACCTTCCTTGGATCTCACTATGGCTAATTATCAAGGTAAGGAGATTGATCCCATAGTTTCTCAAGCCTCAAAAAACTTTATTAATGATGAGAATTTTGTAAAATCTAGTGCTTTTGTTCATGTTTTGTGGAGATTAAATATGGGAAATTTTGAGAAAACTTGTGAGAAGATAAAGGTAGAACAGCCAGACAAACCTGAATCTACTATTAAGGAAGAGGTAAAGTCTAAATTTTTGAATGACTTTTCTTAATTTATAGCTAAATATGGGAGGCAAATAGTTAAATAGTCAGAAGTCCTCCTTCTACCAGAATGGGATATAGTGAATGCCGTTATTTTTGATTCAATGAGAAAATAAAAGGATGTTCAATTAAGGACTGAGGAAGAGATATTACAGCTTCACAGAGGAGTCAAGTTTAGTGATGACCACCAAGCCCTTGTTATTTGGTCTATGGAAAAAGTGAACAATACCAGAATACATGAAATTTCTATTGTAGAACATACTGGTGCATTGACAGTTTTTAGGCTTGGTGAGGTAGGAAGTGAATATATAATGGGAATGGCTTCTGAAATGCTAAAATTTGGTAGTGTGGTGTCTAGCCAAGAAGAAGATAGATTTTCTCAACTCAATGCTAGGTTTGAAAAAGTTCTGAAAGCATATGAGGAGAGGGGTATGCAAATATAGTCATTGGAAAACAAAGTGACTCAAATGGAGAAAATTCTTGGGAAAAGAAAATTAGTTGAATCTAGTAAACCCAACATTGCATTACCCCCATGGCCACCTGTTGAGCCTTTTAAGTCAACATCAATTATTGATATACTAGATACTCCAAAAAGGCCTTAGTAGAGGATTTTGAAGAGGAAAAAAATAAGTTATATGAATTGCATATAGAACTTAATAATCAATATGAAGAAAAATTAAGGTAGGGTATCATGTATTTAGTAGATAGAATTTAATGGCCATCATTTTTTGATTTTCTAGTAGGGATTGCAGCTATCAGGGATGAGTTAAAATGAAATGAAGTTGTATTCAAACCCATTATACAAAAGTGGACAGAAAGAAATGAAGATATCATTGCTATGTGTATATCAGTTTTCCAGCTGACCTGTCATCAGATAGAAAAGATCTTTGATTTCTTAAATAAATGACAAGGTTTTGATGATAAAAAATATTCCTTCCAAAGAACATTAACTATTTATTTTTCCAAGTAATTTGCAGAAAAAATTGATTTATTCCCTTATACTTTAAAGACAATTGAGAAAGTGAAGGAAAAGGAAGAATGGAAGAAGGAGTTGGATGAGATATTTTGTGAAAGAATGAAAAAAGTTTTAAATGAAATAGGCCATTTACTATGGGCAATGACAAATGAAGAGCTTGTAAAGGTACAATTTCTCTACAACACCATCAGAAAAGATCTTGTGAACATAGAGGCAATTGCAAATTCCTTAATAACTGTGCAAAGAGAGGTCTTGAGTTTTGATTGGCCTAATGACACTGCCTAAAATGATTGGAAAGATAAATTTATTTCTATAGAGTAGATGGTGGGAGATGATGAGGCAAAATATGATGATGAGGAAGAAGGTGCAAAAGGAGAAGTCACCCGTGTAGCTGATGATAAAGACAAAGAAAATCCTTAGGTAACTCGAGATGACTCAACACTTTCAAGTTTGATGACCACTTACTCCGAGGAATCAGAATGATAAAAGAATCTAATCACAATGCTTTTGTCTTTCCAAGTGGAAATATAGAAAGGGACCCACAAAATGATTTTCAATGTATCAGTCTTTTTGTTATTCACAGTTTTGTTTTCTTGTGATAGGTGTATGTAAGAATCCTTTTGAAGGACAGCTATCAACCACATTTGTTTTTTTCTTGTTGCAACTCATACCTATATAAATGAGTTTTCAAGGCAATGTGATGGTCTAATTTCTAATGCTTTTAGTCACACTTAGTTTTTTTTTAATCCAAGTAATTTGAGCAAGCTTTATGATGTATTTTCTTTGTAGGACTATGGGAATATATTAATGCAGAATGACCTCTATGTTTCTTCTTAAGGCCATTCCAAGTTTACTTTAAAGTTTATATAGTTATCAAAGAAAATGAATATAAATTATGAGTTGTACCCATACCAGTTCTTTCTGAAACTTGTCTCCTTTTCCTTACTTATCTATCTTGATGTTGTATGAGTAAAAACTTGTGTAATTGAATATAATCCTTTAGGTTGTATATCTATTTATCACTACCATTAGTTCAATCAATTAAGTAAGATCTTTGATGAATTTGATAAGGTTGTTGTAGTAATGAGAAGGATGTTTTGAATGATGGATTCCAGTAAGAATTGTTGATAATATTTGTTGTAAGGCATAGATCTATAGATTTGTAGTGGACTCCAAACTCTATTAGATTAGGCATTGGACAAATTGATTCAGCTAGAAGAGAAATAGATCATAAATGGGTATCAAATGCAAAATTTATAGTCAATTTTACTTTTATTTCCTAAAGATCTTCAAAGTTGGTCAATACTTGTTTGCATGAAATATTCTAGCTTTAGTTAGCCACTATTGCAAATAATACTTGCAGATCTACAAAATACTTTATGACCAAATCTATTATATGGGATGTATTCTGTTTAAAATGTCACAATTGGTTGTGTGATTATGGATTGATGATGAGAATTAGAATGAAAATAAGATGGTTTTCATACAACAATAGTCAGATTGAGTCATCCCTTAAGTATACCCACCTTGGTTTTGCAAAGCCTAAAGAGAAGGAAACCATTCTTTGTTTTGTTAATGTTGGATCCAAATGGTGTGCATGTGTAATTGAAAATAGGAAATGGCTAATCCTTAGGTTGCGTAAGTGTTATCATTTTGGTATTGAAGCATCCTATTTCTGAGTAGTTTTAAAACTCCAACAAAATGGCGACTCTATTGGGTAGTTGTCCAATACATCTATGAAAAGTACTGCAGTTTCTTTGGTTTTTTTGTGTTCATGTGTGTTAGATGGTTTAAGTTTTACCCGAATGCTACAAAGATACATTGACATATCTAGCCTTTCCAAGTGTCTTATCTACAAAGAAAGAGCTTTAGTCTGATAATTTCAGTGATTGGTCCATCTGTATCAGATATTTCTATCTCTATTTGTGTTATTTCCTTGAAGTTAGGGATTGTAATTGTTGTATTTCCCTAGAATAGGGTAGTGACTCAGTCAAGGTTTTGGAGCTAGTGCTAATCTCATAAATAGTGAGTATGGATGACAAAAGGAGAAACATAATAGCTTAGACAAGAGCCCATCTTGATGAACCAATGTATACTAATTTACAAAAAGGTGGTAAGAAGAACCTAAATAAGAAAAGGACAGATCCAAATCCCACTTGGAAACCCAGAGGTAGTGTATCTATCAATTCCCAGTATCAACTAGTGCCAGGGAGAGAGTCTTCTTCACTTATTTTTGAATCAAAATCCACAAGACTCTTAGGAGGCATTTTTAGTACCCCAGTACAAAATGAAAGAGCATATCAAGATAAGGATATGTCACCAATAGCGAATATATCCCCTAGACCAGATCTAATAGCTAACATTAATCAAAGGTTAGGACTTAAGAGCTCATTTGGAGATGCTTTTAACCCCAAGGTAGCCTCATACATGGAACCTAACCTAATAGATTTGGATGACCTTGCTGATTTAGAAGCTACTACTGTATATCCCAAAGAATTACAATGAGAGATAGGATTTTTGAAGAAATGGGTTGTTAAGGAAGAAGCTAAACATATTTGTTTAGAGAAAGAAAAGGCGCAAGCCACCTTACATGCTATAATAGAAAGAGATGCTCTGCTGAGAAGGATAGCTATCTTGAAAGAATAGAATAAAAAGTTAGAAGAGAATACCACAACTCTTCACACTGATGTATTTGGAGATGTAGATAGTCTAAGAGCTAAAGTTCAAGAACAAGAAAAACACCTGAATCAAAAGCAAGAACCAATTATTGCTCAAGTGCAAGATTATAAACCCGTCCAAGTAAATCCTGTAGAACCCATTGTAAAAGTTGCAGACAAAGAAAAGGGTAAAGATATATGAGTCCAAATAAATGAACCTCAACCTCAACCAACAAAACCCATAAAACCTTGCATGTCAAAATTAGATCTAAAACAAGAGAAGGCTAGAAAGGAGAAGGAAGATCTTGCAAAAGAGCTTGAGAAGGTGGAAAATGAAGCTCAACCTATAGTAACTAGGAGAAAAATCTAGTTAATCAAGTCTAATTTTGCATTAGCCTCATGGCCAAACTTATCCACCCTAGCCTCAGTTTTTGTACCTCCCTGTGAACCAGTAGTTTCAGTTTAGGGAGTATCTCAGTTTTCTCATGCCTCATCATCCACCACTTATACTCAAGCTCTTGTTGTTCAACCCCAACGATCCCAAAATGTTCCTCTTAACCAAGCCAACATAGCAAGCACCTCAAATGTTCATAGTTTCCAAAAGAAAGTTGTATACATGGAAAAGTATAGACAAATATCATTTCCAGGTGTTTCTAGTGCTCCACATCCCATATCTTTTGATTTGAGAGATAAAGTAGTTAAGTTTTCTAGAAATAATGCTATTACTAGTGAACAACATTTAAGATTTTTCATATACATGTTAAATGATTATGAAGTGGAACATGAGGATGTGGTTATGAAGTTGTTTGTTAATTCAATAATGAAGGACACAAGAGATTGGTTTAGAAGGTTACCTGATGATAGTATTACATCTTGGAGTGATTTTGAAATTTTTTTCAAGGAGCAATATGGAGACAACACCAATGCAAGATTCATGCTAAATGAATTCAATAACATCAAGAAGAATCCTAATGACTCCACATTTGACTTCAATGTAAGATTCCAGAAAGTTATGTACAAATTGTTTCAAGTTATGAGCTTGAATGTTATGAGGTTGAATGAGGATGTCTATCTCACAACATATTTTAATTCTTTTGATAGAAAAATGGCTTATCAATTGAGAGATAAGGATCCTAAAACTTTAGGGAATGCGTATAAATTTGTAGTAAATATAGAGAATAATAGGAAGGCATCTAGAAAATGGGGTAGGAGAGATGACCCAAAGCTTTTTAATCCAAAGAATAACACCAAAAAGGAGTTTGATAAAAATCCTGTACGAAAGTAGCGAGAAGAACCTAAAATAGGCCAAGTGTTGGAATTTATTAAAAGGATTAATCCCACTAGTTTCAATAAGCCAAATTTTTCTAATAAAACCCCTGTGAATAATAGCAATTTCAATATACAACCTAGAATGCAAAATTACCCTTATACTACCCAATGGAAAGATGGCAAGCCAATCCCTAACCAAACTCAAAATGTAAAAGATAAGGGTATACCAAATCCCTTGCAAAGAAATTCACTAAATATGAATGATAATGTGCTATGGTGCATTATTTGTCAATCTCCCCACTCAGTAGAGTATTGTGTAGTTGCTCAATCATTTGTTTCTGATCATGGTTTACAAACCGAGGAGGATGAAGAAGAGAAGAGTCATGATGATGTAAGTTTTAATATTGTAAGCATGTGTAGTGACTATGTTGATTCTAATTTAGAAGAAGTATAAAGTGACTTGGAGAATAAAAAATTTCTTATCAATTACATCATCAAGAAGTTTTTTCAGACAATGAAGGCTGTGACAAAGATAAACTATGTGTTACATCATCTAAAGTTGGTCATGTAAGTTTAAGAATGCCTTCTAAAGAAGAAATTGATAGAATCATTTCAGAAATGGTCTCCCAAGTACATAGAAATTATAATTTTAGGAACAAAATAGTTAATAATGAAGTTGGGAAACCTTCTAGTATATTCATAAAAGATATCACACATAAGATGAAAGATGAAGATAAGAAGGCTAGTATAGAGATAGTCAAGGTTAAAGATAATAAAACTAAGAAGTGGGAACCTAAGAAGAAAGTGCAATTCCCAACTAATGAGATACCAAAATGAATTGTTCAAGAGAAGTGATCAAGATTTGATAATTCAAAGAAAATAGTAATCCCTACTGCTCAGAAGGCTCCTACTCTAGGTATGATTGTTAAACCCACTATGTCTAAGCCAATTGATATGATATCCATGTTGTCATAAATCACTATTAAGGTACCTTTGTCTGAAATATTTATAATTGAAGAGCATAAGAGTAAAGCCTTTTCATGGTTGGGAGGGATAGGAAATAGAAATAATAATATAGAACAAAGTGTTACCCAACAGATCCCATTAGTAATAGAAGATAGTGGTATTATGTCCCAAATTTCCCAAATGTTCTTGGATGACTCATCAGTAGCATACATAGAAGATATTGAACCATTCTTTCTTAGTCTAATTATAAAAGGGAAGACCCTTAAAAATTGCATGATAGACTCAGGAGCCTCTAGCACCATAATGCCTTTCAAAGTAATGGAAGCCTTAGGGTTGAAAGTAGACACTAAGTAGGGAAGATGTAGAGGTAAGGACACTACTGAAGTCCCAGTCATAGGTACCATAAATGCTTTACCATTTAAACTAGCTACATATCCTGAGGTAGAGTTGACCATGTCAATCCTTGTGGTGGATATACCTCCACACTATGGAATTTTTCTTTCTAGAAAATGGAGTGCTGCTATGGGAGGTAGTCTGAAATGTGACTAACCTATGCTACTTTTCACATTGGAGATAAATTTGTCAAGGAAAATAGAGAGCCAAGGGTCAATCAAATTTTAGGGGAAGAAATTGACAAAGACGCCAGTTGCTTCTTAGATAGTGGTGTGACTACACTCAAAGCTGAATTGATTATGCAAGAAGTTGAGTGTTGTATAGACTCACCAATATTATGGACAATGTTCTTTGATGGGGATAGTTCTAAAGAAGATGTAGGGGTAGGGATAGTTTTTGTTTCTCTAGAGAAAAACACTTTCAGGTATTCTTTTACCCTGAATTTTTTGTGTACTAATAATATAACTGAGTATGAAGCATTGTTGTTAGGATTGAAAGTTGCTACCCATCACTAGATCAATAATTTTCATGTCATAGGTGATTTTGAATTGGTTATCTCATAGATAAGGGGAACATATGCTTCTAAGAATAAAAGGTTGAAATAGTATAGAATTGTTTGGGATCAGATTGAAATTTATGATGCATTTAGTATATCATGGAAAGTTAGGACTAAGAATAAGATGGCTGATTTATTAGCAAATGTAGAAATTAAGCCCCAAGAGATATCATTTTTAGGGATATCAAAAATTGAAGTTCAAAATAGGCCATCATTACCTAACAACATTGAGTATTGGCAAGTCTTTCAAGACAACAAAGACATTATGAATTTCTTGCTAAATGAGAACAAATACCATGGACAAGAATTAGATTGCAATGAATTGGTTGAGACCATAGATGGGAGGGAAAATAATTTGGTCAAGAGGTTATCAAGTTAAAAATTAATAAATTACCTAAAGGTTTGGTTATTTTGGAGAATATGTTTGATAACCAAGATAGGGTAAAGCCTTGTTCTAAAGACTATAAACCTCAAGAGCTAAAAGAGATAAATTTGGGTACTAACAAGGCCCCTAAGAAAGTTTATATTGGTCAAAACTTGTCAGTTAAAATTAGAAAGCCTCTGATTGACCTATTGAGAAAGAATAGACATGTCTTTGCTTGGTGATATGATGATTTAAAGGCCTATAGAGAAGACCTATTTCAGCATGTCATACCTTTGGAGTATAATGTCAAACCCTTTAGGCAGAAATAAAGACCAATTAATCCTACTCTAGCCCATAAAATGCAAGAGGAACTAATGAAGTTAACAGATGGGGGAATAATTAAACCTATCAGACATTCCACTTGGGTCTCTAATTTAGTACATGTCAGGAAAAAGAATGGGGATATCAAACTCTATGTAGATTTTAGAAATTTGAACATTGCTTCCCTGAAAGATAATTATGGGTTACCAAATATAGAAGTTATGTTGCAGTAGGTAAAAGGGTCTGAACTTATGTCAATGATGGATGGATTTTTAAGATATAACTAGGTCCTAGTAAAGGAAGAAGAACAATTCAAAACAACATTTACAACTCCTTGCAGAACCTATATGTATGTAAGAATGTCATTTGGGTTGATTAATGTAGGTGGCACATTCCAAAGAACCATGGATGTGGCTTTCATGAATATATAAATAAGTTTATGGTGATACATCAAGATAACCTCACAACATATTCTAAGAAGGTTAAAGACCACTGTAGGCATTTGGAGAAGATTTTTATCAAGGTATTGGAATATGGAGTGTCATTAAACCCTAAGAAATGTGCATTTGGGGTAACTAAAGGTAAGTTATTAGGACACATAGTGTCAAAGGATGGGGTAAAGATAGATCTTGAAAAGTAGCAGCCATTGATAAAATCCCTAAGCCAATGAATGTAAAAGGAATTCAATCTTTCTTTGGGAAATTCAACTTCTTAAGAAGGTTTGTTACTAACTTTCCTGAAATTAGTAGACCTATTTCTAAAATGCTCAAGAAAGGAGCCACTATAAATAGGAATGGTGAGCCTTCATAGGCATTTCAAGATATTAAGACTACTATAAAGAATGCTCCAATCCTAAGGACTCTTGATTACACTAAGCCAATGCACATATTTTCTTTTGCATCTTTTCACTCTGTAGCTATAGTACTATTGCAAAAAAATGAGGAGGGATATGAACAACCCATTGCTTTCTTCAATAAATCACTACAACTTGTTGAAATTAAATATGATATAAATGAAAAACAAGCATATGCTTTAGCAAAGGCTATTAAGGAATTCAGATGCTATTTGATAGGAGCTATTATCATTGCATTTGTGCCTAGTGTTGTTGTGAAGAATATTTTTTCTTAGCAAGAGGTACCAAGAAGAAGATGTTAGTGGATCGATAGGATCCAAGAGTTCAACATTGAGATATAGATAACAAAGTTGGTAAGAGGTCAAGTATTAGCTAAACTCATGGCTCAATCTAACTTTGATGCTAATCAAATAAATATAGTGATAGATGACCTCAAATCTGATTTATGTTACATGGAGCATTGTGATTGGTATTGAAATATTATCCACTACCTACAACATATGGAAGATCCATCTTATCTAACTGACAATGAGAAGAGAAGCACTAAATTACAAGCCATCAAGTACATAATTATCCAAGGTAGCTTGTGGTGGATAAATTTTGAGGGAATATTACTAAAATGTGTTGATTAAGAAAGGTTGAAATAAATTCTGAGTGAAATGCATACTAGACTGTGTGGGGGACATTATATGGCTAAAACCACAACACAAAAGGTAATGAGAGATGGATTTTGGCGGCCATCTCTTTTCAAGGATGCTCAAATCATGGTTAGGAACTGTGATTCTTGTCAAAGGTTTTCTAGAAAACTAAAACTTTCAGCTAATACTCCTTTAAATCCAGTTGAGGGTCAAGCACCTTTTCAGTAGTGGAGTATGGATTTCATAGGTGAGATCTATCCTAAATCTAGTACTAGCTATTCTTGGATTCTAGTTGCTATTGACTACTTTAAAAAATGGGTAGAAGCTATCCCCACAAGAAATGCAACAATTAAAGTTGTCAACAACTTCTTGCTTAGTAATTTTATTTCCATATTTGGTTGCCCTTAGAGAATTGTGATAGATAATGCCATATGTTTTAGGTTTGAGGAATTTATAAAGTTTTGTGACAAATATGGAATAACTAGATCAACATCCTCCCCATATCATCCACAAGGGAATGGATAGGCTGAATCCATAAATAATATCTTGTTAAAGGTCATTAAGAGGACCTTAGATGATAACAAGAAGGTATGGGACTCTAAGTTGCAACTTGAAATATTGGATAATAGAGTGACTATGAAGAAAGCCAGTGGAGTAGCCCCATTTGATCTAGTATATGGAATTCAGGAAAGGATGCCTTAAAATAATCTAGTAGGACTTTATAATTACATCTAGTTGTATGATGAAGATATTACAGATGATATGAAAGAAAGACTAGATGAGCTTGTAGGGTTAGCAAAAACCAGAAAAGAAGCATCTCTTAGGAATCAAAAAGCTACAACTACAAGTGAAGACATTATATGATAAAAGGGTAGTGAATAAAAAGCTTGAAAGTGGAGATTTAGTTATTATGTGCAATGCCAGAATTGAGGATAAAGGAAAACATGGTAAGTTTGATCCTATTTGGCTAGGTTCTTATTTAATTGAAAGCTCATGGGGAGAAGATTCTTATATCATCAAGGATTTATCAGACAATATTTTTGAGCTATCAATTCATGGATAGTTCTTGAAGAGATACTTTTCTTAAGGTATCTATTTTTCCATGAACATTAGTTTTAGGTTTCCTTGTGTTCTTGTACATTGTGTATATATTGTAAATCCATGTAACTATCCCTGTACAATTTGGCTTCTTATTTCTATGTGTTGCTTTGTGCTCTCTAAAGAAATTTTCATCCCTATACCATGTATGTGGCTTTCTCTCCCAAATATTTTGAATTCTTTTACAAACTCAAGTAGTCTATCATATTCAGACAGAGCCACTATTGGTCTAATTTTTCACAATGCAAATTTTTTTTGAAAATTTTAATGAAAAACAATTTGAGTCTTTGTATCTTGCAAACTATGGTTTTATTCCTTGTATTTTTCAAATCTTTACATTGCCCTAGTTCATATCCTAATCTTTATTTCATTAAAATTCTATTAAATTCTCAAGGTTTGTTAGCAGAGCAATCAGTGAAAAACCCTAAGTGTGAAAACCCTAGTGCCTTACTTTATTTTACCTTAGTTTTGAAAAGCCTCGATTATAATATTCTAAAAAATGATTTTAAGGAAAAATACTTTTACCCTAAGGATGGGCTTACGCAAGCATGACTTCATTAAAAATCCTATTTTAAACCTTTATTGGCCATTATTTTCTTTTAATTTGCTTAATTTTTTATTTAGAAATATCTTATGTGATGCAAGCTTTATGTGACCATTGATCTTGTTTAGATCAACGAGTATCACATTCTTACAATGTTCAAATGCAAGGTATTTATGTAATGTAGGCATAAACTTTATGGACACATAGCCATTACCTTTTTTTAAATCTCAGTCAGCCACAAAATTTGTGATGAGTCATAAGTTGTTAGAACCTTTCACAAACTTGTCAGTACTTTTCATGCATATTCTAGAATGACTGCAATGTCATTGATTGATTTATTAACAAAGATATTCCTTTATCACCAAGATTCATCAACCATTGTTTTCATTAAATCAAAGGCTAGCGATTTCTTGCAAGAAGGAGGATCTTGAGAATTAAATAATGTAGGGAAGCTTAAACAGGACACATAGCACAGTCTAACAACATGGGCCCACCGTTTCCAAGGGCGATGTTAAGATGTCTTTTGTGGTAGTGTCAGATGAGTTAGACTAGAGGGTAATATTTAATTCATCATTTCAGCTGATGTGGTATTTAAGACTCATGATTCTATAGCCATTGATTTGTGTGAGATCAAAGGGTTAGTGCAAGCTCACCTTATGCAACTGCTCATTCAATAAGGAATGTGGGTATGCGTCTTTGTGCTAAGTTAGTGGGGCCAAAATTAGGGAAGAATGCTTGAGTCATGCCATGTTGTCTACCATATGTTCTTAGTTCGTTGTACTTATGCTATGGGTGCAAAAATCTCAGCAATTAATGTAGTAGCTAGACGAGTCAGAGTATGAGGGTTGAGAAGAGTCATTCCATTGGTCCAAGTGGATGATGTGATCATAAAGTGCAGTTTTTTTTGCACTGTTGATACTTTCTTGATCAAAGAAGGGAACTTTCTCACATAAAGAACCTAAGTGAAGTTTAAACAAAGTAGGTATGCACCATGCAAACATGTGTCCATGGTGATGTCACTTTCCCCATCATGCAAGGTTCACAAGATTCAAGCAGTGTCAACATTGATCTCTCCAAGATCAATGATAGGTGCAAGCCTGCAATTTGAAGATGCTCATCCAATAAACAAAGTGAGAATGTGCCAACTTGACATGTGGAAAGAATGATGTCAAGCACTTGCTCGCTCAAAATATGATATTGGACCCGCTAGCATGAAATTTGATAGGAGGCACAAACTCATATAAATGCTTCCTATTGGTTAGTGCAGCTGATTGGACTTTGTTCAAATGTAAACCTATCTGATCATTGATCTTATCTTGATCAATGAGTGGCACTTCTTGGTAATTCTAAAGTGCAAGAAATTTAAGGAATGTGGGTAAGTGGTAATGTGACACATGGCCATGTTTTTAAAGCCATAAAGCTCATTTCTTTTTAGATTAAAGCTATCCAATCTGGTGAAAATCTATAGATAGGATTCAAATCTGGGTGCAATTTGTAGGTAACAATTATTGAGAGTAAATACGGTGTAGAGTTCATTTGTGTGATTTCAATGCATGAATAAAACTCACGATCTCACCATTACTGAATCACCAAAGTGCAGAAAGAATATCAAAGCATACAAAATTTTTAGAGCCACAACATGGAAACTTTATCTAGCGATCCAATAAGTTGCAGTGAAAATGACATAGTGCAAAAGTGAAAATTTTAGCGGGTAAGTACTCTGTGACTCCTTGAAAATCAAGTATCCATTGTTATTAAATTTCTCGAGTTTATTCAAAATGCCTCCCCAAAAAGAATTTATTGGACAAGTGAATTATCCGAAGCATTCTATACATGATAACTTTATGGAAAAATTCCCTTTTTCTATACATAAAATAACTAAGGGGAGGGAGTTGATTCCTAAACACCCTAGGGTAGCCATAGCAGAGGGTTTCTATGACAAAGCTAACTGGGTACGAGATGCCCAAGTTTCCATGACAAGTCTAGAGTTATTTAGAAAATAGTTTTTAGATAAAAAAATTGGACACTCCTATGAGAAATGTATGGGAGTTTGACATTGATAAATTAACAGTCCCCATACTTTTCTTTGATAGTGATTTGTTGATGGATTTGGCCAAGAAATATGATCAAATTATAGGGTTGGTAAAGAAGCGTGCTAGAATGAATCTTTTTAGGTTTTTCCCTTAACTAATTAGTGAGGTTTTTGACATCAACCCTAAACATATTGTGCATGAAACTATTCATAAGGATGCCCTTCAAGCAAGGTACGATGCACAAAGGATTTTCCTAAGAATAAGGCCACTACAGGAGCATGCTGCAAAAATTGTTACTTTTCCTATGATTATAGCCAACACCCAGAGCCATTACTATGAAGGAATTTTAACCTTAGGGCTCAGGCATTGTATTTTCCTCTTTGCAAGGTTTTTCATATGGATGAAGCTAAGCAAATCCCAGGCTCAATTGTGCTTATAATGGCTCAAACTCTTCAATTTGGGATGAGTACTATTCTAGATTTTGCTACTTTTCTTGCAAAGGAGATTCACAATGGTTTGGTGGGGATAGCATGGGGAAAAGTGGATAAACCTTTATGTTGGTATTCATTACTCAAGTATGTATGTTTGTACAAGGGATTTACCCTTTTCTTCAAGGGTATCGAGTTGGAAATAACCAAGGATGGAGAGAGGAATCTAGTGCTATTTTGGAATGTAGATATGACTTCAGAAGCTATAGATGCTAGTTATGTGAGGTTTGATAGATACTTCACATCAAAGCTTAGATTACTTTTGAGAGGAGACAACCCTAGGATTCCACAAGCATTGTTAGAAATGGTCAGACCTAAGGACTATGCAACAGGGCTAATTGTCAGTCATAATTGGGGGGATATAATCCCTTATAATGTTTCAACAACAATAAGAGTATATGGTTTTTTGGGAAAGCTCCATGTGCTACCATTTCATTTGCCCTTGAAGATAGGAATAGCTGAGCTATTATGGTAAATAGGTACTATAGATGAGAGGGAGTTGTTTAAGAAGGGTAATTTTTTCAAATTGTTACTGTAATACATGATTTTGTCTTTGTGAAGAAAGGGTAGAAGCACCTAAATTTTTTCTTAGATAGATTTAACATGGCTAAATCTCATGCCAGATTTATTGATCTTGAAGGATTCTATGACCTCTTAAGAGAGAGGGTGAAAGATTCTCGCATGGTGCAACAATTTTACTATTCGAAGGATGTGATTAGGAATTTTTTTACTTTGCAAGACCAAGAATCAAGAAATGAGAAATGGATAGTATTTAGCAAGACCCTAGAATTTATTAATGCTTTTGACCCCCATTATGACCCAGTGAAAGATAAAAAATATTGAGGAGCCAAGATGCAAGCATTAATGAATATTTTTTCTGAGATTATCTAAACTATGAATGAGAAGAAGGCCATATATGTTGAGACATATCCAGACAAGGCTGCAGAGGTGCAAAGGAGGATCAACAAAAAAAATGTAGTGGCCACTAGCCAATATACCTTGCAAAAAAGGGCAAGATATGTAATGATCCAGAATGTGTAATAGGTTCCTCTTCAGTAGAGACCAAGCCTAGGAAGCTCATCTGTAGCCAGTACTCCAAAAAGACAAAAATTAGAGCAAGGGTCTTCTTTGTAAGTGGAGCAATATTTCCCAAGCCAATCCCAAATCAGAATTGATGATGAAACATCTCTAAGGGAGCAGCTTAGAAAAATTGGTGGAGAGGGAGATGTAATTGTTACTTCCATAGATTTGGAGATTGGAGAGCCTCAAGAACCACTTGCACCTTCCTTGGATTTCACTGTGGCTTATTATCAATGTAAGGATATTGATCCTATAGTTGCCCAAGCCTCATAAAATTTTATTACTGATGAGAATTTTGCAAAATCTAGTGCTTTTGCTCAATTTTTGTGGAGATTAAACATGGGAAATTTTGAGAAAACTTGTGAGAAGATGAAGGCAGAATAGGCAGACAAACCTAACTTTGCTATTAAGGAAGAGGTAAAGTCTAAATTTTTGAATGACTTTTCTCAATTTACACCTAAAGATGGGAGGCAAATAGTTAAATAGTTAGGAGTCGTCCTTCTACCAAAATGGGATATATTTAATGCCATTATTTTTTATTCAATGAGAAAACAAAAGGATGTTCAATTAAGGATTGAGGAAGAGATATTCTAGGCTCATAGAGGAGTCAAGTTTAGTGATGACTACGAAGCCCTTGTTATTTGGTCTATGGAAAAAAGGAACAATACTACAATGCACAAAATTTCTACTACAAAACACACTGGTTCATTGATAGTGTTTAGGGTTGGTGAGGTAGGCAGTAAGAAAACAATGGGAATGGCTTCAGAAATGCTAAAATTTGGTAGTTTGGTGTCTGGCTAAGAAGAAGATAGATTTTCTCAACTCAATGCTAGGTTTGAAGAAGTCCAAAAAACATATGAGGAGAGGGGTATGCAAATATAGTCACTGGAAAATAAAGGGACTCAACTGGAGAAAATTCTTGGGAAAAGAAAATTTGGAGAATCCAGTAAACCTAGGATCGCATACCCGTCATAGCCACCTATTGTGCCTTTTAAGTCAACACCAATTATTGAGATACTAGATACTCCAAAAAGGACTTATTTCTATACTATAGAGCATTTTGAAGAGGAGAAAAATAAGTTATATCTATTGGATGTAGAACTTAATAATCAATATGAAGAAAAATTGAGGCAAGGTATCATGTATTTAGTAGATAGAATTGAATGGCCATTATTTTTTGATTTGCTAGTAGGGATTGCAACTATCAAGGATGAGTTAAAAGGAAATGAAATCATATCTAGACCCATTGTACAAAAGTGGATAGAAAGAAATGAAGATATCATTGCTATGTGCATATTAGTTATCAAGCTGAGCTGTCATCAGATAGAAAAGATCTTTGATTTCTTAAAAGAATCACAAGGTTTTAATGATAAACAAGATTCCTTCCAAAGAATATTAACGATTTTTTTTCGAAGTATTTTGCAAAAAAAATTCATTTATTTCCTTGTGCTTTAAAGACAATTGAGAAAGTGGAGTAAAAGGAAAAATGGAAGAAGGAGCTGGATGAGATATTTTGTGAAGGAATGAATAAAGTTATAAATGAAACATGCCATCTGCTATGGGCAATGGAAAATGAAGAGCTGGTAAAGGTGTAGTTGTTCTACAAATGATCAAAAAAGATCTTGTGGACATAGAGGCAATTATAAAGTCCTTAATAACTCTACAAAGAGATGTCCTAAGTTTTGATTGGCCTGAAGGCACTGCCAACAATTAGTGGAAAGATAAATTTATGTCTATATAGTAGATGGTGGGAGATGATGAGGTAAAAGATGATGAGGAGGAAGAAGGTGCAAAAATAGAAGTCACCCATGGAGTTGATGATAAAGATAAAGAAAATCCCTAGGTAACTAGAGATGACTCGACACTTTAAAGGTTGATGGCCACTTACTTCAAGGAATTAGAATGATAAAAGAATATGATCCTAGTGCTTTTGTCTTTCCAAGTGGAATAATAGAAAGGGACCCAGAAAAGAATTTTCAATGTATCAATCTTTCGATTATTTACAGTTTTGATTTATTGTGATGGGTGTATGTAAGAATCCCTTTGAAGGATGCCTGTCAATCACATTTTCCCTTTGCTTGTAGCAATTCATAGGTATATAAATGAGTTTTCAAGGTAATGTGATGGTCCAATTTCTAATGCTTTTAGTCATACTTTTTTTTGTTTCGTTCCAAGTAATTTGAGAAAGCTTTATGATGTATTTTCTCTATAGGACTATGGGAATACATTAGTGCAAAATGACCTTTGTGTTTCTTCTTAAGGCCATTCTAAGTTTACTACAAAGTATATATAATTTTCAAAGAAAATGAATACAAATTATGAGCTATCCCCATACCAGTTCTTTCTATATCGTGTCTCCTTTTCATTACTTAGTTATCTTGATGTTGTATGAGTTAAAACTTGTGTAATTGAATGCAATCCTTTAGGTTGTATATCTATTTATTACTATCATTAGTTCAATGAATTAAGTAAGAGATTTGATCAATTTGATAAGGTTGTTGTAGTAATGAGAATGATGTTTTGAATGATGGATTCTAGTAAGAATTTCTGATAATATTTGTTGTAAGGCAACAAATTAGATCTGTAGATTTGTAGTAGACTCTAAACCGTATTTGATTAGGCATTGGTTAGATTGATTCAGCTGGAAGAGAAATAGATCATAAATGGGTATCAAATGAAAAATTTACAGTCAATTTTACTTTTATTTCCTAAATGTCTTCAAATTTGGTCAATACTTGTTTGCATGAAATATTCTAGCTTTACTTAGCCACTATTGCAAATAATACTTGTGATCTACAAAAGGCTTTATGACCAAATTTGTTATATGGGATCTATTCTATTTAAAATGTCACAATTAGTTGTGTGATTATTGATTGAGGATGAGAATCAGAATGAAACTAAGATGGTTTTCATACAACAATAGTCAATTTGAGGCATCCTTTAGGTATAACCACCTTGGTTTTGTAGAGCCTAAAGAGAAGGAAACCATTCATGGTTTTGTTAATGTTGGATCCAAATGGTGTGCATGTGTAATTGAAAATGGGAAATGGCTAATCCTTAGGTTGCATAAGTATTATCATTTTGGTATTGAAGAATCCTATTGCTCAGTAGTTTTAAAACTCCAACACGATGATGAAGTTATATAAAATAATATCAATCTTTTTAATTCTCAATGTTGCTATAATAATGATCCTAAAGAAGTGGCCAACTTATGGAATTCCCCTTCCTCTTATCCTTAATATAACTTTTGTGGTAGTCCCATATTTGCGGTAGTTGGTGCCTTTGGAAGGAATGTAACAACAAAATCTTTAGGGATAAAAGAAATATAAATTAAGACTGTATTTTTGGGCTTTATTCACAATGTAAAGGAAAATTTAGGGACTCTTAATCTAACTAATCAATGCCCCATCCCATCAACCTTTGTTTAGGAAATGGGTCACATTTTGGGTAATGGAAAAATTTTCAATAATCCTACTACTTTCATCTACAAGAACATAATTTTCCCCTAGCCTAGATTGTGCTAAGATGAACTTAGACATTTCTCTGATAGGTAACCCAAGTTAGGGTGGTATGAGTGGCCTTTCAAAATACTCAAAAAAGGGAAATATTGATAGCCTACTCTATCAACATCGATGAAAAAAACTCCTTCATGGCATAGTTGCTTGATCTATATCATGGGCTAATTTTATTAAGGATGTTAATTTTGAAAATGTTAATCATCGAGGGAGATGCCCTTAATATAATCACTATTTCAAAAACTATATAAAAGGTTTGGTGGAATGATAGTGGTTTCAGAAGTATAATTATGAGAGATCATTTCACCACACCTACCAAGAAATAAATCATATTGTAGATTGGGTGGAAAGCATGGGAAGATTTAAAGAGGGATTCAAAATTTGGGAGGACAACTTCTTTATCCCGACTATAGCATATGAAGAAATTTGGGAAGATTGAATATAATTATTGTATTAGTGATACAATTGTTTCTTTTTATGGGGTATATAACCTAGACCCTTTTATTTGGTTGGGTTGTTCTTTGGTTTGATTTATTTACCTTGCTCATAAAGCTAAAAAAGTGTTGTTTGTCTTCTTTTTCCTCTAGTATTTGGTCAAAAGTTTAAGAAAATATGTATTCTTGGAAGTTGTATAGAAAGAGAAGATCATGTGGGTGATTTTTTAAAGCTGAGTCTAATGAATGGGAGGAATATCAGAATTATAATGAATGTTGGGAAACCCTTGATTAAGGTGGTTTTACCAAACATATCATGGGAATGAAGGGTTGCAACCTAGATCTCTCATAGAAGATGGTGAAATCATAGGATGTTGGTAAGATGATTTTGGGTTTTCTTTCTTTTGCTACTATGTCGAATTTAATTTTGGCCTTTTCTTCACTGAGTATAGAAGGTGTGAATATTCTATAAACTAGAAAGAAATATTTCAAGGAGGCTCTAGAGAATTTTTTAGACCTAGGGGAGAAATTTTCCAAACTTCATTTTGGATTTAATAGAGAAGCTATTATAGGGTTGTGGTAAAGTGTGGTGAAACTTCTCATTATATTCATCACTTGTGAGGGAAGTTATAAATAGTCACACACTCACCCATTTCAAATTCTATATCATTTTTGGTGGAATGATTTGTTCTTTTATTTTGATCTCCAGTTGGTAAAAGTACAAACCTATGCCAACCTTTTCTAAAGGAAAAGGTTAATCAAAGTATAACTATTCACCTTCAATGACATAAAATTGGTATTATGTTTTTGAATTTGGAAATTAAGTAAACTTATGAAATGTGTAGAAATGGATGAATTTTAATATTATAATTTTTAAAAATTATTTGGAAAAAGTATTGATATATTTTTCGTAATTTTTATAGATAATATTTTAGGAGCTAAAAAAAGCGGAAAATTAGGGCTCTAGTTCCCACCACAAAACTATATGGAAAGAAACTTATTTCCCTTTGATCTTAGACTATGTTATAGATAACATATATATCTAGAAAAATCAAAAATAATAATCAGCCTTTGACCTATATTTTCTCTTTTATACTGATTGAAATTTTAACTCACCTAAAATCAATAGTTTTCATCTCCCACCACATTTCTCAAAACAAATCTATTCTAACTAGGAGAAGAATCACACATTCTAGAAGAGGATTCTATCCTCTACAATGTTCTATAATTTTTGGATATTTTTTATATGATTAATATTTTTTTCTTTCTCAAAACTAACATCTTTTCGTGTGTTAAAATATGTGATTGTGAAGTTTTTTAATTATAACATACTATATCTAATTAAAACACTATAAAATCTAATGAGAATATTATTGACTCTAAGCTCTTTAAAATGGTGCTTATATTTTATTAAAAAATATCATAAAAATTAGTAAGAGTTATTGAAATGCCATGTTTTTGAAATAATTTTATTTCTTTCATTATTGGATAAAAACTAGTATAAAATACGCATTTAATAGAAATTTCCAATTGGAAAAGTGTAAGACCTTATATAACTTAGCTAGAATAAATTTATCAAGATAATATGTTTAAAAAAATTGAATTTTATATAGAAATACTCAAATTCATTCATTTTGATAAGTTATCTTGAAAGGTGACACAACTTTGTACTCTTACCTCTGGATTTACTCCTCACTTTTCATTTCTTTTGAAAAGTATGAGGTGAAGGTTATCTTCCCAAGAACTAAGGGATTTTATTTAAGCTTTATGAGTTCCATAGGAATCAGATCCCTAAGACCTCTTGTAACCTTTTGGTTGAGCTAAATAATTGGGTTGACCTAGCTAGCTCTTCTTCATTTAAGAAATGTCACACCCTTATACCCCTAATACTTCCTATTACTTAGTTATTAGGAATATTCACCCCCTGTACACCTAAAATATGAAAACAAGAACAATGATATCCCAAAGAATTAGAAAGAAATGATTAAATATTTGGAGGAACCTATAAAGGGCTCTTCCTTAGCCATGGTGATTGGTTGGACCTCTGATAAGTCTTCCTAATTTTAACCTCCCTTTTCCCCATGCTCCACTATTTACCCTTCTTCTCTAATAATTGATTTTACCAGTCTAGGTCACACACATCTTTTTTAACAACACTCACCATGTCATTTTCTAGAAAATAATGACAACACGATGGATTTGAAAATTACCACCTTACATTTGATAGAATTGGTCTTATATTACAATAGGTTGAAAGAGGTGGTGAGATTAATTCTCTTACCAACACATACCACCCATAGGAAAATGAATATATTGGAAGCCATGGATTAGTTGGAGTGTAAGTCTATCGAATGAACTTTGAATTATGTAGATGAAGTATGTGTTGAATATAATTGATTAATTGTGTATTTTCTTTGATGTTAGACAAAATGTCATGGCATTGCTAGTTAGTGTATACCAAGCTCACTCAGGCATTGAAGACAATTTCTTATGTCTACCAAGTATACAAAAGTTTTCATAGTTTAGAAGATAGTGCTTACCAAGTTCATTGTGCATCAAAGGTAATTTTGTGAAAGTTGAGTGTTAACCAAGCTCACTCAGTTAATGAAGGAAATGTTGGATGGAACCAATGTTAACCAAGCTCACTCAGTTACCAAATAAACTGTGTGAATATGCAATATTAACCAAGTTCACTTGGATAACACAAGAAAATTGTTTCTAAGTTAGCGTCTACCAAGGAGGGTTGGCTAACAAAGGATTTTCTTGTTTTGGCATATTGAGTTCAATTGAATTATCTATTGGTTCTAGCCGACTGAGAAGATGAATATTAATTGGTGTAAGTAATAATCACACTGATTGACAATATGAAAGATATAAATTTAAGGTCAAGTTTTGGATTGAATGTATGGAACATAATTGAAGATTTGATGATGCCAAGAGGAAGTAAATTAGAAGGATAAGTAGAACATTATTGTTGTGATGTAAAGATACATTTGATCAAGAAGGATCAAGTATACAAGCCAAAATTGAGATCTAAAATTAGAAATTTAGTTACATTAGAAATAAGGTAATCTCATTATTACTCTCTAACCATAGTAGTAGTGATCTAAATCTCTTAGAAAAGTTGGCTTAAAAGCTATTTGTAAATCCTCTAACAAAATGGCATTTCTATTGAATTATCTAAAGAACTCTAACACGATCACTCCTAACAAGGTGATTAAATCCTCCAATAGAGTCACACCTAATATTATGTTTTATAACCTTTAACAAGGTTGGCTCCTAATAGGGTTCACTTCAAAAGAGTAAAAATCAGTAACTAGTTGCAATGGTGGTTTTTTCTAAATTGGGTTTCCACATTAAATCTTGGTGTCAAGTGTGTTCATGCTATTTCTCATATGTATTTGTAACTTAGTTAAAGTAATATTAATCAAAGATAATATCTTAAGATTTTCATGTTAAGAATTTACCAAGCCATTTCAATGTTTATTGAGTTACAACATTTTTTTGTGTGTTTGTTGAGCTTTAGCAGATTTTAGTTTTTATCAAAGTTTTTTTTGTAGGGTATGTGTAGGATCATGGTCAACGAAACTATGCTCTTAATTGGCAATAAAAAATTAGAAAATTAGGGTTATGTCAACTTGAGGTGCAATTTTCTACTTGTTAATAACTTTATATCAAAAAGTTGAGAGAAAATAATCTCTAGCAAATTGAATCTAGTTTCTAAACTAGTAGGACTTATCTCAAAAATATAAAAAATGATTTGTCAAAATTTTGAATTCTAATGCAATATTACAAAAAATTTAGAACAAAAATAAGTAGATGTATGTTTGACCACCTTAATAGAAAAACAAATCATACTTTTTGTTAATAATATTCTAGATATAAGTACTAGACTCATGCCTAGATGTGACACATATTTTTGGGTATTTTTATTTTAAATAAATAATAATTAAATAATTTTTGACTTTATTATTTTTGGAATAAAAAAATCTCATGTTTGACCATCTTAACTAATTCAAAACTCTACAAAATTCAATTTTTCATTTTTTTCCCTTATAGTAGAAGAAACTTAGAATGTGATGCATCTTTTGGATTTAAAAAATGTTGTACCATTTGAAAGTTATAGTTTTTTTTCAAGTAGTGTGTCTATCAATACTTTATACGTATCTCCATTAGAAATAAGTAATAATTAATTACTAAATTTGTAATTTGACAAACTTTACATTTATGAAAAGATAAGAACATTGTTAAGAAACCCTTTTTATTTCATCAAATTTTGGTGAAAAAAAGTCGTCAACTACATGTTTGAAGTAAAAATCACATAAAAATAGGCCAAAAGCACATTTTTAGGACATTTTAAAAGTTGACCATATAGGTTTGGTATCAAAAAATATAGTAGACCTTATAAAGATATTAATTGTCTTCATTTAGTATTAGGGTGGGTGGGAAAAAAGTTGGAAAAGATTTTGAAATGATTTGAGATATTTCAAAACTACATATTTTTCATATCGCCACATTTTGGCACACCATGATCTTGCACATACCCTATACTAACATCTAATGGATTTGAGATTTATTTTAGTGGTAATTGATTCATCCCTCCCCTCTCAGTTACTCCTCTTATATTTCTAGCAATTGGTATCAGAGCATTTGGTGCTTACAAAGAAGGTTTTAAGGACTAAAGTTAAAGATCAGGATGTCTTACAAAAGAGAGATTCCCATGTTGAATTGAGACAACTTTATAACATGAAAATGATTATGAGGAACTACATTTGGAAACTATTAGTGATATAGGTAGTAGGTATCTCAATAATGATACAAGGTTCCTACTAGAATATTATTAGTTGAAGTTATTGTTGAAAAGAAAAATTATAACATCATGATGATTGCAATTGCTTCTACTCTTAATTATGTTGAAATTGATGAAGTCAAAAATTGTACTACAACTTATGATATGTGGATCAATATAAAAGATACCTATGGATGAGATGATAATCTAAGAAGAGATAAAGTAGGAATTCTTAGAGCACAATTTGATTAGATGAAGATTAGAGAAGATGAAAAAATTGTAAAATATGTTGAAAGAATAAATATTTGGAGGATAAATTGATGAAAAAATAGTTGTAAGAAAGGTACTCATAACCCTTCTTCCTATCTAGGCAATTAGAGTGTCTTCTATTCAATAGATGAGATTTTATCTAAATAGAAAAATAGCTTTGGATGATCTAGTTGGAAGATTTACAACTTTTGAGTTGGATAACTATGATAACAATGCTCCTAGTTCCAAAGGTATTCAGTCTATATTTGAAGGCAAGATTTTACTCAAGAAAAGCAATAAGAAATCAAAGGCTAATCAATCAAGAAGTGCAGAAGAAGAAAAAAGTTTAGCTAGCAATCTTGAAGTTGTTGAAGCCCTACTTGCAAGGAAATATTCCAAAGGTAGAGGAAAATACAAAGGTAAGATTCCTCTAATCTATTTTTCTTGTGAAGAAGTTGGTCACACAAGGTGCCCAAATAGAGAAGACAAGGATGAAAAAAAAGAAATAAGTACAAAGGCAAGAAGGAATTTTAGACTACAAGGGTAAAAAGGAAAAAGGTAAGAAATCTTATTTTATGGCTAAATATTCTAATAAAAATGAAGATAATTATATTGCTATAAAAGGTGAATCGGATGATGAAGGAGATAAAATGACACTTATGTCTAATGTTAGAGAAAATGATAAATGGATTATTTATAGTGGCTTCTCACATTATATGACTAGAGACAAAACAAAATTTGAGCACATGGAACATTATGATGGAGGTAGTGTAAGATTTGGAAAAAATGAACCTTGTTACATAAAGGGAAAAGGATGTATCTCATTAGGCAATGAACTTAGATGCGACAATGCTTATTGGGTTGAAGGAATAAAGAATAATCTATTGAGTGTGCCATAGTTAAATAACATTAGATTCAAGAAAGAATTTATGAATGAGAATACAAAACTATTAAATGGAAAAGGAAAATTGGTTGGATCTGACAAACAAACAAAAGATAATCTATTCTATCTAGATCACAGTGAAAGTTAATGTTTTATTGCTCAAGTAGAAGAAAGTTGGTTATGGCACAAAATATTATGTCATGTAAAATTTTAATCTAACCTAGTTAAGATAAGTAAATATAGAAGAGTAAGAGGTATTTGTAGCTTTAGGAAACCTGATATGGGTTTATGCAAAAATTGTCAAATTGGTAAGATGGGAAAAATTAGTTTCAAAAGCATGAACTATCATTTAGAAGAAGTCTTAGAGCTTGTAAATACATACTTATGTGGACCTATTGGAATAAAGAGTTACAATGGAGATCATTTTTTCATTATTTCTGTTGATGACCATTCTAGAATTATGATTGTAATGTATCTAAAGAAAAATCTAAAGGTTTTCAAAAATTCAAGTGGTATTTGGCAAGAGTAGAAAAAGAAACTAGAAAGAAGCTGATATGTTTAAGATTAGTAGAAGTGGTGAATTTATTTCCAATGAGTCCAATGAACTCTACATTGAGAAAGGAATTAAGAGACATGTATTAGCCTCTAGTACACCTCAGTAGAATGGTATAGCTGAAAGAAGGAACAAATTCATCATGGATTGTGCAAGAACATTTATGATAGAAAAAAATGTTCCAAAAAAATAGTGGAAGGAAACAATCAGTACTGCAATGCCTACCTTGAATAGAGTACAATTGAAGAAAGACTCAAATCAAACTCCTAATGAACTATGATATTTCTACAAACCTAATGTAAGTTACATGAAAGTATTTGGTAGAAAATGTTATATCTTGAAAGAATCTAGGAAAGGTAAATTTGATGTCAAAGGTGATGAAGGTATATTGCTAGGATACTCCTGCAAAAGTAAAGCATACAAATGTTTGAATTTGTCTACTTATAAAATCATAGAAAGTGCACATGTGAGAATTGATGAGTTTCCAAAAAAGAGTGAAGAAGAAAGCAAAAAAGAGCCTAGGGATTACAAAGGATCTATTTACTATGAACCTTATAGACTAACAAATCTATCTGGAAGATAGGAGGCCTCACCTCTTGAGTCCCCAAAATATCCAAAAGCTATCAAGTTTCAATTAGTACGACCCAAGTTATAGTTTGAAGGACCTAAGTAGTGATCAAAAGCTATTGAGCTATTACTAGTGCAAACTGAGTTTGATGGACTTAAGTCATGGATAGTGGGACCCAAGCTTATCACAAAAGATCATGGGAAGAAATTAGTTAAATAAACTACAAATCCAAAGTACCTATGCTAGCAAGATATGTTAGAAGGCATCATGCACCAATTTAGGTCATAGGAGACAAGTCAGATGAAACAATGACAAGAAACCAATTGAAAGGTACATGTTTACTTGCTGAATATGAACCTAGAAATGTTGAAGATACTTTGGATTAGAAAATTTGGATTGAATCAATGAATGAAGAAATAGAAAATATAGAGAAGAAAAACACTTGGACTCTTTTTCCTAGACCTAAGGATAAAAATGTAATTGGCACAAAGTGGGCATTCAGAAATAAGCTAAATGAAGATGGAGAAATTTTCAAAAAGAAAGAAAAGTTAGTATGTAAAGGTAACTCTCAACAAAAAGGTATTGATCATTGTGAAGAAAAAATCCCTATTGCAAGATTAGAATGTGTTAGAAATTTACTAGCATATGAAGCTCAAAGAGGATTTAAGGTTTATCAAATGGATGTAAAAACTACATTCTTTAATGGAATTATGGATGAGGAAGTACACGTAGAACAACATGAAGGTTTTGTAGATGCCAACAAAAGTGATATGGTTTGAAAATTACATAGAGTATTATATGGTCTCAAACAAGCTCCTAGAGCTTGTTATGAAAGACTTCATAACCACTTTATACAAATTGAATAACTACTTGATACAGATTGGTTTTCAAAGAACAAATGATAGCAGTAGTTTGTATATCAAAGAAGGACCAAACAAGAAGATTGTGTTAGCAAAAATATTCATAGATGACACTTTATTCACTTAAAATGATGACTTGTGAAAGTAATTTTCAAAATAAATGAGTAAATAATTTGATATGTTTATGTTTGGTGAGATAAAATTCATTGTTGGATTGCAGATCTAGTAGAAGAAAGATGGTATAGATACATTACTCAATCTAAATATATCAAGGAGATACTAAACAAATTTGGAGTGGAAGAATCAAAACTAGTTGGAACCCCTATTTCTACTAGACATAAGCTTTTTAAAAATGATGATTCCAAATAGGTAGATTAGACCACATATAGATCAATGATTGGAAAATTATAGTATGTAGTGCATACAAGGCTTGATATTACATTAGTAGTCAGTATGGTAGCAAGATTCTCAACAAATCCCAAAAAAAATCACATGATGGCAATCAAAAGAATCATGAGATATCTTAAAGGTACTAAAGGCTATTGTTAATGGTACAAAATAGGAGGCAATTTGGATTTAAAAGTATTCACGGATGCTTATTAAGAAAGAAGTATTAATGATAGAAAGAGCACCAATGGTGGAGAATTCTTTCTTAATAAAAGACTAGTGTCTTGAACAAGAAAGAAACATTATTTTATTTCTTAGTCCATAGCATAGGTAGAATATTTGGCAATAATAGTTAATTGTTCTAACATTGTTTGGTTCAAAGAACTCTTGGTAGGTATGAAGATAGAGATCAAGGATCTAGTGGTTATATACTATGATAACACCAGTGCAATTAATATGTCAAAGAATCCAGTGATGCATACCAAAACAAAATGTGTTGCTATTAAATATCATTTTGAGAGAGAATTGTTACAAGATAAAGAAGTAATATTAGAATATGTGAATACTAAAGAAAAAATTAAAAACATATTCACCAAGTCATTACCTAAAGATACATTTCTATATCTTATAGGTAAGATAGGGGTCATTCTTATTGACAATTGGCTAATACTTATATGTAATTATTGTCATTTATGGAAACACATGATGTACATGTTCATAGGAAACCTCTAAAATAAAGATATTTAGTGTTTGGCAATCACAAAATTATCTAAGTATAGAATTTAGTTTACAATAGTGCATTGTTTTGTTTATAACTTGTTGCTGATGTCATATTATGACTAGTGAAGTCACATGGAGATAGTATACATGTTGGCTATAATGTGTATAATCTCATAAGTTAGTACTATTAGAATTATAAGGGGAAAGAGAATAAGCTTCTAGGGTGGTGAATCAGGAGTTTAAAGTAGGACCCATAAAACTTTCACCATTCATTAATCACATGTATTAATATACTAAAATAACATGTGAAGCATGTGCATATAAATCATGTAATCATGTAATCAATCACACACATAACACTAGATATGATTACCTAGAAACCCTCCAAGTGAGAAGGTAAAACTAGGGTGGGGATGACACCCATAAACCTTCACTACTATAGCAATAAAGTGTATCCAACTAAAGTTACAATGATTTGACCATGAATCATGGTCTACCCTATAAAAGGTTTTCCCTGTTTAAAGCTTACAAAGACTATTAGGTCTCACCTTGTTAGAGGATTTCAACACCCTATTAGAAGTGTGTCTGGTAAGAGTCTTCAAATTACAGTAAATAAGAACCCTATTAAAGTATTTCATACAGCATGTTAGAAGTATTGTATTAAGAGATTTAACTAAAATCACTTGTTAAAATGTCCCAGCATAGAACCTACAATTGGCACATGCTTGCCTAGTAACATATCACCTCTACAAAATGTTCAATCGATCCTTCATGATCAAATGTCTCAATGTTGTATCCTTCTCACTATCTTTGTTCTTTTCTAACTAATTTTTTAATTCACTTTTACATCTAAGTCACCTCGAATGCTCTACATGCAAACTATCTTGTTTTCTCCTCTAATTCAATTAGTCACCCATTCATCCATTGCAAAGAGTTTAGGGCTTCATCTTACTTAAGAAGATGTAGGTGGCTTAGGGTTAAGTATAAATCTATGATTGAGATTCATCCACTTTTCCACTTAAAACTTCCCATTTTTTGATTGGCTACATGTAATTGCATAGGGAATCCAAATAACTATTCTTCCTTATCTCCAAAAGATCATAATCTATACTTAAGTCATCTCAGAAATGGTTCACATAGTTGTTTGTTCCATTAGAAAAAAATATGTCAAAAATGTGTCACTAGGCATATGAAGTCACTAATGCTTGACATAAACTATATTTCACCTATCTCGACACCTGCATTACTTGGGATCTATTGTTTACTCGACACTTGAATCACTCGGCATAGTCTATCTCTTGGCACATGCATTCCTTGGCACTCATTGCAACTCGACATAGTCTAATATTTAGGTGTTGTGCTTGGCATGAACTAATTAAATGGCTTAAGTATGTTGACACTCACTTGCCAAAATCAATCTAAGATCAACAATCACCCTCTTTGACATGAGTGTCAAAAATACTTTAAATATACAATATTATCTTCAACTTCTCAAGAATAACATATCCATGAATCGCTTACATACAATACTTTCCAAGTTTCAATATTCTACAATAACCTATTTAGCTCAAAATTGATAACTCTCTTTGAGTTAATGTGTCTAATTTATATCCAAATTTTGTGTTCCTCTCTAACTTGAATGTGCAGTATCTACTACTCTTTCATCTGATATGCTTTTTCATGTTGTATCTCCCCATTCATTGTTCTTCGTCTATTTCTATCTCTTCCTTTCTTTATTCTCCCTCATTTATTGTTATATCTCCTTCTTACTTTATTCTACCCCTTTTTGACATTTATGTCAAATGGGCTATATACTTATAGTTTTTTTTTTTCAAAAAGGATTTATGGACTTCCATTATGATCTTGAGAGCTGCATTCCAATTTTCACATGCAACATCCAATGACTTGATTTGGATTGCAAGATAGACAACAAGGTGGACTAGGCCATCTAGAATAGAAAGATTGGGGTCTTTATTCAGTAGAGTCTCAACATAACCTAGTTCCTTGTGCAGTATCTCCATGTATAGGGTAAGGAATGCTTGTATACATGTCAATTTGGCTCTTGTGCTAGCCTTACCTACTATCAATATAGCTAATTGACTTTATGTCTAAAGCAATGTTGTAAAATGCTTCTCACTTTGAACTAGGTTCTAAGGTAGCTTAGTACCTAATACGTTGAGGTTTCTTTCCAAAATCAAAATATGACTCCTAGTCTCTTCAGTGAAGAGTGTAGGATTACATAGTTTTGTGTAAAGTAAGAATATATTATCAAGCACCTTCTTCAAATCTTCAACTTTAGTTGCCCAAGAAACTTGAGTCAGTGCTATCTCACTAGATATTTTCTCATTCACCTTTCCTTGAAACTTCTTTTCAAGACATTCTAAAAGTTTTGTAGTTGTATCAAAGTGTTCATTACTGACCTTTTCCACTATTTTTATTAGTTTCTTGGTCTCTTTATTAGTTGGTAGGTTGAATGCACCTAAAATTATGTCTTTAATATCATGGAGTGCTTGTTTCTACCTATGTTTTCTCTTGAGCAATTCTTGATGCTTTTTCATTTCTAAGGCCTATTGCAAAATGCCTATTTGCTCCAATGTCATGGTGTCATAGTCAAATTTTGGAATCATAATTTCTTCATCAAGGATTATGTCTCCATAGTGAATTACCTTATCAACATTTGATGAACTAAGTCATGGCACTAAAATTTGCAATGGAATGGCTTCCATGCCTAGCTTCTAAAGAACCGATGTAAAAGGAGTGCCAGATATTGGTAGAGTTACCAGTGCTTTGATAGCTTCTTGTTCCTTCACCTTACGTGTTAAGTCATGCTCTTCAAGCCTGTCCTAATCTATCAATATGACTTGAATGGCACCTTGTCCTTTTGCTTTAGGTATAGATGAATCTATCTATCCTATTTTCTATTGTCTTGCAATATCTATTTTCTTCTTCTCAATAGCATCAATTTTAATACTTGTATCAACCTTAGTAGATGTATCTACTATTGTTTGAACTGAAGGTTGTACATCAGTAACTAAAGAGATTATAGAAGGTGTTTCTTGTGTACTCACCTTTTCCCTTGTGACCTTAGTTACTACTTTTTGCAATTCTTCTACACTCACCAAAATTGGATTATCATAGACTTTAGCTTGGAGTGTAAATTGGTCTAGAATATTCTTCAAGTCTTCTATAGTATGAGGATTGATGTTATAAGCTATAGAATCAAAAAAATCCTTTCTAGTTACAATCTCACTAGTTTCACTTGTGTTATGAAGGGAACTGATAGTTGACACTTGCGTGTCCTACACACTCTATTCATCTTGTTACTGCTTAGATGTTACCTTGTCATCAATCTTCTTTTTTGTTTCTTCCCCAATTTTATCATCTTTCTTATCATCATTTTCTTTTTCATCATCATTCTCATCATCCTTATCATCTTTTTTACCCTCTAAACGGTCAACTTCTCCTTATTTCAAAGTGGTCAATCCATAGATAAGTTTCCATATTTTGGTTGATTTCTTGACCACATCTCCAATGTTATTTTGAAGAATACTAAAGGCTCCATATTTTTGTGTAAACCTAACTACATATCTCTTGATAGCCTTGGCAATTTGTCCCTTTTTTAGCTCTAGCATCACTTGAGGTAATGTGGTTTCCCTAGTCTATTTCTCCAAATTCAAATTGTAATGCCACTTTTTCTCAACAATATCATATAAACCTTTTGGTGTTGTGTTGGAAAATTCTAGTGGAGTGTTCTTAAACTTTGACATCATGGGATATAATGCCTCTTCTACTTGATTTTTCTCTTCTTTTCCAAGTTTATCAAAATCAATATGTTTCAAACTAGATAAATGTACATTTCATTTGATATTTTAACATAAATTTTCGAGATTAGATAAAGGATTATGAATTACCACTTTAAATTGGTTATTTTCATCTGATTATATCCTTTCTTCATTTCAATATGATTGGGCCACATATTTTCTTCTTTTTATTTTTCACTCTGGGCCACCTTGCTCTATTTACTTGGTCTTTTTCTTGGTCTTCTGAGTTGTGGTACATGTGCTTGCTCTAGTGGGCGGTGTTGTGGGCTTGGCCAGGCTGGGTTTGACAATTCTCTTTTCTTTTGCCATTGGTCATGCTCTTTCTCTCCTCTTATTTAGCTTGGCATGAACAGGTGCTTCTTTGGCTTCTTCTTCCTCAACACCTTTAATTTCCTCCTCTTCCTTGTCTTCTCCCATGCCTTGGGTTAATCCAAGAGGTTCTTGTGCTTGTTCTTGCTCTTCCTCTTCTTCTTCTTCTTCTTCTTCTTCTTCTTCTTCTTCTTCTTCTACACCTTCTCCAAATTTTTCTTTCAACTTCTTAACTAGCTTATCATTCTTCTTAAGTATGGAGGTAGTTTTCAACTCCATGTTAATCTTTGATTTTACCATCTCATAGTTGCGAAATATCTTTACACTTTTATCTATTTCTTCTACTAGTAGTGTTGTGGTGGCTACTGAAGCTTCATCAATATTAATTTCATACCCAAGTGGTCTTAACTATCTCACCCTTGGTGTGGTTTCTCACACAAAAATGTAATCAGCATCAACAAGAAAACATATGTAATTATATTGTTGTTCAACCAAAGAATCTAGTATTCTCATTCTTTCCTTCCTTGATTTCTTAAAACATTCAAAGTAACTTTTACTCAAGGTTTCAAAATTTTCTCCCACATACTCAATGAACTCATTGATCTGCACTAGAATTGACCTATTTGTCTTCTACCCTATAGTACCCAAAGAGGGAAATGTATTCTACACATAAAAGTGTTGGAGTTTATGAAATCCAACTCTGAAGATGCCCAAGATCACCTACATATGAAAACCTGTCAAAGAGATGCCAAGGAGAGAAGAGTGTGGAGCAAGGGAAAAACCCTAAACAGACATGAGAGACCACAAGATATTGAAACACAAGAAAATATGTATTTACAATATGCAAGAAGTGATATGAAAATACAATGAGCGAGCTCAAATATAAAGAGCTCTAGGAATCTTCTAGAACAAGCTAGAAGATGCTAGAAGATAAGTGTGACAACTAAGAATACATCAACATTAGGTGGAAATTCCTCGAACAATGTGAGAGGATAAGTATGATTTAGGAGAGAACAAACTCCTATATTATCAACAACTTATAACAAATTCCTAGACTACAACTAATAAATAAATGCATTTATCTAAGTAAGCTTAAGTAAATAAAATAAATAATTAGTAAATTAATTATTTAATCTAACAAAAAGAATATGTAAACTATAATTGAACCAAATTTACATTGTGCACTCTTGGTTTTCCTAATAGCTCCAAGATTTTCCATGGGTTGTAATTGCAACTTTACTCGATCATATGTATGATCTTTCTTTACAATCTTGTAGCCAACATCCATGGATATCTAGGGTACTCTATTCAATCTAATAGATTGATAAAATTAATGAGATATTACCCTTACAAAAATATTTAGCTATGGATCAATGATGGTTTCTATAGTCATACCTCTCTTATTCCAAACTACTATAGTGTTCTTCTTAGTTACTTCCTTGGAGTCACTTCTGAGTATCTTTGGCCAATCTATTGTTGGATAGCTAGTTACCCTATGAATTATTCTCTTGGTGATCTTGATTGGTCCTCCTTCTAGCCATAAAGAGCCATCATGAATTCTACTGTGTACAATTCTTATCCACCCAGCTTTAAACACATTCAAAAAATCTAGGGCTTGTGCTAAACCCTTTTTCTCAATGATTTTGTATTCCTAATTCAAAACAACATTCTCACACAATTTGTTACATGCATATCTTATCTTCATATCTCCTATACTTCTTATTTTGTAATTGTAACACTTCCTTATATCTTGCACCATAATAACATTTAGCAGGATCAATGATACTGCACTAGAAGGATCTTTTTTATAGGAAATGTTAAGAATGGATTTAAATATGGGTTGCTTAGCTTCATTATTGACAAGCTAAACATTCAAAATGTCCTTCCCTTCTACATTTTTCAAACTAGATGTCATTCTGTCAAACTAGAGTTTATGCAAAAGTAAATTGCATGGATCAGCTTATGATAAATACCTTGTGAAATATGATAAACTGATGTGAGATCATTTCTAAATTCTTTGCAAATACTTTGAAAAGGCTTTCGAATCACCTTATTCCTTGCTTTCTCTTTCTTGAATTCAAAATAATGAATAATGAGAAAAAATGGATCATATACCCTTTAAAAACCTTGCATTTAATGGTGAGTTCTTACACAACTATAAGCTTAGCATCAACAAATTTTTAGAATCACTTAGAATCCATTAGATGATTCCACCACTTGGAAAATATGATAAGTTTGATATCAACTAAATAGTCTAGTAGCTCTGCATCAATTAGCATTCTACTCAACATACATAGGAGAAATTTCATGCTTAGCAACAACATGAAAAACTTAATGTTTTAACTGGAATTTTCAACAACATCTTGCATCTTTATTCATGCTAATGTAGTCTTTTCAGTACTATCTCCTTTGGAACTGATGTATGCTATAGCACTTGAATATTAGTCCCACATATCTCTTGACTACCTAGTTTGATGAGCTATGATCACTTGACCCATTGGGTCAAGTGATCCCTTCTCCACTTAATGTGTACACTCATCTTTCTTTCTCCATGTCTTGTCCATCTCATCTCTAATGTGTTAAACATCTACCTTTCCTTTTCCTTTATCAAATACATAACTTGGTGCTTTTGACCTAGTTGGACAATTCTTAATGATGTGACCAATCTTCAAATATTTAAAGCATGTAGTTTGACTCATCCACCTTTTTTAGTTACCAATAAAGTGTGTCCTTATGTAATTTTTAGGAACATGTCCATATTTGACAGTAGTGATGACTATATCTTGTATTATAATCCCAATTATAAAAGTTTCCATTATTTCTTACCTTTGTTGGCTTGTTCGATGACCACATGGATTTGGATGCACAATCAAAAGCTCTATATCCATACTTTTGATAGTTATAGCAATAACCTTCAAATCTCTATTTATGTATGGTCCTAGTCTTACATTCATGTGCCCAATGACCTTGGTTATTGCACTTATGAAAATGAGTCATGTTCTTAGGCTTGACATTTTGGTTTGTATTATCTCTTCTTCACACATTAGTAGTATTCCACTTGTTACCTTTGATGTTCCTTTCTTGAGAAACTTTGGACGATTCTCCTTCTTCAGTGCTTGTGTAGCCTATTCCTAATGTATCTTAGTTGGATCTAGGAGATCTCAATAATTGTTCAATTTATTTGATGGCTTTATTTTTCTTGTTGAGAGTTTTAGAAAATTCCTTTTCTCTTTTTAGGTCACTCTACAATTGTACATTCTACAACTTCAATGTGGTTATCTCAATGTCCTTGACATTCAGTTCATAGTTGGTATTCATCATTTGACTTGGAGTATCCAATTACATGTTCAAGATCTTGGTTAACTCTATTAACTTCTCCTCCAATTTTTTTGCCAAAATTTTTTTGTCTTGTTCAACCATGGCTTTGTCTTCCATAGCTTTCTTCTTTTGTTCAGTTACGTCACATAGTAGTATAGCTTCTGATTCTTCCTCTAGCTTGAGATTTCTAATTTTGTCATCTTGGACTCTATTCTTTTCCATTAGATCTGCAACTGCTACATCAAATTCATAAGATTCTCCATCTGCAAATAGCTTGATAGTGTCTATCTCTTTGTATAGTGTTTCATTCTCTATAATAGCAATGTCTTTTCTTCTCTTTAAGGATTTCTTTCAATCCTCTCTTGTCTCATTCAGTTGATGTAGTATGAGATGTATTTCAATCTCCTAGTTTTCAATAGTCTTTCTGAACTTGTAGACTTCCATTTCAAGATCTTTCCTCAAAATTGAAAAGCTTTATTTTTGGAGAACAAGGCTCTGATACCAATTGTTAGAATTATAAAGAGAAAGAGAATAAACTTCTAAGAGTGGGAGGGAGGGGGGTGAATCAGGAGTTCAAACTAGGACACATAAAAATTTCACCATTCATTTATCACATGTATTAATATACTAAAATAATATGTTAAGCATATGCATCTAAATCATGTAAGCATTCTTAGAAATAGATAATATTTAGGGGGGATGAATTAGTATTATCAATCTTTTTACCCACAGCTGAATTTTATTAATTACCTTTCCACATGCATAAGAGAGAGAACCAATAGTGGAAAAAAAAAACAACCATACAAGAGGAGAACTCATAACACCATATTTTGTTAACTTGAGAAACACTGGCCAAGGAAAAACCCCAGTGGGGATGGAACCCAAAAAATGATTCACTATAAAGAATCTAGTTAAGGACATTGACCTGATTACATGTCTATGGAGAATGTGCAGTGTCTCAAGTCCGTATTAGGAGACTAGGGTTTTTTAGAAGCCTCAACTCTATTAGGAGTTGGTGTATACAAATGTGTGCAAGAAGAGCCCACTGCTCTAACATGCAACTATACAAATAAGTTCTTGAACATAATAAATATAGATACAAAATTGGATCACTTGTTGTATTGCACAAATCTTATGAATGTCAGTAATTGCACATAACTAGATTTCTTGCTATACTTCACAATTCTTTTGATTCTTAGTACTTCACACAAAGAGTAACTATGCATATGCCAACCTTCATCATATTTTACATCACATATCATTACTTTGCATGGCATTCATTCATTCACATTCCACACTAACTTCGCAAGTGAAGTTATTTACTTATACCAAACATATTGGTAAATTCTTCTTTAGTTAGCTCACATATCATTCTTATAGTTGGCTCATCAAGAAATAATAATTAAAACAATTATTCAAGTCATTTAAAACATTCTGCTAACATGCTTTATTCACACTATATCATCATTGCCTTACTATTTCCATCATAACTTGAACTTAGTTGATCATATGGACATGCACATTGGTATGGATCATCAGTATGAAATCATGCATCTCTAGTTAACTATGCAAGAGAATATTCCAAGGTAATATTTTTCTATAATCAAATCTTGTCATGCTACTTTAACATTGTCTAATACTTAGACAATTTTCCTTCATGAATAATCATGACTAATCTGCAAAACAAATATGTTTCTATAAATGAAAATCATATATATTACCTTATCTAATTGATTGGTCATATCATACAAATAAAAATTAATAACCATAACACAAAAATTAAATATGGTATTCATGTTTTGAGAGGATTACATCCCTTATAACTTCAATTACAAAGTTTTTCTTAAAGAAAAACTTACTACTATACTTCAAAATGTAAGTATCAGTTACACTTTTCCTTATTTCTCCCCCTTACAATTACAATTTTACATATTTCTCCCACTTTGACATCAATGACAAACGTGCCAATAAAAGGAAAAGAGAAGGAAATATTAAAAAAATTGGCAGCTACATCAAAATATGGAGAAACAATTATTGAAATCATTTCTCAATTGCACAAAGTGTTTCTTCCAACTATCTTTTAGTGCATCAGATACACTAATTAGCAGACATAAGGCATATATGTCTTATTCTACTATGTTTAAATCTATACCAATGAATTTTTCATATGATGACTTTACTACCAAGAATTCTATTAGCATTATGTCAAGTTTGTTATTAGTGACAACAATTACTTCGATTCTGTATTGTCATTGAGTTCTTTGATTAGTCTCCAGTGTTTGCCATGTAATTCAATGGTCATCAAGCTTCACAATTCCTACCAAGCATTTGAATGGTTACCAAGTGAATTCAAGCAATGTGAAGTCCAACAATTCTTACTGGGCAGTTTAGTGGTTACCAAGCTTTGTAGTGTTTACCGAGTCATTAGCTCTTGTGAAGAAAAGTTCATGTTAACCAAGTGATGAGATGATTAGTCTTTACCAAGTGTAGACATGGTAAATGTGGAATTCAATTTCTACTGAGTGACACTATATCTATTGATTCACTAGTGTATACAAAGTTTGAAACTACATTGAAGTGATTAGTATGGACTAAGCCTCTACTTCTACCGAGTGCATGATGATGTCAAGTAATGACGATGGATGCCGTGTATTAGAAATTCACAAAGTTGTTGGAATTAAGTTACTATTGTCATTAGTGACAACACTTATCTATATTACTATAGCTACCAAGCTTAGCACTCAGTTTCCTATACTCATCGAGCTTCACAGTATCCACCGAGCTTCACAATTTATGTTGAGCATCTCAGTATCTACCAAGCATCTTAGTGGCTGCTAAATAGTCAGACTATGTCGTGGGAATTTAGTGTTAACCAAGAATGAAAGTTATAATGTATATCAAGTAATGCAAGGTAAACTTAGCGTGCAGTATCTACATAGCAACACTACATATATCAAGTCACTAGTGGTCACCGAGCTCAAAACTACATAGAGTGATTAGTATGGATCGAGCCTTCACCTCTATTGAGTGCATGATGATGCTGAGTAATGCAGTGGATGCTAAGTATTAGAAGGTCACTGATTTAGTTAAGTGAACCCAAGTTATTTACTATTGGGCCGACTTGGTAATGTTTTGTTCACTTGTGTTTTAGCCGACCTTGCAATTATCATTATTGGACTGATATATATATATATATATATATATATATATATATATATATGTAATGTGTTATATCATTTATAATGTATGGATGAGAGTATTGAGGAAGAGACATGCAATTTTTTGAGAAGAGTGAATGCGAATTAGCAGTAGAGCAACATACTCAGCAAGGTCAACAAGGAATAGTAAATATTCATCAATCACAAGAGGTGATTTGTACTTCCAAGATCTAATCAGAAATCAAGTTGTAATTCAAATCTACTATTTCATCCTAATAGGTGAACCAGTCTCTAAATCCTTTAACAAGGTAGACTTAACAATCTTTTGTAAATCTCTTAACCGAGTGCATACTTCATTGTATCTTTGTAAATCCTCTAACAAGGTGGACCTAGTAGTCCTTTGTGCTCCTAAAATGGCAGATCACCAGAAGTGGTCAATATAAGCCTTAACAGACCAACTTTATACTACAGTATTGAAGTTTTGTGGGTATCATCCCTACCAAAGTTTTACTTTCTATTTGGAAGGTTTCTGGGTTAGCAAATCACTATGTACATATGTTATGAATGTTTGATCTCTCATACATGCAGTAGATTAGATTACTGAATGGTGAATAGTTTATATGATTAAAAAACTGAATTGTTTTAAAGTTTTTGAAGTTATTGATTCACCCCTCCCCTCTTAGTAACCTTTCATACCTTGAATATTTCCAATATTTGGTATCAGAGCTTTTATGGTTCTCAGGATAAAGTTTGAGAGCTTGAGAAAAGTTCAGGGATAATGGAGATATTTAGACTTGACAAAGCTATTGAAAATGAAAAGATAGATCTAGAAATGGCCATGGCTCAACTGAAAGAGGCAAAGGAGGATCTTTCTCCATCCCTGAAAAGAAGGAAGGAACTTGCAAGACAAATGAATAACCATCAGTATGTTGAAGAAAATATTGAATACCTTTTACCATCAAATAGTTAACATGAAGCCAATGAAGCAATCAAAGAACTTCTAGGAAAGAATGGTTCTCTACTAGAAGAAGTAAGAAAATTGAAAAGAGAACAAGAAATTCAGTCATTGAGAATGTGTGAGATTTTGGAACAAAGAAACAAGGCTATAGAAGAATTGGAGTCTAGGAACAATAAAATTCAAAATCAATCCCTTCATCATGAAGATCTTATAGATCAACTATCTAATGCAAATGAAGAAATTATGAATTTGAGATCTAAAATTGAAAGCCTAAGGAATGATTTAATCACTAAAAGAAAAATCAATGAAAGCTTACAAAGTGACTTGAGATCTGAAAGAAAAATCAATGAAATTTTTGAAAATGACTTAATCACTAAAAAAAAAAAGTCAATGAAAGGATAATGAAATCTCAAGCAGACATGACTCAATTAAATCAACAAAGTGAGTAGAATCTTCATAAACAAAAAGGTAAAGCTGGTCTTGGATATAAGGAAGAAGGTGAAACCTCCAAACAAGGTGCCCAAAGGAATCAAAGACCTACTTTCTATCACTGTGGTAAGTTAGGTCATACATCAAAAAATTTTTGGAGCAATGGAAAAGGTAAATTCAATGGTAAATACTACAATTGCAGTCAGCATGGTCATAAAGCTAATGAATGCAAGGAGAAACCAAAATTTGAAGGCAAATGTCACAAATGCAAGAAGCATGGTCACAAGGCATTCCAATGTAGATCCAAATCATTCAATCTAGCTAAACAACTTGTTAAGGCAATATTTTGATGGAATTACAACACATGGTGCATATGTCATTACTGTGGAGAATATGGACACATTGGAAAAGACTGCTCAAGGCATCATTTGAGAAAGAGAGATACAATAGTAAGATGTCATACATGCACTGAACTCGGTCATATAGCCAAGAATTGCATTAATGTAGGAAGAGTTGAAGATGAAAAGAAAGCTAAAGCTGATAACATTCAAAAGTAGATGAGATAACAGTGGATTCCTAAAGCAAAATTGTTCAAATGATGGCAATGTTACTCAAGAAGTGGGTGACTCCACCATTTCCAGTTAGATACATAAAAAAGTATCTGGAACTAAATCTTTAAGTGATATCTCAATCAGTTCCAAATGAAAGAAATAAAAATGATCAAATTAGTATTCTAGATACACAATAATCAAAGAAAGCATATCCTTCACCGAGTTGAATGTACTGAGGAAAGTTAGTTGAAGACCTTGTTGAGCTAGGTCAGGAGTAACAAAAGTTTTGTTTGATCACCAAGTTGCAAGCTTCTACTAAGCAAGTGAATCAATGGCAACCTATGAAACACTATGTCATCTCAGCTACTTTTGTACACATTATTTATGGAATTTTTTTGTCAAAAGGGTAGAATTTGATCTCATTCCTCACTGTGATTTCAGAGCTAAGAGATTTTCGGGTGCACTGAAGAAAATTCCAAACAATTTCAAGCAACTTTCTAGTGAAGAATTTGTTCAAAAAAAAATTATTACACCTACCAAGTAGCAATGGCATTCAGGAGTAGTAGCAATAGCAAGGCAAAGAAGGGTTCGAAGATGCTGCTAAAGGGTGTAGAATGGAAAGTGCCTCACTTCAAAATTGTTCCAGCCATTGTAGAGTTACTTGATCCTAATGGAGCTCAATCCAAAATTCCACCAAAGGTAATCCTCATAAATGATATTCGTACACATTGGAAACCTAGAAATGGAAAATGCCCTAGGAGAAATGAGTGTTGATGGCTCTTTGAAACCCGAGCATAAACATCTAGAGACCAAAGGATTAACCCATATCTCGCATATGCCAAGAAGTTTCCATATTAAGTGGATCAGGTACATACTCAGTCATGTTCACAATGGTCAACTATGGTTAGAGCAGCTAGTATTAATCACCAAGAAGATGATTCATAAGAGTACTAGTCTCCCCATACTTAGCAATGCCAAAACTACCAAAACCCTAGGTCGGGACAAACTTTAGAAGAAAACCATAGCTGAATGGGATGGTAGAGGTTTGAAGGTTAGCACTTTTTTTGATGTTGAATTAAGGTTTGTCATTCACATCATTGCTCACAAGATTTATAGATCTAGTCATTTGAATAGTGTGCCCTATGAGGCCATGGATTTGGCATTCAAGATTGTGAAGAAAAATCTAGAATTTGATCTGTCAGAATTATTGTTGAAACAATTGAATAAGAACATGGATAGGATAAGGAGCTCAAAGAATAATCCCTATAAATTTGGCTCCTTGTTAACTTGTTTCTTTTTCTATGTTAAATTTTTTTTTCCATCTAAGGGATCAGTTGTATGGAGAAAAGATGCCCCAATTCTATATTAGATTAATGAGTTTATTACTAAGATGGGTGAAAACTTTGAGAAGGTTATGGATTATTACTTTGAAGATTTCAAGGAAAAAATGAATAATAAGTTCTGAATTCCACCAAAATTGTTTGTAGACTACAAAGATGATGTATGATTCATGGTTGATTGTGATAGAGTATACATTCAAGTAGTCAGACCCTAAGTTGCATGGTGAAACGTCTTCCTTATGAGGTCAATATTGACAAGACTAGAGATATTATTGAAGCACTGGTGAATGATCCTGAAGATCCTAAGCTTTCTATCCTTAGCACTTATGATGAAGAAAATGCTAGAATTGAGCTTGAAATCAAGCTACCCCAGGCTATAAGAAAAGGTAAGAGAAAGATAGCAAAATTGAAAACTGCAACTAGCCCTCTAATGCTTACTGAAGGTAAAGGAGAGGATGAAGAAGAAGAAGAAGAAGGCATAAAACATGAATTTGAAAAAGAAGAGGAACCACCAAAGAAGAAAGGAAATGTGTTTATCACCAAACCTTAGAAGCAGCCAACTATAGTATTCATTAGGAGAACTAGGAAAGGCAAGCAGGAAACTATACTTGTCAAGCCTCCACTCACATTTGAGGAAAGGCTAAAATAGTTAAGGACTGGAGTAGGTATCAACAATTTTAAAGCTCTCAAATATGAAACTCAAACTCTTGTAGAACAAAAGGAGATTGAAGACTTGGTAATGGAAAAGTTAGGAACTTGGAAATTCTCTCCTAATCAATTTGCATCTCAAGTTCCAGAAACACTTCTTGACAAAATAAAAGTCATATGGGAGAACACGGTTCAAACTATCAAACATATATTTGAACAAAAACTAAAGGAATTAGTACGCAGTCTGACAGATGCAAAAGTCTAAAAGGCATTGAAAGATCATGGAGGAAGAATGAATGAGAGTTTGAATACTCGTCTTATATTATTAAAAGATATTGAATCAGTTGTCAAAAATGCTACAAATGTTTGGAATGATGCATATCATCTCAAGATGCCATTAGATGATCCTGTTGAAATTAAGGATGATGATAGTAGTGACAATGATGATTTTGATAATACTCCATCTATCACAGTTACACTAGGAGAGCTACATGCACTAATGAAAGAAAAAGAGGAAGGAGACAATGAGGAAGAAGGACTTGAGGAAGAAAAAGATGAAGATGACCCGAAAAGAATTGCAGTACCAGTTATTGCATCCTTTCCTCACTCTCCACCAAAGACTATTAAATTTACTATCGAGACAGCTTATGCAAGTGAAATTGTGAGCACAACAGTCAATTCAATTGCTCAATCTTCACTAGCCACCACATAGCTTCAGGTATCTGAAATAGAAGTGCCAAGCACTTTATCTACCGAGCTACCTGTCACCTCTTTAGCTATCAAGTTAGCTTCCTTAGCTCTTTCACCATCCATCAGTGGAATAGTAAGTTCTACAGTTTTGTCTCTGTCAATTCTAGTAAGTTCTACTTTTTTTTTTGTTAGCATTATATGTATCCACTTCAAATCCAATCAGTTCAGTTACTACTATGGGTACTGTTAGAAGTTGTAATCCTTCCTTGGTGTATTTATAAACCAAGGTTAGAACTCCTTTATTAATTATTATAATATATTAGGATATAAGCCAAGGTATCCTAATATATTTCTTTTTTTTCCTTTTTCCACTACATCTTATTTTGTCATCTAGTGGAATATGTGAGGACAAATATTTATTGTAATTTCTAATTTTAGATTATTCCTCCTTAAGAGGAATCTCACACTTGGCCTCACACACTTATGAATGCTAGCATTCATAGACATGGGAGTTACATTCCAACTCCACTCTCTCATCTCTATTTAAGAGATGACCCTCTTCTCTCATTTAACAATGAGGTTTCTTCCTCTTCTCAATTATTGTATGAGCATTTCTCTCTCTCTCTCTCTCTCTCTCTCTCTCTCTCTCTCTCTCTCTCTCTCTCTCTCTCTCTCTCTCTCTCTCTTCTTAGGCTTTCAATGCCTCATTCATAATGTCACAAGGGGTTTTCTTTACTTTCCCCTTTCCAAATATCTTGTCTCATGGTGTTGGAGCTTGAATCTTTCTCTCTCCTATTTTATGGTAATATCTTTTCATGCATTTACTCACTTAGATTCTTTCCTGGTATTGCTTATTTACAGATTTCTTTTTCCATTTCTAACATGGTATCAGAGTAGTTTAATCTTTGTTTTGAGTGTTTGCATGAAGGTACAATTCAAAGGAGACTCTTGCAAGAGATTTCACTAATTTCTTCTTTAATCTTTTTAAGGTGGAAGAAATTGAATTTTTTTGGATTTGGCTGGTTTACCGCCAAACCCAATTAACTTTTGTGTGCTCTAATTTGTGAAGGTTACTTCTTATCTAACCCCCTTTGGAAGGCTTGCCACCAAAGGGTTTTCCTATCTAGATATCATTTTTTTTTACTCTTGTTTTGTCTAATCTATTTTGTTTATGGTTATCCATTTTTTTTAGTCTGTTAATCCTAGCGTAAGCTTTAACCAGCTCCATTTGTAATATCTTTTGGTTTTTGTTCTGCAATTAGGAGGGAAGGATGGTTTCTATTTCACCATCATTCATTATGATTCTTAGCCAGTGTTGTAGTTACTGCTGGGTGTGTAGAGAGGGAGGCATCCCAAAGGCCCCATGTTTGTAATGGCAAACTGCCGAAACCCCATCTCATATAACGTTTCCAAATCGCCCCTTTATTTAACCCATCATTGCCTGAGATGGATCTAGCTTGTTCTTCATTTTTCCATGGATCTGTTCCACTAATTTTGTGTAAGAGAGCCTTCATAGACGCATGTTCATCCTTTGTAGAAAATAGAAATTTCTTCAATGCAGCACGTCTCAGTGGAGAGGCTCGAATGTATGATTTTACTAATTTAAAAATCAAAATATCTAATGGAATTGGGTGCTTCCACGAAGCCATGGATGTGTAAGGGCCTGAGCAGCTATCATTCTTTTACGCAAATCTTTGTTAAGGATCCTTTTCACAAAGTTCTTTGCTTCAAGAGACATGGATGGCCATGGTGCATCATCAAAATTTGGATCAGCTTAGTTCTTGCTCAGAAGGGACGACTTCCACAGAGAAGAATATATGTAATCACACCAATGCTCCAAACGTCAGCCTCCAAACTATAAGATTGATGAAGAACTTCAGGTGCAACATAGTACACACTACCCACTATGTCATTTAGTCTTTCATCTGGTCTGATAAAGTCTGAAAGTCCAAAATCCCCCCTTCCTCGTCTATAGAACCAATCTTTTCAAAAGATTCGTTCAAATATTTGATGGACAACTTATTCCAGTTATGCTTCAAATCAGCCAAAACACTAGCTTTGCATGAACTGCAATCATAGCATAACTGTTCTTGATCATTGCTCCATTGAGCATAGTCAGGATCTGTGTATAACACTATCCCAGTCCAGACTGTTGCATTTACATAGCTGTATCCACAAGAAATCGGTGGTTTGCAACAGCCCGCCTGAATGGGATTCAAATGTTGCTGATAAAACTTGGTAGCATAGTAGAAATTTGAATTGCATGTTATTGTTTAGTCTTTAGTCTTGCAGGCCCCACCACTGGGCCAAGCCTTGAAAAGATTATTGTTTCCATTTTATATCGAATATTGGGCTGGCTACACGAATGTACAACTACCCAAACAAGGGAGAAGGACTACGTAGAACCAGGGCCTGCACCACTGTTCGAGACAGGGGAGTTCAAGTCATGGTCTTTCTGGAGGGCAGGAATTGTAGAGTTCGTGGAAACCTTCCTCTTCCTCTTCTTTGATATTATTTTAGTAATATTTTCTTGTCTTTGCATGCAACATTCTTTTTCCTTTTTGAGCTCTAATAGAGGCATCTTTTGCTTTTATCAATGCCTCCTGTCAACCTATTTTTGGCATGAAATCATTCATTGTCAGACAAGTGTAATATTCTATTTTAAATCTCTCTTACTCATTACAAGCTTTTATTCAAACTTTTTTAAGAAAAGTTTTTTAACTCTTTTTAGTATATTCTTATCTGCCAGATCTGACCTCTATCATTAATTACTAAGTTTTTTTAGTTATATCTTTCTTAATGTTTTATTTCAAAAAAAATCTTTTTGAATCACTTTCCATCATGAAGGCATAGTATGATAAAAATGGGGAGATCTTTTCTTGCCCCATGACTTTATGTTCTTATTACTTTGAGGTTATATTTTTGAACCAAGGTAAATATTGTGACTTTTTATAAATTGTGACTTTCCAAAATATTAAGTATGGAAAGGTGAGTATTTTCTTTAACCAATCTATTTTCGTATATTTATTTGAGTATATATGGGGGCCCACATATATGCCCAGATAAATATATAATTTATGACTATAATATTTCAGAAATTAATATATACCTTTGCAAAATGAATTAAATACTCATGTTTACACTCAATGAAGTTTTATACCTGATATCTATATTTAGTTGATCTTCCTTAAATCATTTTACTTAATTGGATTATGAGTAATCTTACACTATTGCCTTCATTATTTAATGATTTTATTTTATTGATCTATCTACACATGGTTGCAGTTTTATGCTTTTACAACATTGTTCTATGCCCATGTTGGCACTTTATGGTTTTACACCATTGATCTACATGATTTAAATGATATTTTTGAGTTGCATAGGGAGCCAATTGTTTCAAGGTTAACTATGTAGGTCCCCTTAGTATAACTGATACATAGTTTCCTTATCTGGCCCATGGAGTATCCCTCCATCCTATATTGGTATGCACTCATTTAATATGGAGTTTCCCTCCATTTGATCCTATCTGTTCCATTTTGATAGGATAATATTTTTATGGAGTTTCCCTCCATGTTGTTCCATTTTTGTTCCTCCATGAAGAGGATGTTATTATTGGAGTTTTCCCCTCCAAATTCAGATAATTTGATCCAATTTGAAGGAAATATGTTGTTATATCCTCATAATCCATTCTTTTGATTATCCTAACAAATCATGATTATTCTAATTTGATCAGCATGTCTCTATTTTTACTTTATTTTCATATATTAATGTGATAATGATCTGCATACTTTATTGCTTAGATCATGAGTCATGCATGTTATGGATTGATCACCCATTAACTTGCAGTGGGATGATTCATTAAGTGGACTGTCTATATCCACATGATTGATGCAATGTTGATGCACGTATCATTAGTTGGCCTTGTCTGTGGTCATTTGTGCATTAGTATAATATTCTTTCCATGAGAGAATTGATCAAGCTTTTTACTCAATTCGTCCTTGTTGACAATTTTTTGAGCATATAATTTATCTTGATATCAGGTTATCTCCATTGTTTTGTGGTAACATGTTTTACTCATTGTTTCTCTATGAGAGTTTTATTATCCTTATTCAAAAGGATTTTGAATTTGCATATATAATGGCATTCTACTTGTGGATAGTTGTCTTGTTGTTCTCTTTTTTTCAGGTGATCCATCAAGGAACCTTCTCGATTTTTCACATATGAAGATGTGTCTATGCTTCCTCATTCAAAGGACTCATGTGATTCTCTTGGACCTACAAATGTACCATATGGCTTGAAGACAATAAAATTACTTCATATTGAAGATTAAATTGCAGATTTTTGTAAATTATGGGTTTAATACCCTTTGATGTAATTACCCCAAGTAAATATTAAACGGGGGTGTTAGAAGTTGTAATCTTTCCTTGGTGTGTTTCTAAACCAAGGTTAGAACTCCTTTATTCATTATTATAATATATTAGGATATAAGCCAAGGTATCCTAATATATTTCATTTTTGTCCTTTTTCCACTACATCTTATTTTGTCATCTAGTGGAATATGTGAGGACAAATATTTATTGTAATTTCTAATTTTAGATTATTCCTCCTTGAGAGGAATCTCACACTTGGCCTCACACACTTATGAATGGTGGCATTCATAGACATGGGAGTTAAATTCTAACTCCTCTCTCTCATCTCTAATTAAGAGATGACCCTCTTCTCTCATTTAACAATGAGGATTCTTCCTCTTCTCAATTATTATATGAGCATTGCTCTCTATCTCTCTCTCTCTCTTCTTAGGCTTTCCATGCCTCATTCATAATGTCACAAGGGGTTTTCTTTGGTTTCCCCTTTCCAAATATCTTGTCTCATGGTGTTGGAGCTTGAAGCTTTCTCTCTCCTATTTTATGGTAATATCTTTTCATGCATTTACTCACTTAGATTATTTCTTGGTATTGCTTATTTACAGATTTCTTTTTCCATTTCTAACAGGTACTCTACCAAGTTTGACACCATTTTTGGAAAGTGTTTCAATTTTTGATCTAGTTAGTACTTCTATTGGTATTCAATCCTTAAGTCCTATCTCATTTTCACTGCTAACCCTTCTATCTCCACTATTGTGTCTATTTTAAAGGTCAAACCAATAATCATAGAAGTCAAACAAAAGCATCAATTAAAACTTCTAATCACTAGAAAGGAAATTGAAGAAGATATTGACTTAGATCTAGAGATAGTAATACCAAAGATTGACTATGACACTGGTACCATTAAAGAGATGATGTTAGCCAGTCAACTCATAGAGATGAAAGCTACACAGAAGAAGTTAAGGTCTAAAAGAGATAAGGAGTACAAAATGATTGAGAATGCGAAGGATATAATTATAGAAGCTATAGGTGTTGATGTAGATTCCTCTCAACATATTTTGATTTAGTCAGAAGAGGTAGTACATAAATTTAATGAAGATCCTTTTGGGTAAGAGAAACTAATTGAAAAGGCTAAAAGGAAATTTGATGACAAGGTGCTAGAGCATATTGCTCAATAGATAGCAATCAAGCAAGTTGAATTGTCCACACTTTTGGGTGATTTTGAAAATTCTTTTAATAATTCAAAATCACTTTTTGCCAAACTTTGTGATGTTTTTGGTTTTACTAAAGAAATAAAGGATAAGCTAAATATGATTGACATTGATATGCAATCATGTGCATCCAAGCTAAAGGTGGACTCCTCCTCCACAATCTCCCATCACACCAAAATCAGATATCTGGTAGATGTGCAGGGAGAACTATTGAGGGAGGAATCAAGGATCTAGTCTACACTAATAGATATCTAGAACATGATCCTCCCTATCATGGATACAATGAAGAAACATATTGCTCATTGCAAAACATTGGTCCAAGATTAGAACTTCTCAGTGGGTGATCACATGATCCAATTATCAGCAGAAGATCAAATTTCTGTCTGCACCTGTAAAATTTTTTAGTAGACTTGGGATAATATTTTTTCCACCATCCTTAAGGTACATCTAGATTTTCTATCTCACTTTGGTTTAATCATATAAACTATATATGTAGCCCTTTGGCATTATTGTTAAAAAGGGGGAGAGATTCAACATAATAAATGGGGAGAGTTATCAATATAAGTGAAAGGGGGAGTTAACACTCAATAGAGGTAGCATGCGTGCATAGGTATCTTTGTATATACATTATAAGTCATCAAGAAGATATATGTTAAAATGTATATGCAGTAGTCCTCCAAAGAGTTCTACAAAGATCAATTTTGAAAAACCAAAATTCAGTGAGTCAAGTTATGTACATATGTTTTGGCTTATAAGTGTTTTGTCACTAATGCCAAAGGGGGAGATTGTTGGCATTAAGTTACTATTTCCATTAGTGGCAACACTTATCTATATCAGCATAGCTACCGAGCTCAGCACTCAATTGCCTACACTCGTCGAGCTTCATAGTATCCACTGAGCTTCATAGTTTACACTGAGCATCTCAATATCTATCGAGCATCTTAGTGTCTACCGAGTAGTCAAACTGTGTCATGGGAATTTAGTGTTAACCAAGCATGGAAGTTATAATGTTTACCAAGTAAAGCAAGGTAAACTCAACATGCAGTATCTACCTAGCAACACATCTACCGAGTCACCAGTGGTCACTGAGTTCAGAACTATGTCAAGTGATTAGTATGGACTGAGCCTTTACTTCTACCAAGTGCATGACAATGCAGAGTAATGCAATGGATGCCGAGTATCAAAAGGTCACCGACTTAGTTCAGTGAACCCAAGTTATTTACTATTGGACTGACTTAGTAATGTTTTATTCACTTGTGTTTTAGCTAACCTTGTAATTATAATTAATGGAATGATATATATATATATATATATATATATATATATATATATATATATATATATATATATATAATGTATTATATCATTTACAATGTATGGATGAGAGTATTAAGGAATAGACATGTAATGTTTTGAGAAGAGTGAATGAGAATCAGTAGCAGAGAAAAATACTCAACAAGGTCAAAAAGGAATAGTAAAGATTCATCAATCACAAGAGGTGATCTGTACTTCAAGGATCCAATCACCAATCAAGTTGTAAGTCAAATCTACTATTTCATCCTAATAGGTGCACCAGTCTCTAAATCCTTTAAGAAGGTAGACATAATAGTCTTTTGTAAATATCTTAAGAAAGTTCATACGTCATTGTATATTTGTAAATCATCTAACAAGGTGGACCTAGCAGTCCTTTGTGCTCCTAACAGGGCAGATTAGCAGAAGTGGTCAATGTAAGCCTTAACAAGCCAACTTTATACTACAATATTGAATTTTTGTGGGTATCATCACCACCCCAATTGTACTTTCTATTTGGAAGGTTTTTGGGTCACCAAATCACTATGTACATGTGTTATGAATGTTTGATATTTGATACATGTAGTAGATTAGATGAATGAATGGTGAATAGCATATATGATTAAAGTGTTGAATTGTTTTAAAGTTTTTGAAATTACTGATTCACCCCTCCCCTCTCAGTAACCTGTCATATCTTGAATATTTCCAACACAAGTCAGTTTCAGAACTTGAGTATCTACATTTGGGCCAACTTTGTAATATTGGTGTTAATTTTTGTATTGGTTGACCTTGTAGTTATGTGAATTGAGTTTGTATATATCTAATGTATTGTATCATATCCAAAGGTGAGAAAGTAATTTGATATAAGAAAATGCGAATGAGAGTTAAAGAATGTGACTGTGAATTAGTAGTAGAGAAAAGTATATCGAAAGGCCATATCAAGAGCAACAAAGTTACATCTATCACATAGAGGTGATCAGTACTTTAAAGATCTCAAATAGTAATTTAGTTTTAAGTAATAGATCTGCTATTTCATCCTAACAAGTGAATTAGCTTCAAATCTTTCAATAGGGTAGACTTAACAGTCTTTTCTTAAATTTCTTTATCGAGTGCATACTTCATTGTATGTTTGTAAGACCTCTAACAAGGTGGACCTAGCAGTCCTAATTGCTCCAAATATGGCAAATCATTAGAAGTGAATTGTAAGTCTTAATAGGCCAACTTTATACTATAGTATTGAATTTTTGTGGGTATCATCCCCACCCTAGTTTAACTTTCTATTTGGAAGGTTTCTAGGTCACCAAATATTGTGTTCAAGTATTTTATGCTTTCTCATGCATTTAGTATATTAGATCTATTAATAGTAATTGGATTATGCTATTAAGTTTTGAATTGGTTAAAAGTTTTGAGGTTACTAATTCACCCCTCCCCTCTCAGTAACCTTGCTAGTCTTGATTATTTCAAACAATTGGTATCAGAGCATTGTGGTTCTTAGGACAAAGTTTGACAACTTGAGCAAAGATCAAGGACAATGGAGATAGTCAGACTTGAAAAAGCTATTGACAATGATAAGCTAGATCTAGAGATGGCCATAGCTCAACTCAAGAAAGCAAAAGAGCATCTTTCTCAATCCTTAAAAAGAAGAAAGGAACTTGAAAATCAAATGAATGACCACTAGTATGTTGAAGAGAAGATTGAGTAAGTAATTTAGATGAAGCAAATGATGCTATCAAAGAAATCCTAGAAAAGAATGGCTCCCTACAAGAAGTACTAAGAAAATTGAAAAGAGAACAAGAAATTCAGTCAAAAAGACTATGAGAAATTTTATAATAGAGAAATAAGGAAAAAGAAGAATTGGAGGTAAGGAACAATGAAATTTGAAATCAATGCCTTCAGCAAGAAAATCCTATTAATAAGCTATCCAATGCAAATGAAAAAATCATGAGTCTAAAATTTGAAAATGAAAGGTTAAGGAATGACTTAAACACTGAAAAGAAAATCAATGAAAGGATGAAAGTTGATCTAAATTCTGGAAAGAAACTCAATGAAAGAATAATGAAATCACAAGTAGACATGGATTAATTGAATCAACAAAGTGAGCAGAATCTTTATAGGAAAAATGGTAAGGTAGGACTTGGATACAAAGAAGAAGGTGAATCCTCCAAACACGGTGATCAAAGGAATCAAAGACCTACTTGCAATTACTGTGGTAAGATAGGTTATAGGTCATACAACAAACAAATTCTATAGTAATAGAAAGGTAAAATTAAATGGAAGATTCTACAATTACAGTCAGTATGGTCACAAAGATAATGAATGCAAAGAAAAACCAAAGTTTGAGGGTATGTGTCACAAATGCAAGAAACAAGGTCATAAGGCATCCGAATGCAAATCTAAACCATTCAGTCTAGCTAAAAAATTCATAAGAGGAATATTTGGTTTGGACTAAAACACTTGGTCTAGATGTCATTACTATGGAGAATATGAGCACATTGGCATAAATTATGTTAGACATCACATAAGAAGAAAGGATATTACCATAAGATGTCATACATGTACTAAACTTGGCCATATAGCTAAGAATTCCATGAATATAGGTAGAATTGAAGATGAAAAGGAAGAAATAGATGATAGCATCAGGAAGCAGATGAGACAGTAGTGGATTCCTAAATCTATAGAGAAAACTAGTTCAAGCAATGATAGTCATGTTACTCAAGAAGTGGGTGACTCCACCATTTCCAATTAAGTTCTTAAGGAAGAACTAGAATTATGTTACCAAGGTCACATCTTAAATAGTTCCAATTGAAGGAAAGAAATGATTCATATTGGTATTCAAGATACAAAAGAATCATCAGTAAGATTGGAAACAATTATCACCAAATTGACTTCTCTACCAAGCAATGTTGGGTCATGGACTCTACCAAGTGAAGTTGGGACAAACATGGTTATGTTTGGTTGCTAAGTCACATGCTTTCATTGAGAAATCCTTATGGATAGTGGATGATAGGCTATCACACATATATCATTATGGTTCTCATTGTACCAAGCATTAATAAGAAGTTTTTATCAAAAGGAAAGTAATTGACTTTATTCTCACCATGAAATCAGTATATTATGAATAGAGTGATTTGCAGAGCATTCCAACAATCTTGAGCAAAATTTGTAGAAGAAGTTTTTTGAATAATTTTCTCATCTTACCAATGTATCATGGCATCTAGCAGTAGCAACAAGGCAAAGAAAATATCTAAAATGTTGGTGCGAGGTGTTGAATGGAAAGCACCTAACTTCAAACTTGTGCCAGCGATTGTAGAAACCCTCGAACCGAATGGATTTTAGTCATAGGTACCACCTAAGGTACTTCTCATAAATGACATTCAAACTCATTTTAAATGTGTAGTTCGGTAGATAGGAACCCTTGAAATGGATAATACCCTAAATGAACTCTATGTGGATGGAATTCTCAAACTTGAGCATAAACATTTAGAAGAAAAAGGTTTAGCCAATATTCCTCACCTACCTTGAAACTTTCAAATGAAATGGATTAGGTATATCTTAAGCTAAGTTCATAATGGTCAACTATGGTTAGAGAAACTAGTTTTATTTACAAAGAAAATGATACATCACATTACTCGTCTCCCCATGCTCTCCAAAGCTAAAGTCACTAAAACCCTAGGTCAAGATGAGTTATAGAAGAAAACCCTAGCTGAGTGGGATGATAGAGGAATGAAAATTAGTAGTTTATCTGACATAGAACTAAAATTTGGCATTCATGTGATAGCACATAAGGTTTATAGCTCAAGTCAACTCAATAGTGTGTCATGTGATGTAGTTGACTTAGCTTACAAGGTTGTAAAGAAGAATATGTCATATGACCTAGAGAATTTGTTGTTAAAGTAGTTGAACAAAAATATGGAAAGCATTAAAACCTCAAAGAATAACCCATGCAAATTTTGTTCATTGTTGACATGTTTTTTTTTCTATATTCAAAAGTTTTTCCCCTCTAAAGGCATAGGTTTATGGAGAAAAGACACACCAATTTTATATCAGATCAATGAGTATATCATTGAAATGGGTGAAAATTTTGATAGTATCATGGATAATTATTTTGAAACCTTCAAAGAAAAGATTAATAATAGATTTTGGATACCAAAGAAGATGGTCGAAGATTATAAGGATGATGTTTGTTTTATGGTTGATAGTGACAAAGTATACATTTAGGTAGTAAGGCCTAGATGTTTTTGGGTAAAACCTTTTCCATATGAGGTCAACATTGATGAAGTAATGGAAATCATTGACGCCCTGATAAATAAGCCTACAGATCTAAAGGCACCTCTCTTTGGAACTTATGATGAGGCTAAAGCATGAATTGAACTTGAGATCAAGCTTCCATAGGTGGTGAACAAAGGAAAGAGGTGGATATCAAAGTTGAAAAAAAAGAGTACCCCTTTTATGATTACCGAAGGAAAATGAGAAGATGTGGAAGAATTTTAAAATGAAGAGGAATCAGAAAAGGAAGAAGAGCCTATAAGGAAGAAAGGCAAGGTGATTATCACCAAGCCACCCAAGCCATCCACTATAGTATTCACAAGAAGATCCAAGAAGAAAGAAGGAAAAGGTGGTAGTGAAGTTGTGTTAAGTAAGCCTCCTCTCACCTTCTAGGAAAAACTAAAAAAAATGGAAGAACGTGTAGGTATAACCAATTTCAAATCATTAAAGTATGAGACCAAGATAGAGGTTGAGAAGAAGTAGATTGAGGATTTGGTACTAACCAAGATGGGAAAATGGAAGTATTCCCGTGATTAGATAACACCTTGGATTTCTAATGATCTATTAGAAATATTGAAGCCAAGATGGGACTTAGCCATGCAGACAACTAAAGACATATATGAAAAAAATCTAAGATAGTTGTTACTGAGCATTACCAATGCTAAGGTAAAAGAATTTATGAAGAAAAATGAAGACAAGATGACTATTAGATTTCATACTTGTTTAATTTTGTTAAAATACATAGAGCATGTAGTTAAGAATACAACAAGTATATGGAATAATATTTATCACCTACATAAACCAAGTGAAAATCCTATTGAAATCAAGGATGATGATGATGATGATGATGATGATGATGATAGTGACAAGGATGAAGAAAATGATGAAGACAATACTCCATTTGTCACAATTGATGTTGAAGAATATTAGGAGTTGATGAAGGATGATGAAGAAGAAAAAGAGGAAGAATATGAAGAGGAAGCTAGGCAAGAAGAAGAAGAGATTGAACCAATCAAGATAGTTGTAGCTATCATAGCCTCCCTTCCTCACTCTCAACCTAAAACTGCAACATCATCAAGCACAGAGACAACTTCAATAGCTTTGATTGTGACAACCATGGATACATCAAATTTCCAATCACTCTCTACTACCTCATAGCTTAGCACATCATAGATAGAAGTGTCTACCACTTCATCCACCAAGCTACAGAATCCTTCAGTTACCAAGTCAATCTTAGCAATGGATATAGAGTGTTCCACAATTTTAAGTTCCTTAGTAGTAAGTACAATTTTGGATTCTTCAGTTTTGACTACTTCAGTTGTACATGCTCCAATAAGTACTTCACTTGAAAATTATTTAATTGTGGGAAGTTTGGAAAGTAAATTAGTTTTGGATTCTGTAAGTATTCCAGTAAGTATTCCACTAGAAGGAACTGTACAAGTTTTTAGTACTAGCCCTACTATTTCCAGTATTATTTCTATTCCAAAATCTAAAGCATTAATTTCAGAAGTTGAACCAGAGACTCAACCAAGACTTTTGATTAGTGGAAAGAAAATAGAGGAAGATATAGATCTAGATGAGGATATTAAAATTCCCAAATTAGATTTTGACAATACCAATGTAGATCAAATGAGATCAGTTAATCAACTCCTCCAAAAGAAAGCCAAGAAGAATAAATTAAGAGAAGAAAGAGATAGAGAATATAGGGTTATTAAGGATGCAAAGAATATTTTGATAGAAGCTATAGGTGTTGATGTTGATTCTTCTCAACATATTTTGTTACAATTAGAAGAGGCAATCAAAAAGTTCAATGAAGATTCTATTGTCCAAGATAATTTAAATGAGAAAGTAGAAAAGAAATTTGATAACAAAGTGCTTGAGCACATTGCTCAGCAAATAGCTATCCAGAAGGTATAGCTTCCTTCAATTTCGACAAATCTTGAAACTTCTTACACTCATGTGACATCTCCTTTTGCAAAGTTATGTGATGTTACCAAGCACGCTAAGGAAATAAAGAGTAAATTGGATAAACTTGGTGAAGATCTGATGGCTAGTGCACAACAAATGCAACTCGACCCCAGTTCATGCTCTACACATCATATGAAGATCAGATATGCAGGCAGAATTATTGAGAGAGGAAGCAAGGATCTAGTCTAAACTCATAGACACCCAAAATATGATCCTTCCTATCATGGATACAATGTAGAAGCACATTGCCTATTCTAAAAAATTGATCCATGACAATAATTTCTTAATTGTAGATCATATGATTGAGCTCTCTATAGAAGTACAAATTGCTCTTCAAACCTGCAAAGTTTTGCAAGATAACTTGGACAAGATCTTAATGCTTATTCTCAAGGTAGATTCTAAATTTCTCTCACACTTTGGTGTCTCCATATAAGTAGATTGTGTATTAATTTTTGGCATTATTGTCAAAAATGGTGAGAGACATGTATATATTCAAGGAGGAGAGATATTTGTCTATATCATGAGAGAAATGTTACATACTAGAAGATATACTTAGTATGACACAATATGTATATTGTATGCGGGAGATATATGTAAAGAAAATGTATATTTAATAGAGTTACAAAGATTTTTTTTGAAAAATATTAAAAAATCAGCATGCCATATCAAGCCAATATCGTAATATGTTGTACATAAGTTTTGGTTAATAAGTATTTTTTTCACTAATGCCAAAGGGGGAGATTGTATATTCACTAATGACAACACTTATTCAGATTCTATATGGTCACAAAGCTCTTTGATTAGTCTCCAATGTTTTCCATGTAATTTAATGGTTACCAAGCTTCACAGTTCTTACTGAGCATTCTAGTGGTTAGCAAGTGAATTCAGGTAGTGTGAAATTCAGCAGTTCTTACTGAGCAATTTAGTGGTTACAAAGTTTCATACTGTCTACCAAGTCATTAGTTCTTGTGAATTTAAGTTAGTGTAAACCAAGTGTTGAGATGATTAGTGTTTACCAAGTGTAGGCATGGTAAATGTGGAATTTAGTTTCTACCAAGTGACACTGTATCTACCGAGTCACCAATGTATATCAAGTTTGAAACTATGTCGAAGTGATCAGTATGGACTAAGCCACTACTTCTACTGAGTGCATGATGATGCCAAGTAATGATGATACCAAGTTAGTTTCAGAACTCAAGTATCTACATTTGGGCCAACTCTATAATATTGTTGTTAACTTGTGTATTGGCCAACCTTGTAATTATGTGAATTAAGTTGGTATATATGTAATGTATTGTATCATATCCAAAAGTGAGAAAGTAATTTGATATAAGAGAATATGAATGAAAGTTAAAGCATGTAAATGTGAATTAGCAGCAAAGAGAAGTATATTGGAAGGCCATATTAGGAGAAACAAAGTTACATCTATCACATAGAGGTGATCAATACTTTGAAGATCTCAAACAAAAATTTAGTTGTAAACAAGAGATCTACTATTTCATCCTAATAGGTGAATCAACTTCAAATCCTTTAACAGAGTAGACTTAACAATCTTTTCTTAAATCTCTTTACTGAGTGCATACTTCATTGTATGTTTGTAAAACTTCTAAAAAGGTGGACCTAGTAGTCCTAATTTCTCCTAATAGGGAATATCATAAGAAGTGATCATTGTAAGCATTAACAAGCCAACTTTATACTACAATATTGAAGTTTTGTGGGTATCATCCCCACCCCAATTTTACTTTCTATTTGGAAGGTTTTTGGGTCACCAAATATTGTGTCCAAGTGTTTTATGCTTTCTCATGCATGCAGTAGATTAGATCAATTAATGGTAATTGGATTATGCTATCAAGTTCTAAATTGGTTAAAAATTTTGAGGTTATTAATTCATCCCTCCCCTCTTAGTAACTTAGCTAGTCTTGATTATTTCCAACACATTCTTCCAATTCATTTTCTAGTAATGTTACCTATGGTAATAATTGATCTCTCAGAAGAGTGAATATTTTTAGAACTTTCTCCTTTTTTGCCATTACATCCTTGATACTATTATGAAGTGTTTTTCTTGTATGCTCAATGGTAACTATCTTCTAATTCTATTTCAAAAAGTTGTCAGTGAGCATCTAAAGCTCAGTTAACTTTTCTTTGATTTCATTAGGAAAAATTTGATTTCATCATTCCTTATATTTATACACTTTTTATTAAGGATTTTACCATCATGCTCTATTTGCACTTGAATTGTAGCTACATTAGTAAGTATTGCGAACTCATCATCAAAATTTTTACACAAAATTGTTGCATGATGTTGAATATTTGTAGGTGTGTCAATTGTTGGAAATAGAGATGGAGTAACTGAGAGGGGAGGGGTGAATCAGTTACAACAAAAATATATCCACAGATCCTTAGATGTCTTAAAATATAGTTGTTGCTGACACTCGCTAATGACACAAATAAATGTTGAAACTTGATAGATGTTCTATTAACTTATTAAGAATTTAAAGTGATTAACATGCATGCATAAAGGAAATAACATGAACACAAGAGACACCAGATTTAACGTGGAAACCCAATATGGGAAAGACCACCAAGTAACTAGTCACCAATTTCCACTCTTCTGAAGTGAGCCCTGTTAGGATCCAACCCTATTAAAGGTTACAAAACACACTGTTATGTCTGACCCTGTTAGAGGATTTAATCACCCTGTAAGGAGTGGCCTGGTTGGAGGTCTTAAGAACAATTCAACTGAATTGTCACCTTGTTAGAGGATTTATAAAATGGTTGTTAAACCAAATCTATTAAGAGATTTTGAATCACTGTTACAATGATTAGAAAGCAACAATGAAGTGATCTGAGATATATGCAACTTATCTTTGCTAAATATAAATCTCTGTTCTGCTTCACTAGATCCTCACTGATCAAATACAACTTTGCAACTCCATAAGGATATCTAATCCTTCCACAACATTCACTCATTCCATTTACATCCATACATTCGCACTTTTATGCATCCACACTCTTATATGTTTATCAATTCACAATTTGACTTTTCGTATATACCTTATAGATTGTCAAGTTGGCTCAAATACAAGTTAACAAAACTGAAAAACATTAAATCAATCAGCTGCAAACATTGCACAAAACAATTAAAATTAATTCTTTAGAACAATAAAATTCTTTGCCACCCGACCCAGCTCAGTGACCACTACTCCAAAATGGTTTCCCCAGTGTTAACCATGTGAAGCTCAGTAAACACTGCAAACCTTGCAACTTCCTTCGAAGACTGAGTTAACTCGGTAAACACTAACCTTCCTTCGCTTACCAAGAGATCTCGGTAAGATCTAACTTTTTCTTCAATAACTGAGTGAACTTGGTAGACATTGACTTTCCCTTTGTTAACCTTGGGAGCTCGGTTAACATTAAATTTCTGCTACAAAATCCTTTGATGCCTGAGTGAGCTTGGTAAGAGCTAACTTACTATGTAATGTTCAGGAATGCTCGGTAGTCACTATAAATTGCTTTGCTAACCACCTGAGCTTGGTAGACTCTATCTGATGGTTGATATGACATTTTTGTAACATCAAAGACAATACACAATTAACAATTGTATCCAACAATCTCCCTCTTTTGCATTGATGGCAACACAACATGTCATAGCAGAATGAAATTTGAAAACAATTCTTTTCTCTTATATGGCAACACAACATGTCAACATAACAATTCTCCCTCTAAGATAGAAAACTATCCCTCTTACAGTAATTTCCCTCTGTGAAGGAATTACATAGAAAACTTTTTATCCTAAACAAATTTCAGAGAGATATGACAGTAAAACTCTTCCTCTTTGACAACACATGCCAAAGACAACTCAACTCAAGTGAATTTTAGTGTACCTTTAGTATTGTTTCATATGTAATATTTTTTGATTATGTTGCATCAACTGATAGATCTTCAACCTGGTATGAGTTGATGCATCACTAAAACTTCATTTTAGTGAACTTCAGATAGGGAAGTGACCCCTAACTTACCTCTTAGATACAAGAATGTGTCCTTAGGTAATGGTTTTGTGAATATGTCAGCAATTTGTTCCTTTGTATGAACATATTCCAATCTGATCTCCTTATCTTGCACCAATTCTCTCACAAAATGACATTTTATTGCAATGTGCTTAGTTTTGGAATGCATCACTGGATTCTTAGATATGTTGATTGCACTTGTATTATCACAGAACATAACAACTGGTTCTTTGATTTCCACCTTCATGCCTTCAAAAAACTATTTAAACCAAACAATATTAGAATAGTTTACTGCTACAACAACATACTCTGCCTCTACTGTAGATTGGGATGTATAATTATGCTTTTTGCTTGTCCAAGAAACCAACCTCTTTCCAAGAAAGAATGCACCTCCACTTGTACTTTTTCTATCATCAAGGTTTCCTGCCCAATCAGCATCAGTAAACACTTTCAAATCTAGATTACCTCCAAATTTGTACCATAAACCATAATCCTTAGTTCCTTTCAAATATCTCATTATTATTTTGATTGCCATTATGTGATTTTCTCTTGATTTTTCTGAAAATCTTGCTACAATACCAACTGCAAGGGCAATATCTGGCTTAGTATGAACTACATACTACAACTTTCCAATCATAGATCTATACAATGTTTGATCAACTTCTTTTGATTCATCTTCCTTGGTATGTTTTAATCCAGTACACATAGGAGTCCCAATTGGTTTACAATCTTCCATTCTAAACCTTTTCAATATCTCCTTGATGTATTTTGATTAAGTGATGTACATACCAGTTTTATTCTATTGAATTTGAAGACCAAAAAAGAATTTGATTTCACCAAACATAGACATTTCAAATTCCTTGTTCATTTGTTCTAAGAATTCTTTGCAAAGATCATCATTTCCTGTGAACACAGTGTCATCTACAAATATCTCTACTAAAAATATCTTATCATTTGATCCTTCCTTTATATACAACCTGTTGTTATCATTAGTTCTTTGAAAACCAATCTGAACAAGATAGTTATGCAATCTTTCATACCATGCTCTAGGGGCTTGTTTTAGACTATACAATGCCATGTGTAATTTGTAGACGATGTTCTTCTTATCTAGATCAACAAAACCTTCAGTTTGTTTAATGTAAACCTCTTCATCTAGTATACCATTGAGGAATCCTAACTTGACATCCATCTGATAAACTTTGAATCTTTTGTGAGCAACATATCCTAGTAAGGTTATGACTCCTTCCAATCTTGCAACAAGAGCAAAAGTTTTTTTCTATCTGTTCTATCTCTTCATTCATAGCTTCAATCCACCTATCATTTCCCAATGCATCTTTGATATTTCTAGGTTCAAAATCAGCAAGTAAACAAGTACCTTTCAACTTATTTCTTGTCATGGTTCCTTCAGATTTATCTCCACTGATCTAATCTACTGAATGATGTCTCTTGACATACTTAGCTAATATAGGTTCCTTGCCTTTTGAATGAATTTCATTATTATCCTCTTGTATTTCAACTTTAGGTTCTATCTGTTCTGGCTTGGTAGATATTTGATCGGTAGATGTTGGCTCAAGTCCTTCAAACTCAGTAGACAGTTACTCAGTAGTCACTGAATTTAACTCGATTTGTTGTCGCTCAGTTTGAACTTCCTGTAACTCGATTACAGATGACTTGGGAGTAGAATATTTTTGATTCTCTGATGTAACTGGTATTTTATTAGGTTCAATGAAGACAAACCTTTTATCATCTTCTGGTTCCCTTTTGCTTTCTTCTTCAGTTCTTTCTGCAAACTCATCAACTTTCACATGTGCACTTTCTATGACTTTGTGAGTAGACAAGTTCAAACATCTATATGCCTTACTTTTGCATGAGTATCTAAAGAATATACCTTCATCGCCTTTCACATCAAATTTGTCTTTTTTAGATTCTTTCAAAATGTAAAATTTACTTCCAAATACTTTAAGGTAACTTACATTAGGTTTATAGCCATACCATAACTCATAGGGGGTTTTGAATGAGTCTTTCTTCAGCTGTACTTGGTTCAGGGTATGAACTACAGTGTTGATAGCTTCCTTCCAGTATTTGATAGCAATTCTTTTTCCAATCATTAAAGTTCTTGCACAATCCATGATGGATCTTTTTCTTCTTTCAGCTATTCCATTTTGCTAGGGTGTTCCAGGGGCTGATACCTATCTTTTGATTCCTCTTTCAATGCAAAAGTTATTAAACTCATGTGAAATAAATTCTCCACCTCTATTTGACCTCAAGCATTTTAATCTATTCCCTATTTCCTTTTCTACTCTAGCCAAATACCATTTGAACTTTTCAAATGCTTCTAATTTGTTTCTTAGATACATGACTGTCATCATTCTTGAGTAATCATCAACAAAAGGAATGAAGAACTTTTCTCTAGTATAACTTTCAATTCCAATGGGTCCACATAAATCAATATGCACAATTTATAATATATCTTTAGACTAATAGTTTTTACTTTTAAAACTAGTTTTTCCCATTTTACCGATCTGACAATTTTTGCATAGACTGACCTCAGGTTTCTTTATGTTAGGAATGCCTCTTACTTTCTTCAATTTTCTTATCTTTACAAAATTATCAAAATTTACATGAGACAACCTTTTAGGCCATAACCAACTTTCTGCAACTTGAGCAATGAAACATGAACATTCACCTAGTTCAAGATAGAACAAGTTACCTTTAGTTTGAGTACCTGATCCAATCAGCTTTCCTTTGCATCTAGCAATCTTGCTTTACCATGAATGAATTCTACTTTGAATCCATTATTGAGTAGCTGTGCCACACTTAACAAATTATACTTTAGTCCTTCTACCCAATAGGCATTATCACATATAAGTTCTTTGGTTAGAGAGATTCTCTCTTTTCCTTTTATACAACAAGGTTCATTGTTACCAAATCTTGCACTACCAACATCATAGTCTTCAAAGTATTCAAACTTAGTTGTGTCCCCAGTCATATGATGAGAACAACCAGTATCTATGATCCATGTATCATTTTTTCTCATATGAGAAATGAGTGCCATTTCCTCATCATTATAAGACTCATCTCTCACAGTAATGTAGACAATTTCATCTTCTTCTTCATCATTAGAATCATTAGAATTTTTAGCCATAAAACATGTTTTCTTACCTTTATCCTTGAATGATCTAAAGTCTTTCTTGCCATTGAACTTGTATCCTTTCTTCTCATCTTTATTCTTCTTGTTTTGACACCTAGTAGCAATATGACTAACTTCTTCACATGAAAAACAGATTAGAGGTGCTTTACCTTTGTATTTTCCTCTACCTCTAGAATATTTCCTTGCTAGAAGGGCTTCTATTACTTCAAGATCGCAGTCTAAACTTTGGTCTGATTCATCTTGACTTTTTGACTGAGATTCCTTTTTCTTTTACCTTTCTTCTTGAGTGAAAGCTTGGCTTCAAATGAAGTTAATCTTCCAACTATGACCTCTAGGTTTATCTTATGATTTTCTTCACATCTTCTTTCTTGAATTGCAAAAACTCTGATTGCATAAATGGGAAGTAGAGTTCTGAAAACTTTACTTATAACTGTCTCTTCCTTGATATCTACTCCAGATGCTTTGATTTCACTGACACATGTTTTGACTCTTTCAACATATTTTGCAATGTTTTCATCCTCTCTCATTCTCATTTGATCAAATTGTCCTCTCAAACTTTCTACTTTGGCTCTTCTAACATTATCATCTCCTCCATAGATCTCTTTCAGCTTTTCCCACATTTCAAAAGTAGATTTCTAGTCCTTGATATTATCAAATTCTTCATAACTCAAAGTAGATGGTATATCTATCATCATAATGTTATGGGTCTTCTTTTTAGCAATATCATTGACAGATAGTGTACCAGCTAGTTCTGCATATTTTTCATCAACATATTTTAATCCTGTGTCTCCAACAGAAGCTAGATGAAGTCCCATCAACCCTTGCCATGCTGAGAAGTTGTTCCTATTAAGTCTTGGAATTTCCCTTTTATAAGACATCCTGATCTTTGGCTTAGATCCTTGAAATCTTATCCTGCAAGTACCAAAAGTTCTGATACCAATTGTTGGAAATAGAGATGGAGTAACTGAGAGGGGAGGGTTGAATCAGTTACCACAAAAATAAATCCACAGATCCTTAGATGTCCTAAAATATAGTTGTTGCTGACACTCGGTAACCACACAAATAAATGTTGAAACTTGATAGACGTTCTATTAACTTATTAAGCATTTAAAGTGATTAACATGCATGCATAAAGGAAATAACATGAACACAAGAGACACCAAATTTAACGTGGAAACCCAATATGGGAAAAACCACCAAGTAACTAGTCACCAATTTTCACTCTTCTAAAGTGAGCTTTGTTAGGAGCCAACCCTGTTAAAGGTTACAAAACACACTATTAGGTGTGACCCTATTAGAGGATTTAATCACCTTGTAAGGAGTGGCCTAGTTGGAGGTCTTAAGAACAATTCAATTGAATTGTCACCTTATTAGAGGATTTACAAAATGGATGTTAAACCAACTCTGTTAAGAGATTTTGAATCATTGTTACAATGGTTAGAAAGAAAAAATGAAGTGATCTAAAATATATGCAACTTATCTTTGCTGAATACAGATCTCTGTTCTGCTTCACTAGATCCTCACTGATCGAATACAACTTTGCAGCTCCATAAGGATATCTAATCCTTCCACAACATTCACTCATATATTCAATATTCGCTCATTCCATTTACATCCATACATTCACACTCTTATATATTCATGAATTCACAATTTGACCTTTCATATATACCTTACAGATTGTCAAGTCGGATCAAATACAAGTTACAACAACTGAAAAACATTAAATCAATCGACTGCAAACATTGCACAAAACAATTAAACCTAATTCTTTAGAACAATAAAATTCTTCCCTGCTTGACCCAGCTCGGTGACCACTACTCCAGAATGGTTTGCCCAGTGTTAACCAAGTGAAGCTTGGTAAACACTAAAAACCTTGCAAATTCCTTCAAAGACTGAGTTAACTTGGTAAAAATTGACCTTCCTTCGCTTACTGAGTGATCTCGGTAAGAGATAACTTTCTCTTCAATGACCGAGTGAACTTGGTAGACATTGAGTTTCCCTTTGTTAACCTTGGGAGCTCAGTTAACACTAACTTTTTGATACAAAATCCTTTGATGCCCAAGTGAGCTTGGTAAGAGCTAACTTAGAATGTAATGTTCAGGAACGCTCGGTAGTCACTATAAATTGCTTTCCTAACCATCTGAGTTTAGCAGACTCAATCTGATGGGTGATATGACATTTGTGTAACATGAAAGACAATACACAATTAACAATTATATCCAACACCAAGTTGCACCTAGCATAAACTCATTTTCCTTCTTCTATACTCTATCTTAATGCCTTAATGTATACATTCAAATTTTCTATATCATTCCTTATATTTATACACTTTGTATTAAGGATTTTACCGTCATTCTCTATTTGCACTTGAATTGTAGGTACATTAGTAAGTATTGCGAACTCATCATCAAAATTTTTACACAAAATTGTTGCACAATGTTGAATATTTGTAGGTGTGTCAATAGGACTTATAGTCTTTTCCATTTTGTCCAAAACTAATGTCAAACTCTTTTCAATGGATTTGATTGATTTCTTCTTCTCAAAAAATTTACACAAAGAAGATATGAGATTTTGCTTCATCATCTTCATCTGATTGAATTGCTAGTATTGTGGGGACCATTGTTGTTTGAGTAGTTGGTGTAGAGGTTGTTACTATTTTAGTTCCTAAGGGCACACTTGAAGTAGCTACTTTAATGCTAGATTCAACTTTCATTGCAGAAGGTACATCTTCTTCCTTTGGCTCCTATTCTTCTTCTTCATCAGATGAGTTGCTATAATCCACAATATTGCCAACAATGTTGGAACTAAAATCCTTAAATGGGTCCTTAATTCTATCAACTGTCACATTGGTGTTATCCTCTTGCACAAATTCACTACCAATGGTGATATGTGGTGAATCGCTAGAAATTGGTGTTCCAATTGCTTGCTCAAAACTGTGAGGTGGATTTCCTACACCAATACTTTCTTCCTCTATCTGTGCACACTCCTTAGACTTTATAAGGCTTTCCTTGTTTGGTTTCACACTCTTCTTTAGCATAGTAGTCATGTATGACTATTGCCTTTTTAGTTTCTTTATTTACTTCTTCATAATTTTCTCCCATGAGGAGAATGGATCTCTTTTTAGTCTTTAATAGTAGTGTTATTCATTTTAGAATTTCTATTAGCTATTCCTCATTATTTATAGTACATAACTTTTTCACCATATTAATTTTTATTTTTTTGTTTTCCTCTATCACTCTTGTTTCACTATTTAAAAGTCTATTATACAGATCATCTAGTATCTAACCTCTTATACTATTAAACCTTTTATCTTTAAGAATCATATTCATAACTACAACATTCTCTAGCTATCTTCTATGTATATTATTGTACAAATTATAGTATTTTTTTAAATATACAAAATTATTGTCATTAATAATTTGAATGTTGAGATTTTGTACCTTGGATTTCCATACTTTTTGTTCAGCTGAGATCTTTGCTTCCTGATTAGTTAGCTCTACTAGTCTATCACCAATTTCCTCTTCACATTCAAAAGAACTAACCTGTAAAGTTCTTCTTTTCTTGCTTGGAACACTTATAGTCTACTTGACTCTCTTTTTAGAGGAGTTGTGGTCTTTTCAAGCCTTGGAGACTTCCTAGGTGCTAGCACTTCCTTAGTCTTTGATGGATTTCTTGGAGGTTGCTATTACACAATTGTTGCATATGTCATATTAGTTGTTTACATACTTGACTAGGAAACTATGACCTCTTTTGTAGGTCTATCCAATGCATTGGGTGTAAGGGTTAATAGCTTAGATTAACTATTGGCCTTCATTTCCATGGCTATCCCTTTCATCTCATCAAATTACTTTCTTGTCATTCGTAATTCCTTCAAAATATAACCAACCACCTTTTCCACTTTCTTCTTGGAATCATTTATTATCTAAGTTGTCTTAATTTCTCTCATCTTTTCAACATATGTCCCCCATCTAGGATATTTAGAATCAACTTCTAAATGAAGGATTATCTCTATATATCCTTCAATTAATTCCTCTCTCATTTGATAATCCACACGTTCGATAAACTTAAGTCGATGAACTACAGCCTCCATATAAGTGAAATATATTTCAACCATGAAGCAAAGTTCATCCTTATATTTTTCCACTAGCACAAGAGGTATTTTATACCTTTTCTTCATTTCATCTTGGAAATATTTCATGATACTATCAATATCACTTTCTCCGATTGTTTGCATTATGCACTCACTTCCATCCCAATTCATAATACTAGGAAACTTCTTAGTTGTATAGAAGAATATGTGATTCGGTAGGGATTCAAACCTAAAGACTACACTCCTAGACTTCTTAATTCTTGATATATTATCAAACAACTATGTTCAGATAATGTCACATAGATTAATATCTTCTACTTTTATTGCTAGGTAAGCTGAATGAAGAAATCCCACAAGTACTGAATCTATCCTAGGTCCATGACTGAATTTGCATCCCAAAATTTTGTAACTCAGTCTTACTCCAACATCCTGAATGTTGTTGACCTTCATGTTCATGCCATCAAAACATGTGTTGAGATTTGTCTCAACTATCTTGTGCAGATTCTTAATGTTTACTAGATTGCATTCTCCATTGTTTAAACCTGTGACTTTGTGAATTAGGTCATTATCAATACATATGATAGAATCTCCTAGCCATATAAGGTCATCATATACTTTGCTCAAAATTATCGTTGTCCATTCATGATTGTCGAATTCTGTACAAAACATATGCTTAACTAGGTTAAATCATTCTAGGTATCCATGTTTTTCGTTTAGTGACAAATCATTTCTACACATTTTCTCCAATTACTAATGAATTTCTATATCACCTATGCTTTCAATTTTGCAATGAATATAACCTCTGATATCCTTGACATGTAGAAAATTTTTTAGAACTTATGAAAATGTTCCAATAGGGTCATGAAGCAAAGAAACAAATGGATGTTTCTTGAAATTGTATCTAGGTCTATTGTTGACATTAAAAACTTCTTGTCTTGCCATTTTTGAAAAATTATGCACAACAAATTCTGAAAATACCTTAACTTCACATATTAGGGTTTTTGGTAAGTTCATGTGTTTGCAAACCCCTTTTTAACTCTTCAAATATTGCTTCAATCTCACACTTAGATTTCACACAAGAAAATGATGTTTTCAACTTAAATCACATCCTTTAAATCTTTCACAATCTTTACTTTGCATTAAATTCATATCCACCACTTGCTCTGTATATTGTCTCTATATAATAGAGGGTTTATTCTTCTTATATATTCTTATCTTGATCATACTAAGCAATTCACAGTTAGCTATAGACTTGTCTCAATGTCTAGTACATACTATTAACTATGCAACCTATGATATTCTTTCTAACATTAGTTATCAATAACTAACACTCTATTTTATTAAGAATGCTTAATTCTGGTAATAGTCACAAACAATAAGTGATTTTACTATCTTTTCAGATACATTAGGATGATCTCCTTCATGAATTGTGTGAGAGCTTCTAGCTTCTCTTGCTTTTACATATATTTCCTTAAAATCTTCTATCAGTTCTTTCATTTCTTACTTTAGACTCTCATCATTTCTTATATTGTTCCTTCTATAATTCTAATTCATATTTAGGTTTCTTGTATCCATTCTATAGAACTTTTTTGTGTGTCCAAAGTTATTACATAATTGGCATATATGTACATTTCTTCTTTGTTGATTCTACTGGTCATTAGGTCCTTTGCAATTTCTTACAATTTTTGCATCTGTAACAAATAATTTGTGTTCTTTCTCCACTCTCATTGCTATGAGATCTTCTTCTATTTTCTACATGGTTAGTGTTCCAAAACATTCTAATATTTGCATTATTAATATCAATTTTAGGTTTCTTACAGTCTATTGCATAGTATTCATATCCATGAAAATTATGATAATAAAAATTTGAAATAGGTTTAAAAGACTTACCTTTGCAATCATCTTTAGTATGTTCAAGTTCATCACACCTAGCATGAGATTCCTTTCTTCTGTTATCCTTATCTCGATCAGATTCTTTAGATTTCTCAGAGTGAGTAACATTTTCTTTGTCTTTAGATATATCATCTATTTTTCTTATGCTACGATCCTTTTTTACTTCAAGGGTATCAGGTTCTTTTCTCTCAATATATTTCTTGGTGAATTGTCCAAGGAAGAATCCAAGTCCAGTCTTGTTATAACTAGGTCTCTATACAGATATTTTTTCTTCAATCTTTTCACTACTAGTATACAATTTCTCAAGTTGTTATTTGGTTTGCACCAACTCACTTTTCATGATAGTGTTGTATTTTTCCAATTATGCATAATCTAACTTGATAGATTCCAATTCAGATGTTACCTTTCTTAACTGGGATCTTAGATTTTCATTTTTAGCTTTTATGTCAAAGTCATTCTTACCTCCATTTTTCTTAAGAATTAACTTGAGTTCAACTATCTTTAATTCATGTTTTAGGATTACAATTTCTTTCTATAGATCTTCAATATCATCACCACTAGTTTTCTCACAAGGTCCTTTTGGCTTTAGATCATCTTTCTTTTCCTTTAGTTTACCAATGTAAGTTTTTGCATCTTTGTATCTATCTTTAAGGCCATGTCTTTCATTAGTAAGGAGATCAAACTATTCAAGAGCTTCTTCAAGATTCTTCTTCAAGTGTTCCATATCTACAAGGATCTTTTTCAAGTTGTTAAGCCTCTTTTGAATAAGTAGGCTCTAATACCAATTTTTAGAATTAGATAATACTGAGAGGGGGTGGGTGAATTAGTATTTTCAATATGTTTACCCATAATTGAATTTTATTAATTACTTTTCAACATGCCTAAGAAAGAGAACCAATAGTGCAAAACAAAATAAACAACCATACAAGAGGAGAACTCATAACACCATATTTTGTTAACTAGGAAAACAGTGGCCAAGGGAATACCTTGGTGGGGATGGAACCCACAAAATGATTCACTATATGAAGAATTCAAGTAAGAATATTGACCCTGTTAGGAGTCTATTAAAAATGTATATTGTCTCAAGTCCCTATTAGGAGACTAGGCCTTGTTACATGCCTCAATCCTATTAGGAGTTGGTATATACAAATGTGTGCAAGAAGAGCCCACTACCCTAACATGCAACTATACAAATAAGTTCTTCAAGAGAATAGATATACATACAAAACTTTAGCACTTGTTATAACTCACAAAAATTTTGAATGTCAGTAACTATGCATAATAGAATTACTTGCTATACTTTGTAATTTTTTAATTATCAGTTCTTCACACAAAGATTAATTATGAATCTATCAAGTTGTGTCATATATGGCATCTCATATCATTACTTCAAATGGCATTCATTCCTTCACATTCCACACTAACTTTGCAAATGAAATTCTTTACTTACACCAAACATATTGGTAAATTCTTCATTAGTCAGGTCACATATCGTTCTTAGAGTTGGCTCATCAAGAAATAATAATTAAAACAATTATTCAAGTCATTTAGCACATTCTGTTGACATGCTCTATTTTTTACTATATCATCATTGCATTTTTATTTCCTTCATAACTTGAACTCAGTTGATCATACATACATGCACACTAGTATGCATCATAAGTATGATGTCATGCATCTCTGGTTAACTATGCAAGAGAATATTTCAAGGAAGTATTTTGCTATCATCAAATCTTGCCATGTTGTTGTAACACTGTCTAATACTTAGACAATTTTTCTTCACCAATAATCATGACTAATCTACAAAAAAAATATGTTGCCATAAATGAAAACCATATAACTTACCTTATCTGATTGATTGGTTATATTTCCAACAAACATGTAATTAATCACACACATAACAAAAGATATGATTTCCAAGGAACCCTTTGAGTGAGAAGGTAAAACTAGAGTGGTGATGACACCCAAAAAAATTCACCATTATAATAAAAAAGTGTATCAAGTTAAGGTTACAATGATTTGACCATGAATCATGGTCCACCATGTGAAAGTTCTACCCTATAAAAGGCTTAGAAAGACTATTAGGTCTTAGCTTGTTAGAGGATTTCAAAACCCTATTAGAAGTGTGCTTGGTAAGAGGTCTTCAACTTACAATTATGTAAGCACCCCATTAAAGGATTTCATATAGCCCGTTAGGACTACTTTGTTAAGAGATTTAACAAAAAATAGTTGTTAAGATGTCTCAGCATAGATCCTATGATTGGCACTTTCTTGCCTAATAATAAATCACCTCTACACAATGTCCAATTGATCCTTCATGATCAAATGGCTCAATGTTGTATCCTTCTCTCTATCCTCTGTTCTAATCTAACTAATTTTGCAATTCGCATTTACTTCCAAATCACCTTGAATGCTCTCCATACAAACTATCTTTTTTGCTCCTCCAATTTGATCACTCATCCATTGTAAAGAGTTTACTGCTTTTTCCTCCTTAAGAAGACTTAGGTTGCATAGGCTTAGGTATGAATGTATGACTAAGAAATTCATTTATTTTGTGACTTAAACCTTCCCATTTTCTAATTGGCTACATCTAATTGCATAGGGAGTCCAAAAATAGATTTTTCCTTATCTCCAAAAGATCATAATCTATCCTCAAGTTGACTAAAAAATGGTTTACATAGTTGTTTGTGCCATTAAAAAAACATATGTAAAAACTATGTCACTTGGCATATGAATTCACTAATGCTCAAAATGCACTATATTTATACTTTTGACTCAGTAGTTACATTACTTGACATCCATTTTTTACTTGGCATGGTCTATCTGCTCGGCCCTTGAGTGCCTCAACACTCATTGCAAGTTGGCATAGTCTAATATTTACATGTTGTGCTCAACATGTATTACTATTTTTGCATGAATTGAGTAAATGGCTTAAGTATGTTGACACTCACTTGAAAAAACCAATCTAAGATCAACAAGTACAGACTATACATAATAGAGATAATCATGGTTGAAGTAAAATAGGATAGTGGAATTAAAGGAAAGAATTATTTTATTTATAAAATAATTACTTGTCTAATTAGGGCTGACATCCTAGATGTTTACTTTACTTTGAAAAGTGGCTTGTGGTCTTAGCCGACCCAACAACAATTTGTGTAAAGGAATGATATTTATGCAAAGGACATCTTTCCATAAGACATAAGGTATTATAAAAGGGAAGTACAATTATTAAGTGTGAATTATGGCTATGTGTAAATTTTTTTGAAAATGATATATGTAAAGTTTTACATGAGCTATTTGGTGATCCGTGATCAAGCTAAAGATTAGAAATTAATCAGGGAAGAAATATAACACTAAATTACTTATTTTAGTAGTGAGCTCTTCTTGTAGCTGGAATTACATGTTTTGATAGTGGGCTTTTCTTGCATACATTATACCACAAATCCTAACAGGGTCCATCCTCTAACAAGGAACTTATATATTAGTATATTATCTAGTGGGTATCATCCCCAATGGGGTTTTCCCTTGGCTAGGGTTTCCCTAGTTAAAAAAATATGGTGTTATGAGTTATCTTTATGTATTGTTAGTGTTACTATTCAACATTAGTTTATTTCTTTGATATGCATGGTTTAAAGTAAGTAATAATATCTAGATGGCAACTAAAGTTTATAGATTACTTATTCACCTCCCCCCCCTCTTGATAATCCCTATTTCTAACAATTGGTATCAGAGCACAATTACTTAAAGAATTTTAATAGCTTAAGTATGATCCCTATGGATATGGAACAATTCATGAAGAACTTTCAAGAAGCTCTTGAATAAATTGATTTCCTTACTAAAGAAAGATATAAGCTGAAGGATAGATATGAAGAATCTAAAGTATACATTGGTCAGTTGAAGGAAAAGATTGAACATCTCAAATCCAAGCCTGATTCTACTAAATATGGAACTAGTGATGATGATTATTCAAAGTTGAAGACAAAGTACAATATCTTGAAGCATGAGTTGAAAATTACAAATATAAAGTTGACTTTAAGAAATAATCCTAGTAAAGTTGAATCTGATTTGAAAACTTAAAATGTAGATCTAAGAGAAAGTTTGGCAAAGAAAACATCTGAGTTTGAAACACTAAAAGAAAATCATGAAGAACTCCATAAGTACAATACTATTATGAAAGGTGAATTAACACAATGCAAACAACAACTTAAGAAGCTTTATTATAGTAGAGAAAAGTTTTATGATTCAATGTCAATGCAAAGACCTACTTATGATAAGACTAGTCTTAGTTATCTAATTAATATCTCTGTAAGAAACCTAAGATTAGATTAGATCTAAAAGAAAAAGACAAATCTGATGATAATATTTAATCCTATCAATCTTCTAAGAAACCTAAAGAAGATAGACAAGACAAGGAAGTTGAAATCCTAGATGAACCAAAGCATGAGGAGACTCCTAAGGCAACCAGGTATGAATTTAGAGGTACGTGTTTCTTATGTAATGAAATAGGTCATATGAAAAGACATTGTACAAATAAGTCATTTAATCACGTAAAGGAATTTTATTTTTATTATTTTCATGGTATGTGTCATAATGCAATTGATTGTAGGAAACCTAAGTATGATAATGATAGAAGAAATAGTAGAATCTCTAGAAATACTAACTCTGTAGATAGAAGAAGATGTAGTGAATGAAAATTGAGAGAAGGAAGATCTTATGAAGGTAGAGGATAGATCATGTGTTATAAGTGTAACAACTTAGGACACATTTCTTGGAATTTTCATGCACCTAATGATTAGCAGAATCCTATAAGTAGAGCACTAGTATGTCAATTCTGCAATAACTTTGGACACAAAACAAAGTATTGTAAAATGGATAAAAGCTTCAAAGATAGAACAAACAATGGTAGAAACTTTAGGAAGATAAGCAATGATGGAAAGAACATTGGGAATGATAGAAGGAACCATGAAAGGAACACTATAACTAATAGAGAAAATGAATAACAAAGAAACATTGTGAGTGAACTTCAAGAAGAAATTAATGAAGAATTTGTGAAATGAGCAGATATCTCAAGAGAAAAGTTAGATGATGATGAGATAGAAAGATCAAATTTAGTGTTGAGTTTGATTCAATTATTTTGAATTAAGCTTGTTCATAGCATCAAAATTTGAGAACTTCAATTAGAATCCAAATTAGAGGTAGAAAATTTGGAAAAGGGTGTATCTAGTTATGTATAGATGGTAGCTAATCTTGCTTGTAATCTAGAGCTCATCTAGACAAGCTATGAAAGAATTCAGAGGTACTGGTATTATAGTAAAGGTTAATTCTATAGTAGAAAATGAAATGTATGTTTTTGCAAAGGATTTTTTGATGCAAAATCTTGAGAATGTTTTTCATGATGAAATGAGGCTATAGTAAACCTCGGGTGACACTTGAAGATCAGATAGATGATCTTGAGGAGCTAATTGATTATAGAATGAAATGACAACTTTTTCATATTTTCTATAGTAGAAAATGAAATGTATGTTTTTGCAAAGGATGTTTTGATGCAAAATCTTGAGAATGTTTTTCATGATGAAATGAGGCTATAGTAAACCTCGGGTGACACTTGAAGATCAGATAGATGATCTTGAGCAGCTAATTGATTATAGAATGAAGTGACAACTTTTTCATATTTGAAAAGTACACAATTAATGCAAGTTCAAGTTGATGGGATAAATGGAGTATAGAATTGATTTTCACTTTATTACAAACACATTCAAAGTGAAGGGCATTTAGAAGCAACTTGTTGGAGCAATTTTGAAGAAAACCCTATTTTCAAAAAAAAAGGTATTTTATCATTTTTCCACAAATTTATTTGGTAAAAGTTATTGTTTGATAGAATGATGGATATGTTGGTAGTGCATAGTATTGAGAAAAAATATAGAACTAAGTTATTGTTTCCATAAAACCTACTGAAGGAAACCCTATCTCAGCATTGTCTATCACTCTAAAAAACATAGTTTATCTTGAAGATGTAGGAAGTTATTTGAATAGAAAATTTGAATCTATTGGTAGTGAATTCATGAGCAAAGATATGGAATTGGTTTTCAACCATGACATAACAGTAAAGCCCAAATTTGAACATCTAAGGGTATTAGACTTGTGTAATTATCACTTCTACCATGAGTTAGACATAGATGAATGGACACAGATTATTGGATGCAAGAAAATGTAGTTGACATTTTTGCTAACCTTATTGATGAGGTAATTAGTCTTAGTAAACAAGGTAGTGTACCTATAGGTGATAAAATGGTCAAGAAGAAAGTTGAAATTTATACCAAAATAGTGTATAATGGTAAGGCTATGGTGATTACCACCATCAAGAAAGATCATGTGAGATTTCTAGGTAGAATTATTTCCTATTCTATTTGTTCAAGTTCTAAGATTGGTGAAATTTCAATGGGATTCATTTATGTAGCATATAAGATATGTATAGAGAAGGAACAAGTGAATCTTAGGTAAAATTTTGAATGAAACTCTTAGAAAACCTTGAAAAGATCAAGGGAAGAAATAATAGCATGTTTAGATTCTAGTAATTGATTAATCACATATTCTTTCATGTACTTAAAATATTTCCTTACTTATTAGTCACAAACATCATGAGTAGTGATAGATACACAATGGTAAAGATTGCATAGCTATGTAGAAGGCATCCTATAGACAAGATATTAGATAGTGGCAACCTAATAATGAGGAAATTTTAGAATGGAATGAAACAGAGATTTAGATTGTACCTACAATTGTGGATAGACTCAAGGAAGATATTTGTATGTTGGTTGATACAAATCATACATATATTCAAGTAGTGGAACCTCAGGAGACATTTCTTGATCCCTTAAGCTATGAATTGAATGATGATGTAGTAGTTGGTTATATTGATTTGTTGCTGAAATTAGAAAAAGATAAAGTAAAGTATAGATTTGGAACATTTGATGAGATTACATAGCAAGCTGATCAAGAAACCTTAGATAAAACATCACATAAGAAAGTTGAGTCTATAATGAAGAAGGAACTACAAAAGGCTAGAATGATAGAAAGTGAATATGAGGCTATAAGATAGACAATGAAGTAAGGTGTACCGAACATTCAACCTTTGTCATTATTAGTTGCTAAGACATCTTCAAAATAGAGCATTCTATATGCAATAGTGTTCGATGTTCGACCTAGTGAACCAAAAATAATGTCTAAAAGATTAGTGGAAGCAGTGTCAAATAAGACAAAGTGAGTCAAAAAAAAGGCCACCAAACCCGAAAAAGACAAAAAATATTGTTGACAATTGATTTTAGTGATGAAGAAGATGAAGAACAAGAAACCAAGAAAGTAGAAAAAGAGACTCCATCTAAGCAATCAACATGCAAAGCTCGACAACCTTGGAAGTTGAAGATTGAGAAGATCAATACAAATATTGCTAATGAAGGTAACATTGTTTAGATGAACAAGTTTTATTATTTATATAACAATTTTGAGAAGGACCTAATTGATATATCTACTATAAGATACATTGTATCAAATAGACTAAAATTGAAGGATCTTGGGAGCATAATAAACCAAAAAGTTTATGAGAGACTTATCCAAAAGAAGGCTCCTACAATGGAAGAAGACCTTGAACTTTAGAAGTCTATGCTTAGAACGATTTGCAAGATTGATGATGAAGAAGAAGATAAAATACTATTGATTAACTTTGCACCATACTTCAGGAATAAATTGACACCATTTCTATTTATGATTGGTGAAAAGGATAAGCTATGAAAGAAGACTACAACAACAATCAGCCAAATTTTGATAGAGTCATAGGCAACATCTCTTCCAACTCCTCGAACCTTAGAAGTGTTAGTAAGTGATGAAACTAGGAAAATTAATCAAACCAATGTTACCATTAACATTGATGAAACCAATCCATTTGGTGGTTCTAAACCAAATAAACTAGACACTAAGGATATTTAGGATAAATTAAGACAAATTAAGCAAGAGAAAAGGCTATTGGAAGAGGAAAATAAGAAAATAGAGGAAGCCAAGTAGAAATTGCTTAAGGAAGATAATGAAAGAAAGAAAGAGGAATAAAAGAGAAGAATTATAGAAGAAGAGAAAAGAAAGAAAACCAAGGAAGATGAAAAGAAGCGATTGGAAGAGAAGAGAGAATGAGATGAAAGAAGAAAGAAACAAGAAGAAGAGAGAAGAACAAAAGAGGTAATGAAGTAAGAAAGAAAGGATGAAACTAAACCATCTAGTTCATCTATGGCACTCTCTCTTACTAGTTTATCTACTAATGATGATAATCAAATAGATCTGATCTCATCCCTAACCAATTTGATTGAGAAAAATAATAAAGTAATGAGTTTACAGAGAACTTTAATGGAAGTTACAGACAAATTGCATAATAACTTGGCAATGCAGCACACAAACCCAGATCTTGAATAGAGAGCACAAGTAGTACTAAAATTATTTGATGAAGAGTTTACTAATTTATTGAATGTTATAGAGGAAAAGGCATAGATTTCCCATGATACTAACTTGTTTAGCACCATCTTTCAAAATATCAAGAATGACTTAGTTAATCTTGATACTTGTATAAAAGAACTTTAGAAATGTCAACAAGATGGGAAAACTCTAGATGTTTATTGTATGTTATGATAAAAACTAACTAAAGAAATTGATAGTTAGATAGAGATAAAGATGAGTGAGCTAGAGGCTTTATCAAGCTAGATCCAACATCCATCTTGTAAAGTAGATGATTTTGAAAGACAAGTGTCCAGTATTCACAGTGAAATTAGGAAACTAAAACTTTAGAAAGAATAGATCTTGAAGAGGGTATCTAATTTCAAAGAATCTGTTGCTCTAAAATAATCTTTTGTTGAGAAGTATTTAGAGGAATGTGTCAAGGCCAAGGACATATATTCCAACTTTTTGTATTTAGATCTAAATGTAGTTGAGATTTCATCATATGCTTTATGTGCAATTCTCAAATCAATTGAGTCTATCAAGGAAAAATGGACTAAAGGAATGGATAATTTGAAGGCTAATTTTGATGATTGCATGAAAATCATATTAGCATAAGGGAGGAAAACATTTTTGTATAGCAATTTTTTTTGGACAGATCTTGACATTTTGACCTTTGTCATTGATGTCAAAGGGGGAGTAGTAGTTGCAAAAAAATTGGAAAGCAGTAAAGGGGAGAGATACAATGTGAACTATATTGTAAGGGGTAACATATGTAAAGATGAACAACTTTTAATAGATGTTATGTAAGGTGTTATTTATTCTTATGTAGTTCATTTTTGTCACTTAGCCAATTATCCCTATTTTGTTACCATCAATGCCAAAGGGGGAGATTGTTAACAATTGGATAATATTGATATTCATTAATGGAAAAACATCATGTACATGGTCATAGGAAACCTCAGAAATAAAGATACTTAGTGTTTTTTAATTGTAAAATTGTCTAAGTATAGAATTTGATTTACAACAATGTATTGCTTTATTTATAACTTGTTTTTGACCTCATATTATGACTATTAAAGTTACATGGAGATAGTATACATGTTTGTGATAATGTGTATAGCCTCAAAAGTTAGTACAGACTATACAAAATAGAGATAATCATGGTTGAAGCAAAATAAGACAATGGAATTAAAGGAAATAATTGTTTTGTTTACAAAATAACTACTTGTCGAATTAGGCCCGACATCTAGATGTTTACTCTAACTTGGAAAACTGGTTTGTGGTCTTAGGTAACCCAACATTAACTTTTGTAAAGGCATGTTATATATGAAAAGGACATCTTGAAATAAGATGTGAGCTATTATGAAAGGGATATACAATTGTGACTATATGCAAACTTTTTTGAAAGCAATATATGTGAAGTTTTACATAAGCTATTTGGTAATCTGAGATCAATCTACAGATTACAGATCAGTCAAGGAAGAAAGATAATAGTATATTACTCATTTGAGTAGTGAGCTTTTCTTGTATTTGAAATTGGATGTTTGGGGAGTGGGCTCTTCTTGCCTACATTATACCACAACTCCTTATAAGAAGGTTGGCACAACTCCTAATAGGAGTTGAATCTCCTAATAGGGATTCATAGTCTCCTAAGAGGGACTACTTATACTCAATTTACTAATTAACTCCTAAAAGGTTTCGTCCTCTAACAAGGAACTTATATATCACTATATTATCTAGTGGGTATCAACCCCACTAGGGTTTTCCCTTGGCTAGGATTTCCCTAGTTAAATAAAATGGTGTTATGAGTTATCTTTGTACATTGTTACTATTAGTGTTTAACATTACTTTATTGCTTTGTTATGCATGGTGTAAAGTAAGTAATAATATCTAGTTGGTGACTAATGTTTTTAGATTATTGATTTACCCCACCTCTCAGTAATGCCTATTTCTAAAATTCTCCTATTGAAAGCTCACTAAATAAAGTTTAATAATGCATCAACCAAAACATCTTGAAGATTAATCAATTGGTGTAGTATTGACAAAGGATATATTTTAAATGAATCAATACATGACTTGTACATTGATATTCACTAAATATTGTCTTTGGCATGAGATGTGAAATATGGAGAAGTTTACTATCATATCTCATAGAAATTTTATAAAGATAAAGAGAAAGAGGTGTCAAAAGGGAGAATGAACTTGGTCTAATATCAAAGACATAGTTTTCTGTCAGAAGAAGATGTTGAAGGTAGAATTTTTCTAATAGAGGGAGTTATAATGAATGAGAATAAGAATGAAACTAAGGATATGTTCCTTACTTTATTCTTTCTCTAAAGTTTCATTACTTTATGATGTATTATGTTTTCATGCATGCCAAAGAGGGAGATTGTTGGATATAATTGATTAATTTTGTATTGTCCTTGATGTTACAAAAAATGTCAAATCATTTCTAATTAGTGTATGCCAAGCTCACTCGGGCATTAAAGATAGTTTCCTATATCTTTTAGGCATACTAGTGTTTTCCTAGTTCAAAAGATAGTATCTACCAAGTTCACTCAGGCATTAAAGGAATGTTTGCAAAATTTGAGTGTTAATTGAGCTCACTCAGTTAATGAAGGAAATGTTGGATGGGACCAGTGTTAACCGAGATGACTTGGTTACCAAATGAACTTTGTGAATATGTAGTGTTAATTGAGTTCAATTTCTTAACATAGAAAAATTGTTTCTTTGTTAGCATCTATTGAGAAAGTTGGCTAACAAAAGCTTTTTCTTGTTTTGGCATATTGAGTTCAATTGAATTATCTATTGGTTTTAGCCAAATGACAAGATGAATATTAATTATTGTAATTTATATTCAAGATAACAAGCGAAAATATGAAACATATAAATATAAGGTCAAGTGGAGGATTGAATGTGTGGAATATAATTAAAGATTTAATGATGCCAAGAGGAAGTCAATTAGAAGGATAAGCAAATATCCTTGTTATGATGTAAAGATACATTACATCAAGTAGGATCAAGTATACAAACCAAAATTGAGATCTGAAATTAGTAATTTAGTTGCATTATAAATCAAGTCATCTCATTGTTACTCTCTAACCATTGTAGAAGTGATCTAAATCTCTCAATAGAGCTGGTTTAATATCTATTTGTAAATCCTCCAACAATGTGGCATTTCTGTTGAATTTTCTAAAGACATCTAACAAGGCCACTCCTAATAGGGTGACTAAATCCTCTAACAAGGTCACACCTAATAGTGTGTTTTGTAAACTTTAATAGGGTTGGCTCCTAATAGGGCTCAGTTTAGAAGAATGAAAATCAATAACTAGTTGTAATTGGTGGTTTTTTCCAAATTGGGTTTCGACATTAAATCTTGGTGTTAAGTGTGTTTTTTCTATTTCTCTTATGTGTTTGCAACATTGTTAAATTAATATTAATCATAGATAATATCTTAAGATTTTTATATTAATAATTTTCTAAGCCATTTCAGTTTTTACCAAGTTACAACATTGTTCTATGAGTTTTTCAAGCTTCAACAAAATTAGTTTTCATTAGAGTTTGTTTTGTACTAATATCTAAAGGATCTAGGATTTATTTTAGTGGCAACTAATTCAACCCTCCCCTCTCAGTTACTCCTCTTATATTCCAAATAGCATTGTGGGAAGTGGGCTAAAAAATTAGTGATAAATTGAACAATCAAGAACATCATGAGGAGCAGGATGTAGAAATTCACAATATTCTACCCTTGGAGGAAAAAAATAATGAAATTTTGATGGCTCTGATATCCATTAAAAATATCAAGACATGCTCAGTGATCAAATTAATAATTTGGTTTCCCATAACAATTATTTTCAAGAAAAACTAGTTGAAAACAGAGGATGTTTTAAGCTCCATCTTGAAGAAAGATCAACAAAGATAAAGTATAAGAACCTGAAAGGATGATTAAAATTGGTGGCTTCCTAGGGGATGAGTGAGAAAATATTTATTCACCACCAAAGTTCTCCTTCCTTATCAGCTCAAGGGCTATAAAATTAGTGAGCTAATCTTCTTATGCCTTAGGTTGGTTTGTGATGGGTTCATGTCATTTGATTACGAATGGTATTAGTGTCTGGATGTTTGTAGTTTCTTTTGGTTTGATGTGGCTTTTGTAGTGTTTGACGGTTGGTTCTTATTGGTTTGGCTAACACATTATTAATGGTTTATAACTTGGTCTATTTATTTCTTGTTGGCAATGGCTATGGTTTTTTTAAATTCCTAGCCTCGTTTATTTCTCTTATTTATTTCCATAGTTTTTAAAGTTGTAACTGGTTATTTCTATTTATATTATATAGGTTTTACTATTCATGATCTTATCTATATGTCTAATTACTTGATGTTTCTTTGGTTGGGAGGGTTCACTCTCATTCCTACTTGACTTAATTAGAGCACTGATGTCCATAAAAATATATTCTTATAAAAAATCTAGCTTCACCTTATATATTTCTCAATTATTTTCGCAATTAATTTGTTGTTTCAATAGTTTGGATGATAAGGATAAGCATATATTCCTATATGCATAGACTACACATCACAATTGCTATATATATTTTACTCAAGGACGCCATTTAATTGTTAGCACAAGGACATTAATATTGAAATGGGTCTACACAATATTTATAGTACTAAACACCTATTTCATAAATGAGTTCTTCCTTAAAATTACCATGCTAGAATTGGAGTTTTTGAGAATAAAGTGATAGTAACATGAACTTCCAAAAATGAATAATACCCCCAATTTTGAAAACAAGAATTGCTATGTCTCTAGTGGCTATAGGAATAGTTGACATCTCTATAATTTTGATAGATGTAGGAGAAGTCATACTTTAATTATAGGGAAAAAAAGTACAACTAATCTAATTACAAAAATTATAAATATTGACAACTTCCTTTAGTAGGCCTTCTTAGGTAGTGTTTTAAATGCAAACATGTTAATCTTTAAACTCCATAAAACACTTCTATTAAACTAAAATTTAAAAGTACATCACTTTCACTTCTAGCTACAAATAATATAATAATAAATTTTATCCCTTATTCATCTAAAGGAGTCAATGTCTATTTATTAAAATCTAAAACCTTATAAATAGTTGACATTTCCCAATTAAATGGAAATTCTTTAATACAATTTTTAACTTTACAATGAATAAATGGTCACAAGAGAGAGAACAAAATCAAATTAGTTTGAAGAAGTTAGTGAACCACTAGACCATATTTATGTGTCATCAAGACTACTTCTACGAGATTCCTACAACACACCCCTTAGGTGACGGATGGGTTCTTACCCTTTCGTACTTAACATGGTAGTATAGTTTGTGGATTGAATATGACACATACCATGCTCAAAATGGTGATTCATCATTGGAAAAATAATGTTTATCTCTAAAAAGGAAAAGAAAACAAGTCTCAATGATATGAGAAGTCACCTATTAAGACCTATGCAAACCTATTAGGGTTTTTATATATAAAGAATGCAAATAGGTAAAAACTAAATTATTATATGTCTATATGAAAAAAAAATTGAGATGACAATAAACAACCTACTGAGTGACAATTCTAGAAAAAAGTATGTTAACTCTAAATGAGAAAAGTCAACCTTAATTAAAAAAGTATTGACTATGATTAAATTCAAGGAATATAAATGAAGAATATATTCAAAATGTTATCAAAATGTTTTAAAATTTCAAAGGAAGGTCATAAAAGGTTTCCTAAGACATAATATTAAGTCAAAACATGGTAAAAAATTTCAAAACCAAGAGAATTTCAATTTATATATATATATATATATATATATATATATATTGCTATTTTGATGATCTTTTCAACCAAATCATGTTACCTAAATAGGCATTGAAAGGGAAAAAATAATTTAATGAATATTTAAATAACTACATAGCTATAGAAATAACTAATGTTAACTTTAGGAAAATAAACATAATGACTAAGTAAACTAATGTAAAATTCCAACATTCTACCACCTTATTGCTTTAATCTGGACAAGGGTAGAAGTTGAAATGGTTTTAAACCATATCTCTAGATACTTTGGTGAACCACCTTCAACAATCTTCCTTTTGTAGTCAAGAAATACATAACCATATATACTAAAGTTGTCTTCATAATATGAGTGTTCCCACCTCCCATAAAATCTAGGACACATTTCCTTTGAAATTTTACATCTCCTGTGAGTGTAAATGATGCCTCCTCTTGTGTTTCACATGATATACCTTTCATTTTAAAGTCTAGATCTCCTATGACTATGTCTATCACTTCCTCTAGTATGGTGCAAACAACTATCAATATGTCTTCACATGATATAAATTTCCTCTGAAAGTACACATTCACTTCAAGTGTATCTAATGATTCCTCAAGTTCTGAATAAGGTATATCTAAATACCTCCCCACCCCCTCTTCTCCTTAGAAGGATAGTCATGCTACATATTGGAAACTTACAATTGGAATAATTGTTGTTTTGTCATTTATGTCAAATCTATTGATATGAAATATTTCTACCTAATCTAAATGCCATATCTATTTGATTGATGAAGAGGATTTGAGAAATTTCTCAAAATAATAGAAATATAAGAAATAGTTCAATTATGAAAAGGAATCTACAATCAAAATTTGATTAGATAGACTTTGAAAAAGTGAAGAGATTGTATATATTAAGTAAGTTAAGACAAGCTAATCAATAGAGTAAAAGGCTAAGGAATACCAAGTTATGCTTGTGTCGACCAAGCCACATTAAGTTCTAAGAAAATGAAGTGTTGACCAAGAATTAGTGTTAACTAAGTAAGATAGTTGATGTCAAGCTAGAATTATTCCAACAACCAAGTCATTCACTAAAGATTGACTATCAGAATGTAGAGATTGTCAACTAATAGTGTTATGAATGAATTTGAAGAAATTGTGAGATTTAGAAGACTCGGTTAATTTATTTGTAGATGTAAACCATGTTGATGATAATATTAATGAGTTGGATTATTGAATAGGAGGTCAAGATTAGGTAAAGGCCTAATAGAAGATTCGAGAGGAAGGTCAAGAAGATGAAAAAATACAATGAATCATGTTGAATGTGAACATAAACAATAAGATTGATGGTGATCATGGGAAATAATAAAGAAATAATTGTCAATTTAAAGAGGTACAAAGTCGAAAAAAGTGTGTGGTGTAGAGTGTATGAGAGAGGCATACAAAGAAAGGTGGATTAGGAACCCACAAGGGTGAACACAGGAACATGTGTTAGTGTGAAGCTAAGGAGGATTTCTTCATAGATACTATTATTATTGATAAGTGAATTCAAGAAGATGGTTTAAGTATTTGTGAAAGGATAAGGTTGATTGCTTGAAGGGTTGCCAAGAGAATAGAGACTAGAGATGACAATGAGACACTTGTTACTGAATCGACACAAGAACCAAACAATGATCTAAACCTATGAAGTGTGTTGTCATCATAAAAAAATAGAACCTATTTTTTTCTTTATAATCATTTTAAATAGTTTATATCGAAATCCTTTTAACAAAGGTTGACCTAACAATCATTTGAAGGATTTAATAGTCTTGGTAAATTCTTTAACTAGGTGACATTCTAAATGGAATGATTAATGTCCTTTAATAAGGCCATTGCTAATGGGATAGCTAAATCCTTTAACAAGGTCACATTTAATAGTGCATATTTTAAACTTTAACAAGGTTGCCTCCTAACATGGCTCACTTTGAAAGAGTGAAAAAGTGGTGACATCGTGCTGGTGGTTTTTCCCAAATTGGATTTCTATGTAAAATCCTAGTTTTAAATATGTGGTCAATGCTTTATATATTTTTACATTTAATGATGTTTTCATTAAGAAAAACATGTTATATTTAAGACAATATCTTTATGATTATAGTAGAGATCAAGCAATAGTAGGATAAGAAGAATGATGAGTGTTTATGTTTGATTATTCAAATTTTACCTAAGGACCTTGAGTAAATGACTCACCCCTCCTCCTCCTCCACACCCCACCCCCTGCCCTCTCATCTATTATAAACATTTCTAACAATTGGTATCAGAGCTCAATGGTTACAAAGAAAATTTTGAAGGTACTTTAAGCCAAAAATCCAAACTCATAAGAGAGATGTATCCAAGTTGAACAACGAAAAGTTTCCTAGATGGTAGACCTTCATGAGGTTGCACATATCAATTATCAATGATGCTACTATCAACTTTGTCAATGATAAGTATATAAATGTAATAACTAATCCTCTTATAGCTAGACAATTGAAGTAGAAAAAGAACACAATCAACAAATGTTGGAGATTGGCTTAAGGCTAAGCTATGCTTAGTTAGATGACTTAAAATATTATGAGAGTGAAAAGAATATGTGGGAGAAATTTAAAATCATATATAAAGGTGGTGAAAATGTCGTAAGAGACAAATCAAAAATCTTGAGAAGAAAATTTGATGACATAAGAATGATGGAAGGTGAGAACATAGTGCAATACTGTAAGAGAGTTAAAGAGGTTGTTAATGCTATTCATGGTACAAATAGAGAAATCATAGATGAAACTGTTTAATAAGAAAGGTATTAAGGGATCTATTCCCTATATATTTCGTTAGAGTTTTTACAATCTAAGAACTGAGATGCACAATAGGTAATAATTTGACCTTAGAAGGTGTAATTGGTAGACTTACTACTTTTGAGATGTATAACTTTGGTAAGTATACACCTGCTACTATTGAATTTGCATTCAAGTCACAATTAGTTCTTAGAAGAAAAAAGGTAAACATGTGAAGAATGACATTGATAGTTTAGATGATGAGATTGATGATCTTGAAGCCCTTATTACAAAAAAATATGGAAGAGGAAAATGTAAATACAAAGATAGAGTGCCTATTGTTTGTTTCTCATGCAACAAGGTTGGTAATATTGCTTCTAGGTGTCCTAAAAGAGAGGATAAGGATGAAAGAAAGGAAAGATAATACAATGGAAGAAAATATGACAAAGAATACATGAGAAACAAGGATGAAAAGGTAAGAAATATTGTTATATTATTGAAGAAGAAACTAAAAATGAATCTAAGAGTAATGATGATGAAATTTTCTATGTTAATATGAAAGAAGATTTTGATGAAGATGAGGAAATTGCATTAATCTCACATATAAACAAGAGTGATAGATGAATAATTGACAGTGGATGCTCCATTCATATGGTAGGTGATAATAAAAAATTAAAGGATATTAGTCCATGCAAAGGTGGATGTATTAAATTTGGTAATGATATCCCATGTGTCGTAAAAGGTAAAGGTACCCTTCAACTGATTAACAAGATAAAATGTGACAATATTTACTAGGTTGAAGGACTTAATTATAATTTGTTAAGTGTTTCAATATTGGAAAAAAATGGTTACAGAGTTGAATTTCATACTAGGAAGGCCAAGCTACATGATGCTAAAGGTAAGTTTATTTGAACTAGTGATCAAACAAGAGATAACTTATTCTATCTAGATTAATCAAATTAAACATGTTTATTTGCACAACAAGAAGATGTTCGGTTATGGCACAAAAGAAATATGTAATGTAAACTTTGACATTTTGGTGAATATCATTAAAATGAAGAAAATAAGGGGGTTGGATACACTTAAGAAGCCTCGCAATGCCATGTGTAAACAATGTCAATTGCCAAAAATGACCAAGTCTAGTTTTAAGAGAAAAACATACACTACTAATGGTATTTAATAATTAGTCCATGCTAACTTTCATTGACCCATTGATGTTAAAATTTACTATGTAGATGAGTATTTATTCTATTTTTTGATTACTATAATGTTTTTCAAAGCTAAATCTAACACTTTTCAATTATTCAAGTGGTATTTAACTAGAGTTGAAATAGAAACAGGTAAGAGTCCAAAGTGTGTGAGATCTAATAGAGGTGGTGAATTAATTTCAAATAAGTTTAATACATTCTACAATGATGAAGTAATTAAAAGAAAAATGTTATCTGTAATCACCCCTCCTTAGAATGGGATAGTTGAAATGGGAAATATATTAATAATGGACTATGCAAGAACATTAATGATGGACAAGAACATATCAAAGAAATATTGGGGAGAAGTTATTAGTACTATTTTCTATACCCTAAATTTAGAGTGTTGGAAATATAAAAGGAGTAATTGAGAGGTGAGGGGTGAATCAGTTACCAAAAAAATAAATCCTAGATCCCTTAAATGTCAATACAAATCTAAACCAAACTCTTTTGAGACTAAAATATTGTTGTGACTTGGTTAGCACTCAATCACTTGTCAAATACTAAGAATTATAGTTACTTGTAAATCAATAAAATAAATGCTTCTTAAGATGTTGAATGTAATTAACCTTATTTAACTTAATTATACAATGATAAAGAAAATAAAATGAACACATGTGAAACTAGGATTTAATGTGGAAAACCAAATTGGAAAAAGCCACCAATTACAACTACTTACTATTTTTCACTCCTCTATAGGAGCCTTGTTAGGAGCCAACCCTATTAAAGGTTATACAAAAAATTGTTAGATGTGACCCTATGTAATGCAAAATAATTTGAGGTCTTTTCTATTTACCTTGGTAATATGATGTAGGAGCATCCTAGCCATCGCATTATACCACTAATTTTCTTGGTTGATACTGAGTTACAAACATTTCTGAGTGCCTATAAATTTTTAGTCATTGTCGAGTTGAAGTTTTTTGCCGCCATGTCAACATACTAGTATAAATTGAGAAATCTTTCAAGTGTTGAGTTGGTTGGTTACAATGTTAGCTGAGCATGCAATATTTATCAAGTTGTAGTATTTTCCAAGTTGTAATGTTGTCAAGTTATCCAATATTGGTTGAGTGTTCTTTCATCTACTGAGTGTTCTTTTTGGTGTCAAGTATTCCTTTCGGTGCTGAATGATCCTATATGTGTTGAGTGCCAATATTTTTCTTGGTCCTTCTTTGACTAAGATTTCTATGTTTGTTTCCAGTTTGAGCTAACCTTGCACACATTTAATTTCATGATGGGTATTTAATATTTTTTGAGAGTTGACTTGTGGCTTGGTTATGCATTTAATGTAAGGGATTATTTATTTGGTAATTTGTAATAGGCCAACTTGTGTCTATACAAGTATTTAAGGGGATATTGGGTAAAGTCTTAATCCTAATTTTGGGAGTCATGATTAAGTTTGGTATTATGGAGTCTTAGCATGGATTAGCTTGGAGATAGAAGTTCACATTTGAGTCTGAAGATCTATTCTTCTTTGAAAGCTGTATTCTTCTTTGTAATGGTCATAACCCAGAAGGTTGTACAATCAAGAATTTTGGATGTGAACTTCTTGATTTGAATATATGAAATATTATATCTCTCTGGATCTAAATCTCGCTCGTCTTGTTCATTTTCTACTATATATTTAATTTTTGGTTTATGAGTCACCTCATTTTGGGGTACACCTAGATTCACATTATGTTAGGTGGTATTAGAGCTCAATTGTTCTTGAGTGCACAAGTAGATTGTAGAAGTGTGAGGTAGTTCGTACTAGGACCTTGGTTGGGTAAATTTTATTTGAGAAGATCTTGATTTTAGAAGCCCTAGCTCATTAGTGAATTTAGTGTAGGGTGGTAGATCTATGGATTTTTCTTACACTTGTAGAGGACTAAATGTTCAATCATTGTTTATGAAAAGATGGTTCGAGGAAGGAGAGATCCAGATCCAAAACTATTTAACATGTTAAGGGAACTTGCAACTAGATTAAAAGCTATTGAGTTAGCACAAGGTTGTGGAAGACATTGTGATGACGTTGAAAGCAATAAATATGAATCTTTATAGGATGATTTACATGAAAGGATTGATTATCTGGAATATTTTGATTTGAGTTGGCATCTAAGGATCAGAATGAAAGTTGTTTGGATGGTTAAAAATTTTATGAATCGATAAAGATAGATCATGGAAATGCATGATGGATTTTTTGAAATGGATGAAGTATCTTTTGGTTTTCATTAGTAGATGGATAGATCTGACATGGAAATTGTAGAGCATCTTATTTTAAAAAATGAGATTGTTGAAGAGGAGAGTTTCACTTATGCTAGTAAGGATTTGGATGTTGTTATTATCTAGGATGATGTTAATGTTGAAATGGATGTGACTAAGGACTTATATATTATTCTTGTTATCGATCCTAAGTTATATGTTCATTTTGTTATGGAACTTATTGATCTAGACATTACTTGTGGTAAGAAGATGGATTAACTTTCTAGTAATATGGTTGAAAATTTTAGAGATGTTATTGATGTCAATTTATATGATGTTACATTGTTGCTGATATGGATCTCAACCTTTTTTTTGTTGAGATGATGAAGGATATGAATGTTGTTACTAATGTGGATTTTGATGATGTGGATGATCTATACGTTGCCACAGAAGTGAATATGCATACTATTGTTGTTATGGATTTATATGCTTCTACTTTTATGGATCTAAGTTCATACATTATTGTTGATCATGTCTATGATTTGGATGTTATTTCTGATCTAGATTTCATGTATGAAGATGAATTTATGAATGATGGTGATGATAAGTTGTATATGGAGCATTGTTATTTTTAGTTGCATGAGTTTATTGATTGGTTGGATGAGATTTTGATTTTTGTTTAGATGAAGCATAGATAGTTGATTTTTAGATTTGATCTCTTTTTTTTGATGGAGTAGAAACCTTTGGTGAAGATGAAGTTGAGTGCAGAATTTTCTTTTGGACACAAAATGTAGGACACATTTTTCTATTACCTTGGTAATTTGATGTATGAGCACTTGAAGTCTTTTCTATTTACGCTAGTAGTCTAATGCAGGAGCATCCTAACCATTAAGTTATCCTATTGATTTTATTGGTTGCAGCCAAGTTATAGACATTGTTGAGTGCTAGTAAATTTTTACTCATCGTTGAGTTGGAGTTTTCCACCTTGTGTTAACATACTAGTTAGTGTGTTACCCCAGTTATTTTTCTAGTAGCAGTTGAGTGATATTTCAAGTGTCAAGTTGGTCTGTTATAGTGTTAGCCAAGAATGTAGTCTTTTTAAGTTCTACTATTTGTCAAGTTGCAATGTGTGCCAAGTTATCCAGTATTTTCCAAGTGTTCCTTCATGAGTTGAGTGTTCCTATTACTGTGGAGTGTTCCAGTTGGTGTTGAGTGATCCTGTTCATGCTAAGTTTTAGTATTTGTCTTGGTCCTTTTTTGACTGATTTTTATGTCTATGCTTCCAATTTTAGCCAACGTTGTGCTTATTTAATTTTGTGATGGGTATTTAATAGTTATTAAGAGCCAACTTGTTGCTTTGTTATGCATTTAATGTAAGGGTTTATTTAATTGGTAGTTTGTAATAGGAAAACTTGTGGCCATACAAGTATTTAAGAGGATCTTAGGTAGAGTCTTAATCATAGTTTTTTGAGTGATGAATAAGTTTGGGAGTGTGGAGTCTTAGCACAGAGTAGCTTGGAGATAGAAGTTGACATTTGAGTTTGAAGATCTATTCTTCTTTGTAAGATGTATTATTCTTCATAATGGCTATATTCTGGAAGGTCGTACAACTGGGCATGTTGGATGTAAAATTCTTGATCTGACTATATGAAATAATATCTGCCTAGATCTAAATCTCACTCCTCTTGTTCATTTTTTGATGTGTATTTGTTTGTTGATTTCTGGATCAACTAATTTTTGGGTACACCTAGATTCACATTTGCATTACTACTAAAGGATTTATGTCACCGTGTAAGGAGTGGCCTTGTAAGAGGTCATTAAAAAATTTAATCTAGAAATGCCATCTTGTTAAAGGATTTGGAAAATAGCTACTAAGATAACTCTATTAAGAGATTTAGTACACTACTACAATTATGAGAGAGTAACAATCATATGACCTGATTTCTTATGAAACTATATTGCTGATTTTTTATCTCTATTTTAGCTTGAATACTTGATTCCCCTTGATCATATAAAACTTTATAGCTTGGTTTACTCAGAATACTTTGATATCCATCCAATTTTCTTCCTTGATTTATCTTTTTAATCCCAAGGTTCTCTGTTTTAATCCTACAACATGACCTTATAATTATATCATTTACCTTTTCAAGTTAGCTTGAATACACTTTCAAATAGTTAATGTTCATCATTTAATTCATCTAGACTTAATAAATAGATTTTTGAAACTAGATATGTTGACTGAAGAAAATCCTTTGATAGGTGACCCAACTTGATCAACACTAACTTATAAAAGACTTTCCTTTACTAAAAACATGAGCTTGGTTAACATTGCACCCTAGACTGATTTCCCATTGTTAATCAAGTCAACCTAGTTAACACTCATTTCTTGCCAACTTCTCTTTGGTGATCGAGTGAACTCAAAGGACACCATCCTTCTGTAAACTTCCTTTTATGCCCAAGTGGACTTGGCAAACAATGACTAGTAAAAATTTGGCATTTTGTGTAACATGAAAGGATATATACAATTAAACTATTGATTTCAATAATCTCCCTCTTTGGTATTGATGGCAAAACAACATGTCATAATATAATGAAATTTTAGAGAAAAATAAAAGGATAATATCCTTAGTTTCATTCTAATAATCATCCATGAGAACTCCCTCTATTAGTGTGCACTCCCTCTATGATTAATCTCTGATTTCAATGATGGCAATATAAAATTCTCCCTCTTCGATATCAACTCAAGTTCATTATCCATATTTGACATCTCTAACAAATATAATAATATTTATTATATATGACATCAAACTCTCCCTATTAGACATAAAATTTGACTAATGTATGGTAGATGTATGAGAAAAAACTCTCCATCTTTTATATCTTATGCTAAACATAGCATTTAATGAACTTTCATGTACATGATGTATTTATTCATATGCAATATACCCTTTGTAATACTACATAAACTTGATTGATCTTCAACATGCTTGGTTGATGCACCACTAAAATCTTATTAGTGAGCTTTAGATAGGGGAATCGCCCCTAGCTTACTTCTTAGATACAAAAATGCATCCTTAGGTAACGTCTTGGTAAATATGTTTGAAATCTATTCTTTTGTACTCACATATTCAAATTTTACTTTCTTATCTTTAACCAATTCTCTCAAGAAATGATATTTTATTACAATGTGCTTGGTTTTCGTATGCATCATAGTATTCCTGGAAACGTTAATTGTACTAGTGTTATCATAGGGAATAGCAAATAGATCCTCGATTTCCTCCTTCATACATGTTAATAGTTGTTTGGACCAAACAATATTTTAACAATTGACTACTATAGCAACATATTTTCCTTCTGCTATTGATTGAATGATATAGCTTTGTTTCTTACTTGTCCAATATACTAGCCTCTTTCAAACAAGGAATTATCCACCACTAGTTCTCTTTCTATCATCAATGCTTCTTGTTCAATCACCATCGGTGAATGTTTTCAATTAAAATTTGGCTCCTTTCTTATACTAAAAACCTTAATCTTTAGTACCCTTTAGATGCCTCATGATTATTTTGGATTAGCAAAAAATGTTCCACCATTCCAATTTTTAATGCTATATCAAGTCTTATATGCACCACATAATGAAGTTTTCTAATCATTGATCTATATGTAGTTTGATCTACCTCTTTTAAATCATCATCTTTAGAAAGCTTATGTGCAGTAGAGATAGGTGTTCAAACTAGTCAAGAATCTTCCATTCCAAACTTCTTCAATATCTCCTTGATGTACTTTGATTGAGTGATGTAGATTCCATCCTTCTTCTATTGACTCTCCAAGACAACCAATTTTTTTATCTCTCTAAACATTGAAAATTTAAATTCCTTACTCATTTCATCAGAAAAAGATTAGCACAAATAATCATTTCTAGTAAATAATGTATCATCAACAAATATTTTTCCCAACACAACCTTATTATCTAGTCCTTCTTTGATGCATAGGTTGTTGTTATCATTATTTCTTTAAAAATTGATATTTATGAGATAATTATGTAGCTTTTCATTCGAGGCTCTGGGGGCTTCTTTGAGATCATTCAAACCTTTGTGTAGTCTTCAAACCATGTCCCTTTTGTTAGGATAAATGAAACATTCTAGTTTCTTAATGTAGACTTTCCCTTCTAAATTTTCATTTAGAAATGTTGATTTCACATCGATCTGATATACTTTGAATCCTTTGTGATATGCATTTGCAAGGATTGTTCTAACACCATCTAGACTAGAAACAAGAGAAAAAGTTTGTCCATATTCAATACCTTCCTCTTGAGAATAACCCTTGCAAACTAGCCTTGCCTTTTTTCTTGAAACTTCTCCATTCTCATTCAACTTATTTCTGAATACCCATTTTGTGCCAATTAAATTCTTGTTCTTGGTTCTAGGAACAAGAGTCCAAGTTTTATTCTTTTCTATTTGATCAATTTCTTCATTCGTTTCTTCAATCCAACTTTCATTCTCTAATGAATCTTTGAAAGATCTAGGTTCTTAATCAGTAAGAAAACATGTACTTTTTAATTTGTTTCTTTTCATTATACCAACTAGTTGATCTCCAATGATTTTCGTTGGTGCAGGATGCCTTTTGACATATCCAACAAGACTAGGCTCCATCTTTTTAAAAACACTAGGTTCACCATGATCTTCTAAATCATGATTGGGTCCCAATGACTATGAATCAAGGCCATTAGATTTTGACTTGATTTATACTAGCTAATAATCATGTCCACTTTTGAATATTTGGGCTACATTGGATGCAACTCAAGCTAAACTGGGGATTTTAGGGACTCGGGTGGTGAAGACTATAGATTCTCAATTACATTAGATAAAGTCTCAGGCTCATAGTAAAAAAAGTTTGTATAGTTTTTACGTTTCTTACAATTTTTTCTTCACTCTTTTTTGCAAACTCATCAATCTTCACATATGAACTTTCTATAACTTTATAAGTAGATAGATTCAAATATTTATATGTTTTTCTCTTATTTGACTATCCCACAAATATGTTGTCATCATGTTTGACCTCAAATTTCCTTTTCCTGACTCCTTCAAAATATAAAATACCATTCTATCATTAGGGTCCTTACACATTCCATGATTGATCTATTCCTTCTTTTAACAATACCATTCTACTAAGGTGTACCAAGTGTAGATACATGTCCTTTAATTCCTCTTTCATTGCAAAGTTCATTGAATTCATTAGAAATGAATTCTCCTCCTCTATTTGATCATAAACATTTTAGTTTCTTTCATGTTCCTTCTCAACTCTAGCTAGATACCATTTGAACTTTTGAAAAGATTTTACTTTATTCTTTGTTACCCAGAAATTTTACAGAGAGTTTTAATTAAATTAATTAATTGGAGAGAGAGAGAGAGAGAGAGAGAGAGAGAGAGAGAGGAGAGAGAGAGAGAGAGAGAGAGAGAGAGAGAGAGAGGTTAGTCATAAAGAAAAATTAAACTTTCTCTCTCCGCGTACTTTTCTCTCTCCAAGTACTAAAACTTTTAGAGAGAAGTATGAGGTTTGAGTTAGAGTCTCATTTTTCTTTTCACAATCCTCTCTCTGCACTTTCTTTTCTCTCTCCAAGTACCCCAACTTTTAGAGAGAAGTACAGGTTTTGGTTTTGGGTTTGAGTTTCACTTTTTCTCTCTCCATGTACTAAAAATTTAGAGAGAAGTATGAGGTTTGAGTTTGGTTTTCTCACTTAATTTTTCTCTCTCTATGTACTAGCCATACTCTCTCTCCCTGTGCTCCAACTTTTTAACCTAATCCTAACCTAAACTTAAATCTTCCAATTAACTACTGGCTAGAAGTAAAGTTGAAAGATGTAATCTAAAATTGGTTCCTGATAGAGGTTTTGGAAATCATTACACTGGAAGAATGTGCAGTGAAAATGTCTATGGATAGCTACCAAAGTATAATAGAAATGTAACTTTCAATCTGAAGCATAAATCAAGAGGCACGTTTGGCAAAAGCTTCACAAATACTCATAGGAGCCATTATATCAACAATACTCTTTGTAGGGGTTCATCAACTACTGTGGCTACATCAAAAGTCAACTTGCTATCAAAATATTCAATGCAGCTGGATAAATAAGGATTGCTCATGTTTCAAAGGAATTTGAATGAATGTATGTTGATCACCACTCTAAAAGGTGCAAAACTATTTAACAGAATACCTCATAAATGCATGTTGCTCATCCATCACGAACCAGACATGTGAACTATTTTAGTAAACATCCTCAATCTTGTAGACTATGGCATCCAAAATTGTGAAAGTTATTGGGTAATGTGCAGCTTCATATTCCCAAATTATGCTCTTAGTCACCATTCCTAATTTAAGTGCACATGGAAAATCTGGGAATGTGGAATCATAGGTAGGGTACCCACGATATGTTTGACCAAATTCTCTCAAAGAAATACTATAATATGGAACATACCCACAACCCTTTGGAATGGCATGTATACATTCAATTGTCTTTGTTGATCAGAAAAACTATGAGAAGAACCTTGTAATCATGTGATGTTATCACAATTATATCAAAATGGAATCATTCATGTAGACAAACACAATCAATGAGAGAGTATGAATATGGGTTCAGAGTGTATTTATTCACATTCTACCTTATTGTAGTTTCTGCCTACAAACTGGGGAATCCTGTGAGAACTACTATAGATAGGCTTTATTCAATATCCATTGGAGGTGTTGTCCTGATGCTAGTCAGTACCATTGCCTTTCCTAGCTAGGTAGGCAAACAACTCCATCAATATATTGTGAAGAATTTTGAGTATGTTGTTGATTCTCTAGAAGAATGTGTGAAGCTATACTTGGAGGAATCTGCTTTGTCTCATGCAAGATCTACAAATATCGTAGATGACATGGAGTATTGTGAGCAAGCTTTTAAATTATACACAACAACATTGAATTCTTTTGCAAAAGAAGAAACTCTGGCCAAATCTACAAAATGAGAACCTCCACATGGGAGGTTCAAGCTTTTCTTCTATCTGTGGGCTCAGTATGTAAAAGTGCAGGGGGGTGGGGGGGGGCAGTACTTCGTCACTGTGCATATGAAGTTAGAACCCTCCATCGGTGCTTGCACTCTAAACTACAGGCCCCTCAAAAGCTGAGGAACGAGTTTGCAAAAGAGCCAAGAAATGCAAGCACACAAGCTGCAAAACTGATGAGAGAGCTGGGAAGAAATATTGACAAAATGCAAAGCTCTTCATTTGTAATGATGTTGAAGAAAGTGCACACTGCTGCAGAATGCCTTCAGCATAAAATTGACACCCATTCTCATCTTGTTCTCCCCAAAAACTCTAAATAATTGGAGACAAATCTCGCATTAAAGCACTATGGCTGCATGGTTGATTTCCTTCGACGTGTTGGGAAATTGAATGAGGCTCAAGATTTGATCAGTAAAATACCAATGAAACCTGACATTGTTGTTTGGGGATCTCTGCTTGGTGACAATGCATAATTATATCCGATATTGTAAAAGGCTACCCAAGTTGACCAAAGGATCCTCATGAAAGAGTTATGCAATCTACTATTAAAATGGATAATGGTAATAATACCATTAAAGAGTACATTTCTAAAGGTGTTGATTATTGGAGAATCTGAAATCTTTGTATTGAGAAATGTAGCATGCAACCTATCATAAACCAACTCTTCTATTTCCTACACAAAATCTATAGTCATCATGGTAATTATGTGATCATGTCACTTATTGTAACTAGAGTTAGGATCTAGAGTTTTCATTCATATAAGTTCGAGTTAGAGTCAGTTTGAGAATGTGTGCCAATTCCAAACTCTAACTTTTTGAGTAGTTACATGAACCCAAAAGGTTAGTTATTTTTAGAAATAGCTATAAATTCCTGAATCCCAATGTAATATATGAGTTTTTTGGGGGACTTGGATACAGGGAACACTTATGCTCTAATAAGAAAGCAATTTTTGGAAAGTGTGTACAATTGTTGTATAATTTTTGTTTTTGTGTAATCAGTTATTTCTTTCTTTCTTGGTGCAAGAAATAAAAGGAAGTACATTTGGTGTTCTCTCTCCAAGGGTTTGAATTGTTGAGGTGTTGATTCATTTATGATTATTTTCATGGTATGGTGTGAGTATTCATGAATGGTTAAATTAGTATCATGTTGGTGAAAGTTCTCAAGTGTAGTCCTTGATTGCTCTCATTAATAGCTTACATCATTTTTATGAAAATGTTGAAGGTGTGTGGTACATTCGCTATTAATGGTTTTCCTTTCTATTTTCTAAGTTCTATTTATCTTTATTAAAAAAATCCAAAATTTTATCTTACAAGGGAGTTGCCCCTCTAAACACAGTGGAACGCTAGATATCAAGGGCCTAATAAGTTGTTGTGAATGGTTTTCCACATACACTCCATTGGCCCATTCTACTATGACAAATCTATTTACCAACATTCATCAAGTACATTATTGTCATTATTCTAGAATAATCATCAACAAATTAAATAAAGTACATATATCTATAGTAGCTTTCTATGCCAATAGGTCCACAAAGGTCTACATGGACTAGCTCAAGAACTTCTTTAGAATGATATTTTTTTATTTTAGAACTTTTCTTTACCATCTTACCAATTTGACAATTCTTGCATATGCCCATGTTAGGTTTCTTGAGATTTGAAATGCCTCTAACTCTTTTGTTCTTCTTTATGTTTACTAGGTTATCAAAGTTCACATGACATAACCTTTTATGCCATAACCATCCTTCTTCTACTTGAGCAATGAAAAATGAACTTTCATTTAGATCTCAATAGAATAGATTACATTTAGTTTTCTTAGCAGTCCCAACCATATTTCCTTTCTGATGTAGTAGATTGTCCTTTCCATTCATGAATTTTACCTTGAACCCAATGTTATTCACCTAAGTCAATGTTATTTGGCAATGATGAACCATTTTATGAACCTAGTAATAATTATCAAATCTAAGATTATTGGTTAGTGCAATACAATCTTTACCTTTCACATAAAATGGTTCATCATTGCCAAATCTAACACTTCCACCATCATACTATACCAAGCTCTCAAATTTAGATTTATCACTAGTCATATGGTGAGAAAAACCTATTTGACATAGGGAATACCGAGAGGGGTGGGGTGAATCAGTATTCTACAAACTTTTTTTGCCAACTGGATATTATTTTTTACTTTGAACCATGCATAAAGAGAACTCATAATTCCATATTTTGTTAACTAGGGAAACCCTAGCCAAGGGAAAACTTGTATGGGGATGATATCCACTAGATGATGTACTAATATAAATTTTCCTTGTTAGAGGATGGATCCTATTAGGACTCTATAAAAAAATTCAATATATAGGAGTCACTATTAGGAGACTTTAAATCCCTATTAGGAGTTGTAGTACAATGGATGCAAGAAGAGCTCATTGCCCAAACATGCACTTTCAATTACAAGAAGAGCTCACTATCCAAACAAGTAACTAAACTTTAGGTTCCTCAACCATAGATGTATATATGTTGTAACTCATTAGTTGATCTATGACCTTTGTTTGATCTTGAATCACAAAATTAGGTTCTCAAAAACTTCACATATATCGATTCACAAAAAAATTGCATATAATTTTATTGCATTACAATACACATCACATCTCTAATGACTTCATAAAATGTCTTTGCATAAATACCATGTCTTTTACAAAAAAAAATCTTAGTTGGCTAAGGCCAAAATATACCTTTCCATCTTAGAGTAAAAATCTAGGATGTTGGCCCTAATTAGTCAAGTAATTATTTTGTAAAAAAAAATAATTCCTTTACCTTTAATTATGTTGTTTTGTTCACTAGTAAATCATGAATATCTCTTTTCCATACTATCCATATTAATTTTTGAGGTTATACACATCATCATCAATATGTATACTACTTCCACCTAACCTCTCTCACAAATAACATCATATAAACAAGTTATACATCAAAAAAATACACTGTTGTAAATCAATGTCATTTTAGACAATTTTCTGAGTATCAAAAGCTAAGTATCTTTATTTTTGAGTTTTTCTACAACATATACATCATACATCACCATATAGCCAATTTTCAACAATCTCCCCCTTTGGCATTGATGGCAAAAAAGTAAGGAAAATTGGCTAAGTAACAAAACTTTACCAAAACTTACAATACATAACATCTATTACATTACATATACTTCATATTATAAATTATCCTTCTTTTGATATTTTTACTACATACATAACTTATTGTACAATTTTCTTCTACAATTTTTTCTTTACTACAAAATTTTCTTCTACACTTCTCCTCCTTTGACATCAATGATAAAGGTCAAAAAGTCTCAAAATTGTCAAAAATTATGTCTTGCTGCCTCAATCTACTATTATCTTCATAAAATCATCAAAATTTTCCTTCAAACTTTTCATGGATTTCTCTCATGAATCCTTAGGTGCTTTGGCAGTAGTCAGTATTGCACATAAGGCATATGATGTAATCACAACTGCATTAAGGTTAGAGTAGGTGAAATTGGAATAAGTGTCCTTTGCTTTGACACATTCTTCCAACTATCTCTCAATAACTGATATGTTTAGAGTAATCGACTCTTTGAATTCTGATAGTCTTCTCAAAATCTACTCTTTTTCAAGTTCTAGTTTCCTGTTGTCTATGTGAACACTAGTAACTTTTCCTTCAAACTCATCAAGTCTACAAGAGGGTTTTTTTTATCTAAGTACTTATAGCTTCCAGCTCACTCAAATTCCCTTGAATCTTGCTATGCAAATATTTGGTCAACTTATGAGATAAAGTACACTTGATGTATAATACCTTGCCAACTTGTTGACATTTTTAGTGTTGCTCGATACAAGTATCAAGACTCAAAAAATCATTCTGAATGTTTTGAAAAATGGTGCTAAAAGGATTAGCATCATGTGAAATTTGAGCCTTAGACTTAGAAACATTCAAAAAATTTGTAAACTTAACATCAAATGATTTTACAATAGCTTGAGCTCTATGTTTGGGGTCAACTTCCATATGCTTGGTTGTGAGAGAGTTGTGCAATCTGTCAATCACCTCCATTAATTCTCACTGTAGAATTTTAACTTTTTTGTTCTTCTCAATAAATTTTCTCAAGGATGAGATCAAGTTAGATTGATTTTCATCATCACCTATAAGGTCAACAAGAGATATAGGAGTGGATGAGCTAGATGCTTTTACCTCATGTTCCTCTTGTTTCTTCTCTGCTACCTTCTTGGATATTCTCTCTTCTTATTCCTTCTCCTCTCTTTTTTTTCTTTATTTTTCTTTCTTTTCTTTTTCCTCTTCTCTCCTCTTTTCTTCTTCTTTCTACTTCTTTTCCTCTTCAATCAATTTCAATTTAGCTTCAACCTTCTTCTTCTCTTCTACTAGCTATCTTTTTTCTTCTTCAATTAGTCTTGATACTTCCAAAGTTTTCTCTATAGTGGTAGGAGCTATCTCTACCTCAACCATCATTTTATCAATATCTACAATAGTTTAACTTCTTATTAAATCCTTATCACTTCCCATAAATAGAACTAGGCTTATTTTGTTCCATAGATAGGGTGCTAATTTACACATTAATTTCTTTACTTCTTCTTTATCTTTAGTCTTGCACATAGTTCTTATCATTAATTTCCCAAGTTCCATGCCTTCTTCCTAAACTAGTGCCTTATTTGCTATAGGTTTGTTATAGACTTCCTGATTGACACAAACTTTAATGTCTTCAAGTTTCAAGTTATTAAGAATCATATATCTCATAGTAGAGATATCAATATTTTCTTTGTCAATATCATTATACAAATCATAAAAATTATTCATCTATACAAAGTTTCCTTCATTAACAATGGTTTTTTTAATCTTATCTATCTTAGGTTTCTAGGGTTACCTTGTTTTACCTGTTGGCTATTTTGAAAAAATAACCATTTTTTGTTTTTTTCATCTTGTTCCTCTACTTCTTCAGCTTCATCAAAGCCATTAATTGTCAATAATGTATGATTTCTTTTCTTTGGTCTAGTAGCTTGCTACTTAACTCTTTTTGGCTTCCTTTTAGATCCACTGGGTTGCTTGACTGATACAACAACATATGGAATGCTCTTTTTTGTAGGAGTTTCTACAATAGATACATCATATTCTTGGCCAACTAATAGAGGTGTCACATACATTACACCTTGTTCAATAGTTTGTTTTAATCTAGAGATTGTTTGTCTAATTGCTTGTGATTCTTCTTCTAACATATTGACCTCAAATAGTGCTTTCTTCATTATAGTTGCAATATTATTATGATATGTCTTCCATAAAGATGCTTGGAAAGATAACTGATGTTATCTTCTCATATATTCCAAATATGTATGATGTTGGATCTATATCAGATTTCAATAATAAATTAACATACCCAATAGTTGCATCATCACTTAACTCACAACTTAAGGGCTCAAGAAATGTTTCACAAGGTTCAACTACTTCAATATATGCTAGATCTGTGTCCACATAATCAATTTTTTGTTGTCCAAGATTCTCTTTGTAGGATGCCTTTTGCACACATTTTTTATCTTGTCCATAGTGCATCTTTCAGTACTCATAATATCAATAACTGATAAAAATGGAAATCTCTTAAGTATATGAAATAAAATATAATTAATCAGAGACTAAATATGAATACACCATTCTTAGTTCTCTTAATCTTCTACAAATTCTCAAGGAGTTGTACTCTCAAAATCTCACTTAAATTTACTTGCTCCTTCTGAATGCAAATCTTAAAGGTTGCATAGATAAAGCATGTTTACAACTCATCACTCTTAGAACTTGCACAAATAAAATATACAATAATTCTACTCAAGAATCTTACATCACATTGTCTAATTATGCTAATCACAATTGCCTTACCATTATAAACTACCTTAGTATAACTCTCAACCTTTTTCTTAACTAGTTTCTCACCAATAAGTACACTACCTTATTTGCTAAGACCAATGACCTCATGAATAAGGTTGGGAGAGATGTCAACTACTTCTTCTCCATCCATATCTTTCCATTATAAAATCTTCTCAATATAATTAGAGTCCACTCTTTAGTATCAAGTTCACAGTAAAAGTTATATCTTACTAAATCCTTTAAATGCTTAAATCCAAGCTGAATATTCATATCATGATTGAATTTTTTTTTCATATGTTTCTTCATAAACTCACTTCCAATAGTTTCAACCTTACTACACAAGTAACTTCCTACATCTTCCAAGAAAACTCCATTTTCTACAATAAGTGATAAAGCTAAATTAGGGTTTTATAGGAACAACATTTAATTTGGGTCTCTCAACATTCTAAACTATAGACATATCCATGATTATACCAAATAGAATTTTATCAAAGAATTTCTATGTGAAAAATGATAAAATACCTTTATCTCGAAGTAGGGATTTTCTCAAAATCACTTTGTCAATTCACTTCTAGGTGCTCTAAGCTTATGAGATAATAGAAATGTGGAAATAATAAAGTTTTTATTTGATTTATTTAGCTACAACTTGCATTGATTACATACTTTGCTAACTCAAAAAAGTTATTAAGTTTTCTCTAAAATCAAATATTTGGTTGTGATATTTTTCCTTATCTACAAATGCTATTTGAGGTTAACCATAGCTTCTTTTTATCATGAAAATGATCCACAACACATCGCCCCACAATATTTCTTGTAGAAACATAAATTTCATCTTTTTTCATAGAAAAAACTTTCTCCATTATAATAGTAACATTCATATTGTTTGTAACTTGTTAAAATAAACTTCAAATTGTAAGAAAGATTAGGTACCATCTAAACTAATCAAGATACATATTCTCTTAAGCTCGATACTCCTAGCTCTATCTCTAAACAATGTTTTAGATTTTGGTGCTATGAACAAGAAAAAATTAACTTGGTTGAATCAAACTTGATTGCTAACTTCAATTTTCCTATCTCCTTATCATCTAACTTTTCCTTTAAGTTATCTATTCCTTTAACAAATTCCTCATTAATTTGTTCTCGAAGTTCACTGACTACATTTGTTTTATCTTCATTATCTTTCTTAGTTTCAGAGTTTTTTTCATGATTCTTTCTTTCATTTTTGAAGTTTCTTTCATGATTCCTTCTATCATTCCTGAAGTTCCCTCCATAGTTCATTTTGTCCGTTCTATAGTACTTTTTTGTATTTACAAATTTTTTGCATAATTGACATATTGGGGTTCTACTTCTAGGACTCTGCTAATCAATAGGTCCTTGATAAATTTGGGTTATCTGTCCAAAGTTGTTATACTTAAATAACACACGATATGTTTTCTTTCATCAAAAGGTCTTCTTTCTCTTGATGTCCTTTCATTGGATCTCTTATATGTAGGGTTAGTATTTTTTAACGTTCTACCATTTCTTCTATAATTATCATATCTAGGTTTCTTACAATCAATGGCTTTATGAACCATACCATGACAATTATGACAATAAAAATTAGTAACCTAATTAAATGACTTATTCGTACAATTTCTTTTGATATGACCAATTTTTTTTCATGGAAAATACTTACCTCAAAATTCATACTTGGTTTCCTTAAGAGATTCCACTTTCTTAGGTTTATCCAATTTTATAGTTTCCTTCTCATGTTCTTCTTTCAATTTATCAGAAGAGTGACTCGATTCAATCTTATCATCAGAGTTATCCTTCACTTTTAGATCTTATTTACTTTCAGTTTTCTTTGCAAACATTAGATAACCAAGACAAGTATTATCATAGATAGATCTTTGTATTGACATTAATTCATCAAGCTTTTCTGTACTAGAATAGAGCTTTTCAAGTTGTACCTTACTTTGAGTTAGTTCACCTTTCACAATAGTGTTGTACTTTTGAAGTTCTTTTTGATATTATTTTAATGCTTCAAATTCTGATGTCAACTTTTCTAGATTCACTCTAAGATCTGAATTTTTAATCTTAAATACATATTTGACTTTCCTAGAATCATTCCTCAAACTCAACTTTAGATTGGTAATCTTCAATTCATGCTTCATGATCTTGTACTCCTTTTAGTTTTGAATATTCATCATCACTAGTTTCAAATTTAGTAGATTCAGGCTTGGATTGGAGATGTTCAACATTTTCCTTCAATTGTCTAACGTAAACTTTAGAGACTTCATATCTATCTTTCAACTTATCTCTTTCTTTAGTAAGGAGGATCAATCTATTAAGGTGCCTCTTGAAGGTTCTTCATCAACTGTTCCATATCCATAGGGATCTTACTCAAGTTTTTAAGCCTCTTTTGAGTAAGTGTGATTTGATACCAATTGTTAGAAATAGGGAATACTGAGGGGGGTTGGTGAATCAATATTCTAAAAAAAAAATTCATCAAGTTGATATTATATAATACTTTGAACCATGCATACAAAATTAAACAAGTAAATTTGAAAAATAATAATAACAATGCATAAAGAGAACTCATAACACCAAATTTTGTTAACTAGGGAAACCCTGGCCAAGGGAAAACCTTGGTGGGGATGATACCCACTAGATAATGTATTAATATAAAAGTTTTTTGTTAGAAGATGGACCTTATTAGGAGCCTATAAAAACATTTAGTACATAGTAGTCCCTATTAGGAGACTTTGAATCCTTGTTAGGAGATTCCAACCCTTTTAGGAGTTGTAGTACAATGGATGGGAGAACAAATCACTGCCCAAATAGGTAATTGAGCTTTAGGTTCCTCAAATATAGATGTACAAATGATTTAGCTTCTTCTCAGTTGATCTCTAACCTCATTTCAATCTTGGATCACAAAATTAGGTTCTAAAAAACATTGCATATATCACTTCACAAAAAGTTTTCATATAAGTTTACCACATTACAATACACATCACATCTCTAACAACTTCACCAAATGTCTTTGCATAAATACCTTTCCTTTTCACAAATTTTTGTTTAGTTGGCTAAGACTACAATATAATTTTCCATCTTAGAGTAAACATCTAGGATGTCGGCCGTAATTAGTCACTTAATTATTTTGTAAACAAAATAATTCCTTTACCTTTAATTCCAATGTTTTGTTTAGTAGTAAACCCTGAATATCTCTTTTCTGTACTATCTGTATTGATGTTTGAGGTTATACACATCATCATCAATATGTTTATTGATTCAATATGACCTCTCTTTCTCTTAGATAACATCATAAAAACAAGTCACTATTGGAAATTTGACTAAAAAGCTCATTGTTGAAGATCAAAGAGGGGGATTGTTGTAAAATAATGTTTTCAATCATTGTTTTGTCATTGATGTCAAACCTACTATTTGTAGCGATGATATTTTCTTATAAGATCCAAGTACTATCACTTAGTTGATTGATGAAGAGGATTTGATCAACAAGATGTAACAAGGGAACTTAAGGGAAAGGTTGAGTTATGATGATGCAATGAAGTGCAAGGATTAGTTAAGAAAATGGTCAATAATGTATTGATGACATACTCAAAGATACATAGGTTGGTCACACTTAGAATTATTGGAGGAAGAATTTGTAACAAGATTGACTACAAAGCTTAAACTAAAATCATAAGTGGGTGCCAAGCAAGTTAGTTGAAGCCGAGAAAATTCTTAGTGGAAGCCAAGTAATAGAAATTTCTAGTGTGTGTCAAGTGATCATCATGTGATGAGTAAAGTTAGGTTTCAAACATCAAAAAAATTTCAGTTGGTGCCAAGTGATCTTCAACTACCAAGCATAAAAATAAAAATAAAAAACATAGTTGATGTTGAGTAACATAGTATGTGCTGAGCACCAATATTTCAATAGTGCTAAGCTACTGTATTATTTCAAAGGATGAATATTTTCCAAATTTAAGTTGACATAATGGTTAGATTGAATTTTGTGAATGAGTTGGAAGATAAGGATGATGAGCTATTGGCACAGAATCCTATGTAAACCATTTTTGGGTGAATTTTAAAGAATTATTCTAGATGATTCTAGAGGAAATAGAATATGGGTTAGATGCAATGAATCATACCTAATCCATTCGAATTGAAATTAAAAAATGGAAGACTTGAGTGGGAAAGGTACTCCAAGACTTCTATTTAAGAATTGATAGACCAAGAAGCAAAGATTTGTTGATACTCTTGCTGCTGAAGAGCCAAATCTACAAAGTGGTTAGAAGGGTGTCAAGGATGAGACATCTAAGAGAAGGAAGAGCACATAGGCTCTACTTCTAGGAATGGTCATGAAGAGATGATTTCACTAGCACATTGGGTGTAGAGACTCAAGTGGAAAAATCTTGAAATGAGGGCAAGCTATCAAGAGTTGTAGAGATTGAAGGCTAGGCAAGGGTATCAGCTAAGAAGTGATCTGGGATCTGCAAGATAAGTTGTATTTTGTAGTCAGGTGAAGATTTTATAATACTCTCTAGCAATTTTATTAGATCTAAAAATCCTACAGACTTAGGTTGGCCTAACAACCATTTGTGAATCCTTTAACAAGGTGGCATACCAATTGAATGTTCTAAAGTCCTCTAACTAGGCCCACCTCTAATAGGGTGGTTAAATCCTCTAAAAAGGTCACATTTAATAGTTTTTTCCAAGCCTTTAATAGGGCAGGCCTTTCACAGGGCATCACTTCAGAAGGGTGAAAATTGAGTAGCATATTATTGATGGTTTTTCCCAAATTGGGTTTCCACGTAAATCATTGCATCATTTGTTGATTTCTTATGTCTTATACTTGCATATTGATTTATAGTAACTTGCTGATTATAAAAGTTAAAGCTTGGATGAATGATTGATTGAATGGGTTCACTAAACTTAGTGAAAAGTTTGAATATGACATTTGGACCTTGAATAACTGATTCACCCCCCCTCTTAGTTATTCTAAAGAAATTATAACAATTGGTATTAGAGCCATCTACTTATTTAGTTTCAAGGTACTAGATGTTGGAAAAAAGAGATGGAGTAACTAAGAGGGGAGGGGTGAATCAGTTACCACAAAAAAAATAAAAATTATTACAGATCCTTAGACATCTTGAAATACAACGTCTGCTGATAAAAATAAGTACTGAAACTAGATAGATGTTCTGTTAACTTTATTAAGCATTTAAAGTGATTAACATGCATGCATAAAGAAATAACATGAATACAAGAGACACCAGATTTAACGTGGAAACCCAATTTTGGGAAAAACTACCAAGTAACTAGTTACCAATTTTTACTCTTCTAAAGTGAGCCCTGTTATGAGCCAACCCTATTAAAGGTTACAAAACACACTATTAGGTGTAACCCTGTTAGAGGATTTGATCACCTTGTTAGAAGTGGCCTTGTGAGAGGTCTTTAAAACAATTCAATTGAATTGTCACCTTGTTAGAGGATTTACAAAATGGCTATCAAACCAACTCTGTTAAGAGATTTTGAATCACTGTTACAATGATTAGAAAGAAACAATGAAGTGATCTGAGATATATGCAACTTATCTTTGCTGAATACAGATCTCTATTCTGCTTCATTAAATCCTTACTGATCGAATGCAACTTTGCAGCTTCATAGGGATGACAAATTCTTCCTCAACATTCAATCATGTATTTGCTTATACATTCACACTTTTATGCATCCATACATATTCTTCTCTTTGAATTCACAACCTGACCTTTCATATATACCTTACAGATTGTCAAGTCGGCTCAATTACAAGTTTACAACAACACAAAATAAAATTAGTCAACTACACAAAAAAATTAAACTTAATTATTTGGAATCATAAAATTCTTTGCTGCTCGAACCAGCTCGGTGACCACTGCTTCAAAATGGTTTCCCCGTGTTAACCAAGTGAAGCTCGATAAACACTGCAAACCTTACAACTTCCTTCGGAGACTGAGTTAATTCGGTAAATACTAACCTTCCTTTGTTTACTCAGTGAGCTCGATAAAAGATAACATTTCTTTGCTTATTGAGTGAGCTTGGTAAAAGCTAACTCGCCTTTGCTTACCGAGTGAGCTCGGTAAAAGTTAACATTCCTGTGTAATGTTCAAGAATGCTCGGTAGTCACTATAAATTGCTTTGCTAACCATCTGAGCTCAATAGACTCTGTCTTGATGGTTGATATGACATTTGTGTAACATCAAAGACAATACATAATCAACAATTGTATCCAACAATCTCCCTCTTTGACATTGATGGCAACACAACATGTCATAGCAGAAATGAAATTTGAAAACAAGTCTTTCACTTTTATGGCAACACAAGATGTCAATATAACAATTCTCCCTCTAAGATAGAAAACTCTCCCTCTTACAGTAATCTCCTTCTGTGAAGTAATCTTACTCTTTTGGACAAATTTCAGAGAGATATGACAGTAGTAAACTCTCCCTCTTTGACAACACATGCCAAAGACAACTCAAACTCAAATGAATTTTAGTGTACCTTTAGTACTGATTCATATGCAATGTTTCTTGATTATGCTGCATCAACTGATAGATCTTCAATCTGGTATGAGTTGATGCATCACTAAAATGTTATTTTAGTGAACTTCAGATAGGGGAGTGACCCCTAACTTACCTTTTAGATACAAGAATGCATCCTTAGGTAAAGGTTTTGTGAATATGTTAGAAATTTGGTCCTTTGTATGAATATATTCCAATCTAATCTCCTTATCTTGCACCAATTCTCTGACAAAATGATATTTTATTCCAATATGCTTTGTTTTGGAATGCATCACTAGATTCTTAGATATGTTGATTGCACTTGTATTATCACAGAACATAACAACTGGTTCTTTGATTTCCATCTTCATTCCTTTCAACAACTATTTAAACCAAACAATGTTAGAACAGTTTACTGCTGCAGCAACATACTCTGCCTTTGCTGTTGATTGAGATGTACAATTTTTATTTTTTCTTGTCCAAGAAACCAACCTTTTTCCAAGAAAGAATGCACCTCTACTTGTACTTTTTTTTTCATCAAGGTTTCCTACCCAATCAGTATCAGTAAATACTTTCAAATCCAAATTTCCTCCAAACTTATACTATAAACCATACTCTTCAGTTCCTTTCAAATATCTCATTATTCTTTTGATTGCCATCAAGTGGTTTTCTCTTGGTTTTTCTGAAAATCTTTCTACAATACCAACTGCAAGGGCAATATCTGGTCTAATATGAACTACATACTACAATTTTCCAATCATAGATCTATACAATGTTTGATCTACTTCCTTTGATTCATCTTCCTTGGTAAGTTTTAATCCGGTAGACATAGGAGTCCCAATTGGTTTACAATCTTCCATTCCAAACTTTTTCAATATCTCTTTGATGTACTTTGATTGAGTAATGTAGATACCATTTTTATTCTGTTGAATTTGAAGACCAACAAAGAATTTTATCTCACCAAACATAGACATTTCAAATTCCTTGTTCATTTGTTCTAAGAATTCTTTGCACAGATCATCATTCCCTTTGAAAAAAGTATCAGATACAAATATTTTTGCCAAGACAATCTCATTATCTAGTCCTTTAATATATAAGCTACTATTATCATTAGTTCTTTGAAAACCAATCTGAATAATATATTTATGCAATCTTTCATACCATGCTCTAGGGGCTTGTTTCAAACCGTACAATGCCTTGCGTAATTTGCAGATCATGTTCTTCTTATCTGGATTAACAAAACCTTCAGGTTGTTCAATGTAGACTTCTTCATCTAATATACCATTGAGGAATGCTGATTTGACATCCATCTGATAAACTTTGAATCCCTTGTGAGCAGCATATGCTAGTAAGTTTTTCACTCCTTCCAATCTTGCAATAGGAGCAAAAGTTTCTCCATAGTTTATTCCTTCTTCTTGAGCATATCCTTTGCATACTAGTCTAGCTTTGTTTCTTCATATCTTACCATCTTCATCCAACTTGTTTTTAAATACCCACTTAGTTCCAATCACATTTTTGTCTTTCGGTCTGGGTACAAGAGTCCATGTCTTGGTTTTCTCTATTTTCTCTATTTCTTCATTCATAGCCTCAATCCAACTATCATTATCCAATGCATCCTTGATATTTCTAGGTTCAAAATCAGCAAGTAAACAAGTACCTTTCAGCTTATTTCTTGTCATGGTTGCTTCAGATTTATCTCCAATGATCTGATCTGCTGAATGATGTCTCCTGACATACTTAGCTAATATAGGTTCATTTCCTTTTGAATGGATTTCATTATTATCTTTTTGCATTTCAACTTCAAGCTCTTTTTGTTCTGGCTCAGTAGATATTTTCTTGGTAGATGTTTTCTCGGTTAATTTTTGCTCGGTAGATACTGAATTTAACTTGGTTTGTTGTGGCTTGGTTTGATCTTCCTATAACTCGGTTATAGATGACTCAGGAGTAGAAGTTTCTTGATTCTCTGATGTACCTGGTACTGTATCAGGTTCACTGAAGACAAACCTTTTATAATCTTCTGGTTACCTTTTTCTTTCTTCTTCAGTCCTTTCTACAAACTCATCAACTTTCACATGTACACTTTCTATGACTTTGTGAGTAGACAAGTTCAAACATCTATATGCCTTACTTGTGCATGAGTATCCAAGGAATATACCTTCATCACCTTTTACATCAAATTTTCCTTTTCTAAATTCTTTCAAAATGTAACATTTACTTCCAAATACTTTAAGATAACTTACATTAGGTTTATAACCATACCATAACTCATAGGGGGTTTTGAATGAGTCTTTCTTCAGCTGTACTCGATTCAAGATATAGACTGCAGTGTTGATTGCTTCCTTCCAATATTTGATAGCAATGCTCTTTTCAATCATTAATGTTCTTGCACAATCCATGATGGATCTATTTCTTCTTTCAGCTATTCCATTCTTTTGGGGTGTTCCAGGTGGTGATACCTATCTTTTGATTACTCTTTCAATGCAAAAGTTATTGAATTCATGTGAAATAAATTCTCCACCTCTGTTTGATCTCAAGAATTTTAATCTTTTTCCTGTTTCCTTTTCTACTCTAGCCAAATACCATTTGATTTTTTCAAATGCTTCTGATTTATTTCTTAGATACATGACTGTCATCATTCTTGAGTAATCTTTAACAAAAAGAATGAAGAACTTTTCTCCAGTATAGCTTTTAATTCCAATGGGTCCACATAAATCAGTATGCACAATTTCTAATATGTCTTCAGACTGATAGTTTTTACTTTTAAAACCAATCTTTCCCATCTTTCCAATTTAACAATTTTTGCATGGACCGACCTCAGGTTTCTTTATGTTGGAAATGCCTTTTACTTTTCTGTATTTTCTTATCTTTACCAGATTATCAAATTTTACATGACACAACCTTTTATGCCATAACCAACTTTCTTCAACTTGAGCAATGAAACATGAACATTCACCTAGTTCAAGATATAACAAGTTACCTTTAGTTTGAGTGCATGATCCAATCAGCTTTCCTTTTGCATCCAACAGTCTTGTTTTACCATGCATGAATTCTACTTTGATTCCATTATTGAGTAGCTGTGCCACACTTAACAGATTATGCTTTAGTCCTTCTACCCAATAGGCATTATCACATATAAGTTCTTTGGTTAGGGGAATTCTTCCTCTTCCTTTTATACAACAAGGTTCATTGTTACCAAATCTTACACTGCCACCATCATAGTCTTCAAAGTATTCAAAATTAGTTTTGTTGCCAGTCATGTGATGAGAATAACCACTATCTATGATCCATGTATCATTTTTTCTCATATGAGAAATGAGTGCCATTTCTTCATCATCATCAGATTCATCTTTTACAACAATATAGACAATCTCATCTTCTTCTTCATCATTAGAGTCATTAGAATCTTTAGCCATAAAACATGTTTTCTTACCTTTGTCCTTGAATGATTTGAAATCTTTCTTGCCATTCCATTTTTTATCTTTCTTTTCATCTTTATTCTGCTTGTTTGGACATCTAGTAGCAATATGACCAACTTCTTCACATGAAAAATAGATTAGGGGTACTTTACCTTTGTATTTTCCTCTGCCTCTAGAATATTTCCTTGCTAGAAGGGCTTCAATTACTTCAAGATCACTGTCTGAACTTTAGTTGATTCATCTTCACTTTCTAACTAAGATTTCTTTTTGCCTTTCTCCTTGAGTGAAAGTTTGGCTTCAAATCCCAATTCAATGTTTTTGGAAGCTGGGATATAGTTATCAAAGTTGTCCAGTTCAAATGCAGTCAATCTTCCAACAATAGCCTCTAGATTTATCTTATGATTTGCTTCACATCTTCTTTCCTGAATTGTAGAGACTCTGATTGCATAAATGGGAAGTGGAGTTCTGAGAACTTTTCTTATAACTGTCTCTTCACTGATATCTCCTCCAAAAGCTTTGATTGCACTGACACATGCTTTAACTCTTTTAACATATTTTGTAATGTTTTCAGCCTCTCTCATCCTCATTTGATCAAATTGTCCTCTCAGGCTTTTTGCTTTGGCTCTTCTAACATTATTATCTCCTCCATATATCTCTTTCATCTTTTCCCACATTTCAAAGGCAGTTTTGCAGTCCTTGATATCATCAAATTCTTCATAACTCAGAGCAGATGCTATATCTATCATCATAATGTTGTGAGTCTTCTTTTCAGCAATATCATTGACAGATAGTGTACCAGCTGGTTCTGCATATTTTTCATCAAGGTACTTCAGTCCTATATCACCAATGGATGCTAAGTAAAGTATCATCAGTCCTTGCCATGCTGAGAAGTTATTTCTGTTAAGTCTTCGGATTTCCCTTTTGTAAGACATACTGATCTTTGGCTTAGATCCTTGAAATCTTATCCTGCAAGCACCAAAAGCTCTGATATCAATTGTTGGAAAAAAGAGATGGAGTAACTGAGAGGCGAGGGGTGAATCAGTTACCACAAAAAAAAAAATCTTACAGATCCTTAGATGTCTTGAAATACAGCTGCTACTGATACAAATAAGTGGTGAAACTAGATAGATGTTTTGTCAACTTTATTAAGCATTTAAAGTGATTAACATGCATGCATAAAGAAATAACATGAACACAAGAGACACTAGATTTAACGTGGAAACCCAATTTTGGGAAAAACCACAAAGTAACTAGTTACCAATTTTCACTCTTCTGAAGTGAGCTCTATTAGGAGCCAACCCTGTTAAAGGTTACAAAACACATTGTTAGGTGTGACCCTGTTAGAGGATTTGATCACCTTGTTAGAAGTGGCCTTCTGAGAGGTCTTTAAAACAATTCAACTGAATTGCCACCTTGTTAGAGGATTTACAAAATGGTTGTCAAACCAACTCTGTTAAGAGATTTTGAATCACTATTACAATGATTAGAAAGCAACAATGAAGTGATTTGAGATATATGCAACTTATCTTTGCTGAATACAAATCTCTTTTCTGCTTCATTAAATCCTTACTGATCAAATGCAACTTTGCAGCTTCATAGGGATGACAAATTCTTCCTCAACATTTGCTCATGTATTTGCTTATACATTCACACTTTTATGCATCCATACATATTCTTCTCTTTGAATTCACAACTTGACCTTTCATATATAACTTACAGATTGTCAAGTCGGCTCAATTACAAGTTTACAACAACACAAAATAAAATCAGTCGGCTGCACAAAAACAATTAAACTTAATTCTTTGGAATCATAAAATTCTTTGCTACCTGACCCAGCTCGGTGATCACTACTTCAAAATGGTTTCCCCGTGTTAACCAAGTGAAGCTCGAAAAACACTACAAACCTTGCAACTTCCTTCAGAGATCGAGTTAATTTGGTAAATACTAACCTTCCTTTGTTTACCGAGTGAGCTCGGTAAAAGATAACATTTCTTTGCTTACCGAGTGAGCTCGGTAAAAGCTAAATTTCTTGTGTAATGTTTAGGAATGCTCGATAGTCACTATAAATTGCTTTGCTAACCATCTGAGCTTGGTAGACTCTGACTTGATGGCTGATATGACATTTGTGTAACATCAAAGACAATACACAATTAACAATTGTATCCAACACTAGAAGCAGGAAGATCAAGATGTCCAAGAGAGAAGTTCCCAAGCTTAACAAAGACAACTTTTCTACATGGCAGAGTTTGAAGAAATTGCACCTTGGATCAATAGGTGACTATGCACAAACCTCAATTGGAATAAAACATGTAACTCTAGTAAGACCTCTTACTATAGATGATTTGAACAAAAAGGAGCATAACCAAGCAATGTGGGAGATTGCCTCTGCACTTCGCTATTCAGAATATGATGACATCAAAGATTATGACACTACATTCAAGATGTGGAAAACCTTATCATAAATCTATGCAAGAGATTAGAATGTCTAGAGAGAAAAGAGAGAAAGTCTAAGAGGAAAGTTTGATTACATGAAGATGGAAGAAGGTGAAAATGCTTCTCAGTACACTGCAAGAATGAAAGAAGTGGTGAGTGGAATAAGAAGTCTTGGTGGACAATTGGAAGAAGAAACAACTATTAGAAAATACTTAAGAACTCTGATCCCTATCTATGTTATAAGAGTTTCATCCATTCAAGAGTCAAGGTGTGGACAAGGGAACACACTAACCTTTGAAGGAATAGTGGGAAGACTTACTACATTTCAGCTATCCAATTTTGACAACTACAAACCTAAGAACCTTGAATCTACTTTCAAGGCCAAGATGATGATAAAATATACTAAGGAGGACACATCAAGCAAGAGAAGAAAAAAAGGAAAACATGCATCTAGTGATAGCAGCACAGATGGGGAAGATGCGGAATAGCTAGAAACACTACTAGCTAGGAGATTCCATAGAGGTAAAGGAAAATTTAAAGGTAAGCTCCCTATCATATGTTTCAATTGCAATGAACTAGGTCATATAGCTGCAAGATGTCCAAAGAAGAAGAACTACAAAGAAGAAAACAAGTTTAGGAACAAAAGAGAAGATGATAGCAAAGATTACAAAGAGAAAGGCAAGAGATGCTATATTGTTGAAGAAGATTCTGATGAGAATGATGATGAAGTAGTCTATGTAGCCATGAAGGATGAATTAGACAAAGATGAAGATGAAGCAACAACATTGGTTACCTATGTGAACAAGAATGACAACTGGATCATAGACAATGGATGCTAACATCTCATGACAGGAGATAAAAGTAAGTTCATTACCTTTACTCAATATGATGAAAATAGTTTTAGATTTGGTAATGATGCTCCATGTCAAATCAAAGGAAAAGGCTCTATCAAACTTACAGAGAAAGTTTCATGTGATAATGCATACTACATTGAAGGATTGAACTACAACTTGTTGAGTGTATCACAGTTAGGAAATGTAGGTTATAAAGTTGAATTTGGAAACAAAACTACCAAGATCTATGACACTGATGGAAATCTAATAGGTAAAGGTGAATAAACTAGGAGTAATCTATGTTACCTATTTATGGAAGTTGTAGCATGTCTTGTTGTTAGGATTGATGATGTGTGATTGTGGCACAAAAGGTTGTGTCATGTTAACTTTGATAATCTAATTAGCATTAGCAAGAAAAAGCAAGTCAGAAGATTGCCCAATTGAAGAAACCTGAAAACATTATGTGCAAACAATGTCAACTAGGAAAGATGACTAAGTCTAGTTTCAAAAGAAAAACATACACTTCCAAAGAAATACTAGAGTTAGTTCATATAGACTTATGTGGCCCAATAGAAGTGCAAAGCTACCTAGGAGATAAATACATAATACAATTTGTAGATGATTAGTCCAGGATGATGACTATTATGTTCTTAAAGGAAAAATCTAATGAATTCCAAATGTTTAAGTGGTATTTGGCTAGAGTTGAGAAAGAAACACGAAAGAACCTTAAGTGCCTAAGGTTAGACAAACAAGGTGAGTTCACATCAAGAGAGTTTGAAATATTTTGCAATGGCAAAGGTATTAAAAGGCAAATGTCAGCACCAAGAACTCCACCAAAAAATGGTATTTCTGAAAGGAGGAATAGGTTGGTGATTTATTGTGCTAGAACCTTGATGATGGAGAAAAATGTTGCACTAAAGTACTCGAGAGAAGCTGTAAGTACTACAGTCTAAACACTAAATAGAGTTTAAGTCAAGAAAGGTAATAATGAACCACATTTTGAACTATGGTATGGTCATTCACCTAATGTCAAAAATTTCAAAGTATTTGGTTGTAAATGCTACATTCTAAAAGATACTAGAAATGGAAAGTTTGATACAAAGAGTGATGAAGGCATATTCCTTAGATATTCCACTAGAAGTAAGGCATATAAGTATTTAAATGTTAATGCTAAAAAAGTTGTGGAGAGTGTAAATGTAAAATTTGATGACCATGCAAAGGTCTAGGTTGATGAGTCAAAGAAGACATAGTATTACAGATCCTTTGTATACTTCTATGAAGGAATGATAATTGAAGACAATGATATGAATCAAGTTGGGAATCAGCCAAAAAATTTAGTATCTACCAAGTGTTAACTTGTGAATGCCAAGCTACATAATGTAGAAAATGCACATTTTGATTCTAAAAATAGTATGCAAGAAAGGAATGATGAAATGCTAGATGAAGAAGAATGAAATGACTCTAATGTTGAAGTATCAAACATGGAAAGAAGGACTAAACCTAGATTTGCTAAGTATGTGAGAAGGCATCACCCTATAGATCAAATCATTGGTGACAAATATGCTAGACCAATGACATGGAATAGGCTCAAGAATGAATCATGTCTACTAAGTAAGGTTGAACCCAAAATAGTGAAATATGCACTACAAGATGATGACTGGTATAAAGCCATGAAAGAAGAGATATATTAGATTGACAAGAACAAAACATGGTCTCTAGTTCCTAGACTAGCTAATAAAAAATGTGATTGGTAGAAAATTGGTGTTTAGAAACTTTGTTGATGAGAATCATGAGATAACAAGAAACAAAACTAGATTAGTTTGCAAAGGTTATGCACAAGAAGAAGGACTGGATTATGTAGAGACATTTGCCCCTATTGCAAGAATGGAAGGAGTAAGAACATTACTTGCATGTGCTACATATAATGGTTTCAACGTGTAGCAAAGGGATGTGAAGTCTACTTTTCTAAATGGTATACTAGAAGAAGAAATCTACATAGAAAAACTAGAGGGATTTGTTGATGAGAAGAAAAAGGACATGGTCTGCAAGCTACACAAAGAACTTTATGGATTAAAGCAAGCACCTAGAGCATGGTATGAGAGGTTGCACAAATATCCTGTGAAGATAGGATTTGAAAGAACAAATGAAAAAAAAAACTTGTACATCAAAGTTGAAGAAGTTAAAGATATTTTGATATCAGTCAACATACTGTGAGTCTGAGTAGATAATTTGTAGCATAAGGAAGTATTGTTCTATAAAATTAAATTCTTCTACCTCACCTTTTAGTCAATGCAAGAGGACCAAAATATCCACAATTTTGGTCTTAAGATCTCTGCCAAACAGGGTTTTAGGGACCTTAATCTTTGCCCTTTTGGGTTTTTGGAACTAGGAATTCATGATCTCCTTCCACCACACCATCTTCTTCAGGGAGAATTCAAACATGGCTCCTCTAATTGTTAGCTCAGAGAACTCCTCTCATTCTAGAATCCATAGATAATTCACCACCACTTGCCTATCAATTGAAATCAATACCGTTTGATCAGGCAATAGGATTTGCTTGGTGTCTAGGTTGTTATGATTGATACATTCCACAATTAGCTCTGAAGCTTGTACTGCAACAGGAAACCTGGCTACTTCTACTAGTCCACTTCCTCAGAGCTTCTCTATTATAGGGTGAGTCAGTTCAACTCTTAGCCTTCTCTAAAATGCTTGCATATCAAACAAACATAGTGCAATATTAGAGATACTCTGCCATGTTGACTTGATTCCACCCAACCCATCAAAGTCGAAGAATCTTGATGCCATCTTTCCTGATATAGAATGATAGGAATTCAACAATTGTGATAATGTAAAAAAATTAACCCTAAACTTTGAAGTTTTTCAAAAACACTATTCAATATAATAGTATAATAGTAAAGTAGTGATTTGAAATTCTGTTATGTTCTTCTTTATATAAAAACCCTTGATCTACCTGTTAAATTCCATAATTTTTGCCACATGAGTGACTTTAAGGATAAATCTGTTGGGTTAGTAAATGTAAGGGTTCTAGTGGATTTCTCCTTATCATTTCACTATTTCTGTTGGCCTAATAGTAACTCTCCTTTATTACTAATTTACCTTTTTGTTTTCGTCCAGTTTCAAAAAATGAAGAACAAAGTATCCCTTGAAGAAAAATCCGCTTGGCTAGATTCTGGTCAAAATATCCAAAAAAATTTCACTAATTTGCTTTTGTTTTTGTCCTAAACACATCTTGTGATCTATTCAAACACTTACCATGCCTGCAGTAGCGATCTTTCACTAGATGGGGAGAATTGGTCTCGAGGGTAGAAAACTTGCAATGGAGAAGGCTATTTCCATTTTTCTTCTTAAGCTTTCGCTTTACCCTTTCTGCCTTAAGCACTTTACTATAAGCCTTCGAAAAACATAAAGAAGTCTTCGCAAGAAAAAAATTAGGCCCACTAGTAACTTTACCCTTCTATTTAGGCCTTTCAAAAAACTTACTTCTTGGTTCAAAACTTGCCAGAGGAGAAGCTATTACTGAGTTTTTTGCCGATGTTTAGTTTGATCATCCTCGTGAGTTCTAAGTGATTTCCACTATGAAAATATGATAATATTTGAATGATTCATCCATAATATGGCTTACCTTTCCTTGTTTCAGACTACAAATAACATTTATGGATCCCTGTGGAATTTCACCTTCAGGGTGCGAAAACCCACTATGGAGAAGAAGAAACCTTATTTTTCGTTGGTTCAACTTTCTTTACACTCAAATCAAAAATGAATTGCAAGTAAATTCATCTAATTTAGAATTATTCAAGAATCTCCATTGAGTAAGGATCTAGACTACCTGTATGACTCATGACAATAAGGAATACCCACCTAGCTATATAATGCGGGAAAAGACAAAAGATGAAACCCGATGGAGAAACTTAACACTTGAAAGAAGGAAGATAAAAATGACTCGATTGATCCATACACAATACGAGTTAAATCCTCCACTTGCAAAATTGGACTATGGGAAAAAGTGGGGCAACAACTGGCTCTGACTGGGGACTTGAATAGAGTATACCTAAGCAAGGAACCCAAAATCTCTGGTTTCGTAATAGAATATAAAAGCTGGCAACACAAAAAAAGCTAAAACAAAACAAGGCGCAAGGAAAAAAGAACAAAAGGAAAAAGAGGGTTAACTAAGGCATACACATGACACTAAATCTAACTATAGTACACTACAGGGGTTACCTGTTTCCAATTTGAAACTTGATAGAGCTTCAAATCCTGACCATTGTAAGTCAGGGGAAGTACTTCACCATCCTCATAAGCCAATTTGAAGGAGTTATTCTCAAATGTTTGATGAATTCTGAATGGACCTTTCCACAAAGCATCAAACTTCTTATGCATTCCTTTTGGAGCCTTTCTCTTGTCCCAAAGTAGCACACTATCTCCTACCATGAATTTCCTTGGTCTTGTTCTCTTATCAAATAGTTCTTTCACTCACATCCGATGCTATGTAATATGGTCTACAATTTCTCTCCTTTCTTCTACAAGTTTGCTCATATATAGGATCCTCTTCTCTAGACCATCTTTATAGACATCATCCTCAATTACTATTCTGAGCTTGTTTGTTGCTAACTCTAGAGGTAGAGGCAGATTGGCTTCAGTTCCATAAACCAATTCAAAAGGGGATATACCAATTGCCCTCTTGGGTGTCAATCTATCTGCCCAGAGTGCCTCATGAATCTTTTTGTGCCAATTTGTTTGATTATCTAAGACTAGCTTCTTTACAATATTAATTAAATTCTTATTGTTAGACTCTACCTATCCATTCCCTTGAGGGAAATTATCAGATGAATGACCAATGGTGATTCCATGCTCAAAATAGAAATCAATAATCTCGATTGAAGAAAAATAAGATGCATTATCCATCACTAACTTAATAGGAACACCAAATTTGACCAAAATATTTTCTTTTATGAATTCACACACCACTTCAGAAGTAGTATTCTTTGTAGCCTTAGCTTCTACCCATTTAGTGAAGTAATTAGTTGTGGTTATTATATACTGATGACCAACATTGGAGGTGGGATTAATATGACCAATAAAATCAAGGCCCCATTGTTGAAAAGGCCCTTCTATGATAACAGGTCTCAATGGTAGGGCATCTAGTTAGGGACGTCCAAAGAACATTGTGCACTTTTAACACTTTGCTACCCAAGCATATGCATCTTTAGAAATCCCAGGCTAGTAATAACATTGCCTTAGTATTTTAAATGTTGTGACTAAAGAAGAGAAATGTCCACCACAAGATTCATTATGAAATGTCTCCAACAACTTTTCTTGCTACTGCTTATCTACACACCTAAGAAAAGTACCATCAATAGCTCTTTTGAAAAGCTTACCATCCCAGATCACATATTTTGATGCTTTTAGTTTAAGGTCTCTTCTTTGCTTCACATTTAGGCCCTCTAGACATTCACCATATGTTAAAAAGTAAATGATGTTTTCAAACCATAGATCGTGGAGACTTACAGCTAAAACCAATTATTTCTCACCCAGTTCTTCTAACTCTCTAGTGATTTTGTTCTCTGCAATTGCCTTACATAAAGCATTCCCTCTTATCAACTTTGTAGGTTTAATCTCAATATCATATTCTTGTATCTTTTCTACCCATGCTCCTCTGACATTGCAACCTACTTCCTATTGTGTTAGTACACTTTTTATTGCTACATTTGGGACAAAGATGACAGAGTGTGAATGTAAGATATAGAACTGGAAATTCTTAAGTGCTTTGACTACTGCATAAGCATGCTTTTCAATTTGTGAATATTTTAGTTCATGATTTTTCAAAGGTATGCTCATAAAAGCTATAGGAGCTTGTACTCCTTCATCATTATCTTGCATTAATATTGCAGATAAAGTATGCTCAGAAGCATGACGATAAGTAAAGAAATATCATTTATAATTTGGATGACTCGAAATTGGGGTATGGGCAATAGCAATTTCTATATCTTGAAAAGATTTCTTTCCCACCTCACTCCATTTAAAATTTGAATTTCCTTTCATCATGTCTACTATATGTTTAGTAGTTTCTGTGAAATCAAGCACAAATCTTCTGATAAAATTTACCTATCCAAAAAAAGACTCAACCCATATTTTTTTTGAGGGTAGAATCAATCTCTAAATAGCCTCTACTATTTTAGGGTTGATTCTAATGCCTTCCTGGGACAATATATGACCCAAAATCTTTCCTTCTATCACACATAAAATTGACTTCTTTGCGTTAAGAGATATTCCATGCTCTCTACACCTATGTAGTACTTTCCTTAAATCTTCCATATGATCTTTTCTTCTTCTTGATAACATGGTGAGATCATCCACATATATGACTATGATTCGGTCTTTCAAATTAGTGAATGTCTTACTCATGCACCTTTGGAATGTAGCACCAGCATTAATAAGCCCAAAAGGCATTATGTGATATGCAAATGTACGCCAAGGGGTAGTGAATGTTGTCTTATGTTGATCCTTCTCCTCTACTTCAATCTAATTATAACCCAAGAAGCTATCAAGCATAGAAATCATTTCAGACTCCACCAATGTCTGCAATAAATAGTCCATATTAGGAAGAGCAAAGTTGTCTTTCAGCAATGCCTAGTTCACATTGTAGAAATCAACATAGATCCTTACCTCTTCATTCTTCTTTCTGATAGGTACTATATTGGCTACCCAGGTGGAGTGGTTAATGGGATAAATTATCCTCACCTTTAGCATCTTATAGACCTCCCAAAAAATGGTTTCTACAACTTTAGGATTATAATTCCTTTGTTTCTGTTGGAAAGGCGTTGCATCAGGCTTCAGTGGGATGTCATGTTTTACCTTCCCATTTTTATAACTTTTCAAATCTTCATAACTCCAAGCAAAAACATCTCTATACTCCATAAATAGATTCTTTGCAACCACCTTTTCTTCAGGTGAACAACACTTCCCTATGTTAATCAGTTTGTGATTATGAATATCTCCAATGTTAACTCCTTCATATTCACCTATGGTAGGTCCCTTTTCTGCTCTCTTTTGCTTTATGTAAGCATCATGTCTATTAAACAATTTTTCCAAAGGCACAAAATATGGAGGAATGGCGGAACTTCTCCATTTTGACCCCATTTTTCAATTACATCAAAGCTTTCATGGTCACTTCCACTAGACTCATGCTCAAAACTAGAATTTCATTCTCTGAAAATGTCTACAGACTCTTGTCATCACTGAAGACTTGCCAAGATTCTGTGTTATTTGGGACGGCAGATCAATATACAATTTTGATCTGGTACTTCTAGTCTTTGAAATCTAGATGAGGGAGCAATAAAGAGACAAAAACTACTAAGGAGTCAGCTTTGGTATTCATCTCCCTTGGAACTGCTTCAATTGAAAAAGCATCCAGACCTTCGATCTCATCCTAGACTCTATTCCTATAATTTTTAAGCTTATGGTTTTTAACAGAATACTGCCCTTTTACTTGCTTTATAATAAGCTTGACATTACCTTGAGCTTTTGGAATCTTTATCCCTCTTTCCTTTTCTGACATTATTCCTAGTAATAAGGCCTCATATTCTATTGTATTATTAGTATTCCCAAATTCTAATTTGAAAGCTAGAAGTTTAGGTTCTCCTTCCGGGGATATCAATACTACACCTACTCTAGATCCTAAAGAGGCACAACTTCCATCAAATTCAAGTGTCCATATACTTGGTACATCTTTGTTTTCATTGGGAATTTTTTCACCTAGATTTTCATCTATTTGTTCATTCATATCTTCCTCAGTAAACAACATATAGTTGCCAAATTCCAGTTCTTGATATAGAATTGGAGCTTTAGGATCATTTGATTTCAAAACTATGAACTTTACTTTTTCTTCAAGTTCTAATTTGGCCTTCTTATTCACAATAGGTATATTGACTACTTGAAACTATAAACTTTGCTACTTGAAACCAATCCAATTTTATTTCTCCTTCCAAATATTGACAAAAACTTCTACTTAATAGAAGTCCATAGCTTGCTAGAATATCAGCTACTATGATAGTCAATAGGATTTTCTTTTCCAGATGTGAAGCTAAGGCTACTTGAGCATCTTTGATCTTTCGAAGTAGAGGGACTTGTTTGGCATCCATAGAATAACATCTCCCAAGCACTTTAATAAGATTTAGTCCTAAGGCTTTACCTACAAAATATGGCATAACATTATCTGATGCACCTAAATCTATTATGCAATTACTAAGTTTACATCCATTGATCTACAATGAAATATAAAAAGGTTCAGGTTTTTGTCCAGGTAAGGTTGCTAAAAAAGTAGAATCTTCTTGATTAAACAAGCCAGATGTTAAGGTTTCATCTTCAATTTCAATAGTCAAATTATGATTCAAGTATGAGGTACCTCCTTTACATCTATCCACTAATCTCTTTAACTAGGAAGGATGTAACTTTAAATAATCAATAGTGGAAATTTGAACTTTTGACTATTCAAAAAATTGAATGAAATCAAAAGATGTCTTGTCCTTACCCGTCTTTGAAGTGGATGTTTCTTGATCAGTATGTACCTTACTCATAGAAGGACTAGAGTTGTCTCTATGAGTATGACTAGAGGCTTGATTCTTCATCCTTTGTCCATGGGTAAGTAATATGTATGAAGTTCCATCAATGGTTGTGTAACACTCACCTTCTAATTGAGAATCTGATTCATATTTCAAAAATAAATTTCCAGAGTTGCCATTTGAACAAGAATCAAGTTTTTAACATGGAGCTACAATATTTAATTCATTAGTAGATAACAACTGCATCATATGAACAGTCTCCAAAAAATTCTCACTATTATGATCTATGGTCAAATGAAAGATGCACATATTTCCTTTTTTTGGTGCTGCTTTGATTTGCAACCTAGGTTGTGAACCTGTAAGCTACAAAAATCTACTTTCATTGCTTCTTCCTGGTGAGTTTTGGTAATTTCACTGATAAGAGTTATTGAATTTAGGTAATTTCTTTTTTATCACTACTAGTTCATTAGATTACTTCTAAATCATCTCTTTTGATGATGTGGTATTACTAGAACTCCCTTTAGTTTGACATTCTCATTTCAATTTTCCTGTAGAAATTAAGTCATTCTCACATTCAATAGCTTTATTCTGTGCATTAGCCAGATCAGTGGGGCATGCTCTTCTTAGATCATAATTGATATTTGTAGGTATAACACTAATAAAGAAAGTTTTTAGATTGCCAGGTGTGGGTCTATCAATAGTAGGAATTCTGATATTAATCTTATTGAAATTGGCAACAAAATCCCTCATGCTCATAGTTGGTTGCTTCTTAATTGAAGTCAACTATGTTAGCAAGGCATGTTCATCTTCTGCAATTTTGAATCTAGCTTCAAATTTAGTTCTCATCATGTCCCAATTAGTTATTGAACCATTGGCTAAATGATAAAACCAATCTATTGCACTCTCTGTAAGGGTCTCTACAAGCAATATATATAGCAACATCTTCATCTCCCACCCCTAATATATGAATGGACGCAAAGAAGGCTTTAATGTGTTCATCTGTAGTGACTTTCCCATCACCTAAGAATTTAGGGAAATTCTTCCTTAAACCAGCTAGGAGTGGATGATAAGTATTTAGTGCTAACAGTCGTATTGTCAAAGCCCATGGAGAAGCCATGATTGTTCTAGCAATATATGATGGAAATTTAACAACTGGAGGTATAGTAACTCTGTGAAGTGCTAACACCTCACAAGTGGAATGTGAAGTACTGACATCTTGATTTCTAATGGGGGAAGGGGGTCTACTCTGACTTTTACCTTCACCTTTTCATTTTTGAACTTCTAAAATAGGAAAATTGAGCTCTATTAGTTTATCAAAGGTGGAATCGTGCCCACCCTATTCTTTCGTACTTCTAAGGAAACTAAATTGTTCCAGGATGCTATGTGTAGTTTAACTCTAAGCTTACTATCTTAATTGTCTTTCTACTCAAAAAATATCTCTCCTTTGAACAACTCTTTCAAAGGCTTCAACTCTTCTTTCTTCTTCTTCTAATACCTAGCTAGAATTTTTATAATGTTCAGTGTTCCTTATGTGCCTCCAAACAAATGTGTTAAGAGATGAAATTATGTCCTCTTGGTCATCTTGAAAACTAGGTTAGGTTGGAGCACTGGGATTATGTTTTCATGAGGTAGTACCATTTTCTCTCATGACGTATGCTTTCTGGTCAATTGACTGTTCATTTCCCCAGTGGAGTCGCCAAAAATCTATTGGTAAATAGATTTTTCCTTCTTGTTTCTTTTGAAGATATGACTCTTAATGCCTGAATGATGAACAATATCTATTTACAAAAGTTGAAAAGCCATTCTCTGATTACTAGCTTCTCTTTGAATTGATAGGTATAGCTCCCTATGTGAATGATGTTCAAGGAATTATGTTTTATTCCTAAAACTAATGTGGGATATGCTCTTAACCCAAGAGCTGAAGAGGCAAACCAAATTAAGCCTAACTAAAACTTAATTCAGGCAAGAAAGACTTCTCAATACTAAAACAAATTCACATATCCACACATCTTATGAATCCATAAATCTATTCACATAAGACTAGAATAAGTTGAAATTCAAATCTAAACTATAATTGATAGATCAAGAATGTTAACAAAATCTTTAGCTGAATCAATCATAACAACACTTATCACATTCATTCATGATCTTGAAAATAGGGAAAAGAAGCTCTGTTCCTCCTTAATTCTCTATAAAATGAAAAGGAAACATAGATTGAACATAATACCTATTGGAATAGAAAATGATTGACATAAAATAACATTTAATTGACTCTGCAATGAAAAGTACTTCACACAATTTTTTTTTTTGACCTTTCATTAATCATTCAACTTCATACATATAGAGTTGAGAGATGACTGTTACAATAGGAATTTTAATCAGTTCATCTTTTGAGGATGACAAATGGTAAGATGCTAGTTTGTCATATTACAAACTTTACAAAATTGGTAGAAGTTGCAAAAGAAGGTGAAAAGGAGGCATCATCAAATCATTTAGACTTCTTCCCCTTTTCAACTTTTTCCCTATATGCCTTGGCAATGACTATAATGGGAACTAACTCCTCATTACTAGGCGTGTGTATATTAGTGAATCTTAAGAGCCATTTGGAGTGTTCTCAAGCCAATTCTTTCACAGAATTTAGATGTCCTGTCAATTCTTCAGAAACTACATGTATGCATCAACCCAGTGTCTATAAATCTATCACTCTATTTTGAATACTTGAAGCCATTCTTGAAAGGTTACTTAAATACACATAGAAGCTTTTCTTCATTATCTCTACTCCAATAAGGGCTCTCCCTTGACATCTAGTTTGTGGATCAGTGTGTAATGCCTTCATCAATTCAAATTCCCTATCTTGAGTTCTCTTCACTTTATCTTCTATTTCTTTGAGTCCTTTTTCAGCTTCCTGAATCATCTCTAGATTGAATTACATATCCTAGAGCCATTCAAATAGGGGTTCAATTCCTTGCTTCAAAATATTTACTTTGAATGCCTCCCTTGCCTTCATCTAGATAATCATTTTCAGGAGAGAAATACACTGATCACATTATGCCTTCTCTGCAATAAAGGTGCATTGATTAGATGAGATATTATCTTTCTCAATCTCCAATCAAATGATAACATTCCCAATTTGATCAATCAGAAAAACTCAAGCCACATTGAGTTTATCAATCCACTCTTTCCCAGTCTAACCAAAATGTCTATCTTTCTAAAGTTGTGAGATTTATGCTTGCACCTCTTCTTCTATAGAATTCTTAGTAGTAGGCACACCAGTAATGGTTTCCAATGGGACAGCTAGCTTCCAGATGAATCTGTTGAGTTCCTCTATCTCAACTTGCATCTTAATCTTTAACAATTTGAGGCTTTCTAACTGACCTTCTATTATCTCATTTCATGATCTCCATAAGACAACTTTTGTATCATGCCTGGCCTCTCCAAGATCAATTGAATGTAGAGTGAAGTCTTTAGGAGTCATATCCTCAATCCTCCCTACTTTATTTGGTTTTGCAATCTCCATAGTTAAATGTCCACTATCTGGATCCTGCCCAAGTATGGACAAAGTTTTCAATTTCTTAGTTTTTACCATGGTCGACCCAGAGCGTACTGCTTGAGACACAACATCCTTTGTAGGAACACTTTCACCTTTCCTCTTTCTTTTTCTTTCTAAGGTGTCTTCAAGCTAGGACTCTATACCAATCTCCTTGGAAGCCATTCTAAGTGACTCTATGTTGAACATTTTCTTCTTTACTGGAGTCATTGCTACTACTATTGTAGAGAAGGGGTTTTTTAGATCTTGAGAGAGATGTTGAGATGAACCTGGGACACTTTCTTCTTCTCGAGTTCTCTTTGCAACTTACTCAGATTCAGTGGACTCATTGCTACTGCTCTTATTGTTGAGATAATGGGTGTTGCACACATTGCATAATATTGTTATTTTATTATTTTATTTTATTATGTAATGTTGTACCTAGATGGACGTGCAACATGTAAAGATTCCCATGGAATATTCTAGATGAGTTGTATTGTAACATTGTGAAAATATTTCATGTAATTATTTAATATTGGGGAAAAGAAATAAATGCCCAATATTAAATGTGGGGTCAGTGGGTTAGGTAGCACATGGTTTTAGCACATGGTTTATGTAATACCACTTGGTGGTTTTGTGGGACTTGCTACTATATAAGCAGCCACAAGGGTAGTTGTTGTAGAGACAAAAAAAAAAGAGTGACAAGGAGAAGAAAAAAGGCAAGAGTCGAGCAGGACAAGGCTTGACAGGTTAGCCAAGGGAGCATTTGTGAAGGTTGAAAGCATGGCATGGGATGTGTGGATTCATGCTTGTTCACATAGTTTGCTCGGTTGTGGCTATGGCCATGAAGGCTTCCATGGTTGTATGGCAATGGTATTTTTTGCTGAATAATACATGATGCTGGATGCTTTTGGAGGCTGGGTTTTTTCCCTCAATGAGGGTTTCCCAGGGTATATCTTGTGTCACAATTTTGTGGGTATGTTGTCTATTCTCTTGCATGTGGATTTACTTCCGTATTTATTTCAGATCTATTATGGGTTATGTGGAAACGGTTATATTCTTTATTGCCAAGTTTTCTCACAAGTGGTATTAGAGCTATGGTTTTATTATTGTAACCCTAGATTGAATCCATGGGAATGCATGAGAGGATAAAAGAAAGGGCAAGATATATGAATTATTTATTGCAGATCTGAGGGTTTTGGATTTGCTGTTATGATGGGATGTTAAAATATTTGGGCATGTGAAATTGTTGGACAAAAAGATTTTTTCGGATGTTTCATTTAAATGAGGGTTTCCCAGGGTATATCTTGTGTCACAATTTTTTGGGTATGTTGTCTATTCTCTTGCATGTGGATTTTAATTCCATTATTATTTCAGATCTATTATGGGTTATGTGGAAATGGTTATATTCTTTATTGCCAAGTTTTCTTACACTTATCATCTCCAAGTTCTACTATCTGGATAGGAGAACTAGTTGGCTTCAAAAGAGAAGCACCTGTAGATGGAGTAGGGCTATGATGAGGAGATGAAATTGGGGTAACATGTGGAGATGGAATTAAGGTAGTGTGACGAGGAAAATCTGGAGTGGTGGTTCCATCTTTTGGCTCTTCTATCCCTTTTTCTTTAGTACGAGCTTGAGCTTGAATTACTTGTAGAGAACGTCCTTGGCAATTTGGAGCTATTGGAATATTCTTCTCTAGGGGTTGATCACCTCCTCCTATAGATTGAGATGGCCCTTGAGTAGAAAAAGTTGTAGCACTAGGTGTGGCACTTTGAGAGGAAGTGGGAGTAGTAGTAGCTCGAGAAGCTTGAGTAGGCTTGCTCTTCCTTTGCCTCTTTTTTGTTGTCCACTCAACCCATTTTCTAGTTCTCTTGATGATCTGGGCCATCAAAACATCAATATCTTCTTCTATATTTACACATGGCTTAGAGCTAATTGGAATGCTTCTCAATTTGGTCAAATATGTATTACTATACATATTTTTACCATCACCTTCTAGACCTTCTACATCGAAGTTGATGCCAGAGGTCTTGATTTGATCTATTGTAAGTCTAGCAAAGGCACGATCCTAGCTCTCTAGCTCATCTCTACAATCAGCCTAGTAATCTTCCACGATAGTTACATGTTTGATGACACTTCCAATTTGGAGCACATCTCTAGCATACCCATTTGGATCAAACATGGGCCTTACCACTTCATACTCCCCCAATCTATATTTTTTCTTGAACACTTTGAGTATGATCTTTGCATCAGATCTAGATTCACAACTACAAGCACCAACTTGTATGGGGAATTCATACCCCTTCTTTCTCAAACTAGTGCTCACCATATTTACTTTAATTTCTTGCCTAACAACCTTGATGAGCACAATCATAACATCTAGATATCTAGGCAGCTTCAGGGGAAATCTGTCAAATGCTACAAGATGGAAATAAGAGAAAGATGAGAATTGAATAAAATAATAGCCAAACTAGATGATTACCATCATTGCTTCTAGGCTGAACCTCTGCTCTGGACACCCTTGGAGCTCCCTGCAGATTCTCATAGTAAATGCATCATTAACCTGGATATACTTCACATAGCTATTTTGTAACTGAAAGCATGGATAAAACTCATAACTTTTTACATTTTCAAGAAAATTCTCTATTCTAGGGAGTCCCAGCCACAATTGTAGGGAAGCCAACATATATATCAAGAAAGATGACATATAAAATGAATTGTAAAACTGAACTACACTGAGAGCCCTAGAATGATGTTCATTAACTTCATATGCCCAGTCAACATACTGTGTGTCTGAGCAGATAATTTGCACCATAAAGAGGTATTGTTTTATAAAATTAAATGCTTCTAGCTCACCTTTTAGTTGATGCAAGAGGACCAAAATATCCACAATTTTGGGCTTAAGATCCATGCCAAATAGGGTTTTAGGGACCTTACTCTTTGCCCCTCTCAGCTTTCGGAACCAAGAATTCATGATCTCCTTTCACCACACAATCTTCTTTAGGGAGAATTTGGACATGGCTCCTCTAATTGTTAGCTCAAAGAACTCCTCTCATTCTAGAAGCCATAGACAATTCACCACCACTTTCCTATCAATTGAAATCAATACTATTTGATCAGACAATAGGATCTGCTTGGTGTCCGATTTTTAATGATTGATACATTCCACAATTAGCTCCAGAGCTTGTACTTTGTCAAGAATCCTGACTATTTGTACTAGTCCTCTTCTTCAGAGCTTCTCTGTTATAGGGTGAGTCAATTCAGTTCTCAGCCTTCTTTGAAAATCTTGCATATCAAAGAAACGTAGTGAAGTATCAAACATAATCTGCCATGTTGACTTGATTCCACCCAGCCCATCAAAACTGGAGAATCTTGATGCCATCTTTCTTGATATAGAATGATAGGAATTCAACAATTGTGATAATGTAAGAAAATAAACCATAAACTTTGAATTTTTTCAGAAGCACTATTCAATATAATAGTATAACAATATAGTAGTGATTTGAAATTCTATTATGTTCTTCTTTATACAAAAATTGTTGATCTACCCATTAAATTCCATAATTTGCGCCACACGAGTGACTTTAAGGATAAATCTATTGGGTTAGTAAATATAAGGGTTATAAAGGATTTCTCCTTGTCATTTCACAATTTTTTTTGGCCCAATGGTAACTCTCCTTTATTACTTATTTACCTTTCAATTTTCACCCAATTTCGAAAAATCAAGAATGGAGTATCTCCTGAAGAAAATTTCACTTGGCTAGATTTTGCTCAAAATAACCTTACAAATTTCACTAATTTTCTTCCATTTTTGTCCCAAACACATCCTGTGATCTATTGAAACACTTACCATGCTTGCAATAGCAATCTTTCACTAGATGCATAGAATTGGTCTCGAGGGTAGAAAACTCGCAATGGAGAAGGCTATTTCTATTTTTCCGCTTAAGCTTTCACTTTACCCTTTTTGCCTTAAGCACTTTACTATAAGCCTTAAGAAAACATAAAGAAGGCTTTGTAAGAAAAAAATAGAGCCCACTAGTAACTTTACTCTTATATTTAGGCCTTTTTGGAAAACTTACTTCTTGGTTCGAAACCCGCCAAAGGAGAAGCTATTTTTGAGTTTTCTGTTGATGCTTATTCTGATTGTCCTAGTGAATTCTAAGTGATTCCCACTATGAAAACATGCTAATATTTGAATTATTCATCCATAATATGGGTTACCTTTCCTTGTTTTGGCCTAGAAATAGCATTTATGGATCCCTGCAAAGTTTCACCTTTGGGGTGTGAAAACTCGCTATGGAGAAGAAGAAACCTTATTTTCCACTGGTTCAACATTATTTACACTCGGATAAAAAATGAATTGCAAGTAAGTTCATCTAATGTAGAATTATTCAACAATCTCCATCGAGTAAGGATCTAGACTACCTGTATGACTCATGACAATAAGGAATACCCACCTAGCTATATAATGCGGGAAAAGACAAAAGATGAAACTCGATGGAGAAACTTAACACTTGGAAGAAGGAAGAAGCAACTAACTCGACTGATCCATACACAATATGAGTTAAATCCTCCACTTTGCAAAATTAGACTATGGGAAAAAGTGGGGCAACAATATGTTAGCTCAAAATAACAAATTGCTGATATCTTCACAAAAGCACTACCAAAAGATGCTTTTGAGTATCTTAGAGGTAAGTTACGGGTGATACCCTTAGCTAAGGCTACTTGAACCAAAAAGAAAGTATACCCTACATCAAATAAGCTGAATTTTGAAAATTTTATATATTGATGTAGAAGATGTTTACTTTAGGATCCATGCCTATAGTAGCAGAAGTGCTGAAATTTTGAATCAGTCACAAGCAAGGTGACAGAGGGAGAAATTGAATGAACCTATAAGAGCTACATCTACATATTAAGAGGATAATATGTCTTTGACATTGTTGTCAAAGAGAGAGAAGTAGACAATTGATCAACAACTATTGAAGATAAATAATCCAAAAAGAAGGAGAAGAAAGATAGAAGGAGAAGTTGTAAGATGTTGATTAGAATCACAAAATATGAGCAATATAGAGGGAGAAAGAAAAAGAACAAGGATACAATAGCAAAGAGGGAGAAGCTGAAATGAAGCAATCAGAATAGTAGAAGGAGATGTGATGTTACAATTTACTTTTTGGCATTTGAATTACTGTTCTAACCTAGTAAGCTTGTGGTTGAATAGTTTAGTCTAATGGTTGACCAGTTTGGTTTGCCATCAATGCCAAAGAGGGAGATTGCTGGAAATCTAATTGAAAAGCTCCTTGTTGAAGATCAAAGAGGGAGATTGTTGTAAAAGAATATTTTCAATCGTTGTTTTTTCATTGATGTCAAACTTGCTATTTGTATAGATGATTTTTTTTATAAGATCCAAGTACTGTCACTTAGTTGATTGATGAGGAGGATTTGATCGACAAGATGTAACAATAGTACCTAAGGGAAAGGTTGAGTTATGATGATGTAATGAAGTGGAAGGATCAGTTAAGACAATGGTCAAGTAATGTATTGATGACATACTCAAAGATACAGAGGTTGGTCACACTTAGAATTATCGGAGGAATAATTTGTAACAAGGTTGACTACAAATCTTAAACTAAAATCATAAGTGGGTGTTGAGCAACTTAGTTGAAGCCAAGAAAATTCACAATGGAAGCCGAGTAATATAAATTTCTAGTGTGTGCTGAGTGATCTTCATGTGTTAAGTAAAGATCGGGTTTCAAGCATAAAAAAAAAATTAGTTGGTGCCGAGTGATGTTTAGGTGCCAAGTATTAAAAAAAACACAGTTGATGCTGAGTAACACAGATTGTGTTGAGCACCAGTATTTCAATACTGCTGAGCTACTGCATTATTTCAAATGATGAAGAATTGCTAAATCTAAGCTGACATAGTGGTTGCATTGAATTTTGTGAATGAGTTGGAAGATAAGGATGATGAGTTGTTGGCACAGAATCCTATGTAAACCATTTTTGGGCTAATTATATAGAATTATTCAAGAAGTTTCTAGAGGAAAAAAATAATGCGTTAGATGCAATGAATCCTACCTAATCCATGTGAATTGAAATTGAAAAATGGAAGACTCAAGTGTGAAATGGTACTCAAAGACTTCTATTTAAGAAGTCATAGACCAAGAAGCAAAGAGTTGCTGATATTGTTGCTTCTGAAGAGCCAAATCTACAAAGTGGTTAGAAGGGTGTCAAGGAGGAGACATATAAGAGAAGGAAGAACATAGAGGCTCTACTTCTAGGAGTGGTGATGAAGAGAAGATTGCACTAGCACATTGAGTGTGGAGACTTAAGAGGACAAAGCTTGAAAGAAGGGCAGGTTGTCAAGAGTTGCAGAGATTGAAGGCCATGCAAGGGTATGAGCTGAGAAGTGATATGAGATCTGTAACATAAGTTGTATGTTGTATTTAGGTCAAGATTTTCTAACACTCTTTAGAAATTGTATAAGATTTGAAAATCCTATTGACCTAGGTTGGCCTTATAGCCATTTGTAAATATTTTAATAGGGTGGCATTCCAAGTGAATGTTCTGAAGTCCTCTAACTAGGCCCACTTCTAATAGGGTGGTTAAATCCTCTGATAAGGTCATATTTAATAGTGTGTTGCAAGCCTTTAATAGGGCAGGCCTTTCACAGGGCATTACCTTGGAAGGGTGAAAATTGAGTAGCATGTTACTAGTAGTTTTTCCCAAATTGGGTTTCCATGTAAATCATCATGTCATGTGTTGATTTCTTATGTGTTATACTTGTATGTTGATTTACAGTAACTTACTAATTAGAAAAGTTAAATCTTGGACGAATGAATGATTGAATGGGTTCACTAAACTTAGTGAAAAGTTTGAATAGGACATTTGAACCTTGAATAACTGATTCACCCTTCCTCTTAGTTATTCTAAAGAAATTCTAAAAGTTACACATTAAAACAATACACTTTTGTAAACTAGTTTTATACTTAGACAATTTTCTAAGTAACAAAAGCTAAGTATCTTTATTTCCAAGGCTTTCTACAATGTGTACATCATGTGTTGGCATTAATGACAAAAATATCATCACAACATATATCCAATTGTCAACAAAATCAAAATCAATAACTGAGGTATCATTTCAAGTGATATGTGACATAAGTGCCATCTTATTATTCTCATCATCTGACTCATCCTTAACAACCATGTTGACAATTTCATCATCTTTGCTATGATGAGAATCTTTAGAAATGTAACAAGTTTTCTTACCTCTATTCTTGTATTCCTTGTAGCTTTTGAAATCCTTCTTTTTGGTGTACTTGTCTTTCTTCTTTTCTTCTTTTCTTTCTCTATTTGTAGAAACTCTAAGTGCATAGATAGGGAGAAGTATTCTGAGTAACTTACTTACCACTATCTCATCATCTATCTTTCTTCCCAAGACTCTGGTTGCACATAAACTAGCTTTGATCCTTTCATTGTATTTTGAAATATTTTCATCATCTCTCATCTTCATTTCATCAAATTGACCTCTAAGATATTTTTCCTTAGCTCTTCTTACATTGTCATCTCCTTCGTAGATGGCTTTCAGCTTGATCCACATCTCATAAGTAGTATCATAGTTGTTGACTTCATCAAATTTAGCATAGTTAAGAGTTAAAAAAATATCAATCATCATAATGTTATGATTCTTACTTTCTTTTATTTATTCAATGGTCATAGTTCCACAAGGTGCCACATACTTGGTGTCTAGGTACTTTAGGTATGAGTCTCCAATGGTTACCAAATGCAATCTCATGAGTTCTTGCCATGCCTTGTAGTTATCTTTGTTCATCTTAGGGATCTCCCTTCTATAAGACATCTTGATCTTTAGCTTAGGTCCTTGAAACCTTTTCTTAAAGCACCAAAATCTCTAATACCAATTGTTGAAAATATAAGAGGAGTAACTAAGAGGGGAGGGAATCAGTTACCCAAAATTTATGTAAATAAAAAATGTTTATTTTAGTAAAATCAAAATAGTAAAAGATATTTAAGAAGTATGAATCTTACTAAATGAAATTTCGAAGTCAAATAAAAAAACTTAAAATAACATAGCATTTTAATCTAGACAAATTCAAAAATACCAATCAACACCATTATAGAAAATTCGTCATTTCAAAAAAATGGAGGGGAAAAGTACTATGGTAATAGGATATATATTTTTTATATGAATTTATATTTTTACACAATAAAAACATAGATCACATCTATCTAGTTTTTACAATAGGGAGGGACAGCTACATAGCACAACTCTTGTTTTAATAGATTAAATATCCATACTAGCATATAAATAAATTTATTCTTAAATATCCACCCTATTATCATATAGATAAAATCTATTCTTAAATATGCACAAACAAAAATAGTAAAAATATGTTAGCATAGTTAAAAATAAAAATTACATCTTAATAAATATTGTTATAGAATAAACATAAATCATAGATCCCTTAGATGTCAATATAAACAAAAAAAAAATTGCTTAAATTGAAGCACTAATGTAGCTCAGTTAGCACTGAATCACTTGACAAACAATAGAGTTATAGTTACATGACAATCACTGAGATAAATGCTTCTTAAGATGTTTAATGTTATTAACCTTAATTAACTTAGTTGCATAATCATAAAGAAAATATGGTGAAAACATATGATGCCAATATTTAACATGTAAACCCAATTTGGGAAAAACCACTATATGCAACTAGTTACTATTTTTCACTCTTTTGAAGTGAGCCCTATTATGAGTGAACCCTGTTAAAGGTTAAAAAACACACTGTTATGTGTGACCCTATTAAAAGATTTAAATCACTATTAGGAGTGGCATTGTTAAAGGTCTTTAGACACTTCAATCTAGTAATGCCACCTTGGTATAGGATTTAGAAAATAGTTGTTAAGCTAACTCAATTAAGAGATTTAATACACTACTACAATTATTAGGCAGTAACAATGATACAACTTGATTGCTGATGTAACTATATTGTTGATTTCAGATCTTTGTGCTAGCTGGATACTTGATCCTCCTTGATCATATAAAAGTTTGCAGCTTGGTCAACTTAGAATACAATGATATCCTTCAGATTTTCTTCCTTGATTTATCTTTTCAATTCCATGCTTCTCTCTTTCAATCCCACAACATGAACTTATACTTATATCATTTACCTTGTCAAGTTAGCTTGAATACACTTTCAAATATTCAATATTCATCCTTTAAGTTAGCTAGACTTAATAAATAAATTCTTCAAACTAAATATGCTAACTCAAGAAAATTATTTGTTAGCTGACCCAACTCAATCAACACTAACTTAGAAAAGAATTTCTTGAGACTTCCTTTGTTGACTACAAGAACTCAACTAACTTTGCATCCTCAATTGAATTCCTTTTGTTAACCAAGTGAACTCAGTTAACACTATTTTCTTGCCAACTTCTCTTTGGTGCCCGAGTGAACTTGGTAGACATTGACTAGTAATGACATGAAATTTTGTTTAATATCAAAGCTAATATACAATTAAACCACTATTTTCAACATAGAGTACAAGTCAAGAAAGGTACAAATTCTACACCTTTTGAACCGTGGTATGGATATGCTTTGAATGTGAAATATTTCAAAATCTTTGGAAATTGATTGTATATATTTCAAGATAATAAGAATTGAAAACTTGATGCAAAGAGTGATGAAGGTATTTTCTGAGGATATTCTACCAAGAGAAAATATTACAAGTGTTTGAATCCTAAGACTAAGCAAGTTGTGGAAAGTGCAAATGTGAAAGTTGATGAGTTTGTAGAAAGAAGTAACAATCCATGAAAAGAAGAACTTGAAGGCTCTAGTACATTCATTTATGTGTATGATGATGTTGCTAGCACTAATAATGAAAAAAAATCCAAGTTGTAGTCTCTTAGTAGACAAGAAATGATGAAGTGCAAATACAAATTACCAAGCAACGAAGAGTGGGTACCAAGAAACAAATTGGAGATGTTGAATCATAGATAGGGAATATTGACCTTCATATAGTAAATGCCAAGCATGAAGAACATGAACTAGAAACTAAACAAGAAAGATAATTTTAGATTGAGATTATTATTTTAGATGAACATATAGAAGAACCTATTGGCTTCTGATTTAATATAATTTGAATCACCAAGTATGCAAGGTGAGAATGCATCTATGGGAAACTATCTCCAATAATGGAAACAAATCACCAAGAACCTAGGCCAACTATAAGGCTACACTCCTTCACTTTAGGCTCTGTAAAACCTAGGTGGGTGAACCTCTTAAGATATTATTATGTGACTAGTGCAATGAGCATAATCAAGATCTATAATAATAGATGAAAACCCTTAAATATTCTATACTTAACCAAGAAATCACAAGCATGAAATAACTGATAGCATGACTCATGAAACTGGTAAGCTAAGTGAGGGATAGACTTTGAATAACTTTTAACATAAAAGGGAAAAATGATTTAATATGTTGATATCAATAAGACCCAGGTATGAGCAACAAAACCTAAAGATCTTATCTCTAATCAGTGCCTCATCTATTGGGTAATTACATGAATTACAACCATACATATCTTGGAAATTTTTGACATAATTCCTACATCAAGATCCCTAATCTATCTTTCATCTTATGAATATGCATCTACTTAGAAATGAATCTCATATTCAGACTATCCCATTACAAAATTTACAAACCCTATGATAAACATCAAGCAATTGCATGGCTCTTTGTTACACAAGAAAGACATTTCAACCACATACATTTCTAAACAAAATGCAACCTAATTTATGCTCTTTGTTCACAAACTAGAAAATATTATAAATCAATGACTAGGAGACAAGATTTAGACTGAAATTAAAATCCCATGCTATTTTTTTAATTCATTTTCCTTGAAAATGAATACATAAAAGATGTACAGAAATACTTCACAAATCACTGAACAAATGAGAACTATCTACATAAACACTTAATTGCTATTCATACAAGAAGAAATGCTGAAAAGATGGTGTCTCAATAGTGAGAAGTTTCTCTGAAAAACCTAGAACCATTATAAAGAATGAGAAAGAGAATGATATAGAGGAAAGAATTCTTGGATCTATTGTGCATTTGACATGCATCCACTTGGAAAACTCTCCTAACAGTGAAAAGAATCTCTCTAATCTCTCTCTACAAGTGGTAAATCAAATCCTTGATCATTTTGGCTTCTTAACTAGAAATTAGAGCCAAATTATTCCAAAAAGTTATAATATTCTCATAATTAACCCAACAAGGCTTTTACCATGTGTTTTTACCATGCCTATAAGTACATTTTCAATTCTAGCTCATTTCATTGAGAAGGCCCAAATTTTGCATTTTTGGCTATAACTTGAAGCACTGAATTCCTATTCAAAAACTAACCTCATAATCAGATAGTTTGTCTTCTCTCAATTCTAGCGATATATAATATTGCTATATTCACCTATAGGAAACCTCCAGAATCTTAGTTTGAAAAATACTCCCCTGGCATGGCTTCTTTCTCTACACCTTTAATTTTCAAAAAACTAAAATAATTCTAAAGTCCAGACTTTAGAAAAAACCCTTTCTACATTTAAAACTTTATGGACGTGAGCATTTTAGAGAAATAAATTAAAATGACATTTTAAAAATATTTTCTTTCTTTCTTCACTATGCCATTTGGGTCAAACCTAGTTTGACCAAGCTGCCACATGGTACCACCTAATTGGTCCACCTTGTTGGTGTGAATTTTTCTATGATAGAAATCCTTTGTCCAAATATAGAAAATTGAGATTGTACCGATTAATGGATAATAGGGTTTCTAGATAAGTTGTCTATTTGCTAGCCTTTGAATTTTTTTGTGAAAACCCTATGTTTCATTCCATTCATAAATTGTTAGGAGTGAAATATTTGAAATTTCAAATAGGATGAATATTCTATTGTCTTTTTATCTTCCATGCCCCAGAGCTACCTTTCCTCTCAGATTCCCCAACTGTCTGATCTAAATAGATCCACTATTTTTTGTTAGCTCACTATGAAAACATGGGCACTCTTTATCTATAGTGAGGTAGTGAGTGCCAAAAAGTTATAAAATGGGACCGCAAATTAAAGATACGGCAGTTAGAGATTTATTTTCTAGCTGACTTTTTAGTCACGTACACTTGATAAGTACTGTCAGAACAAGAAAAGGGACCCAACAGAAGTCAACGCCGGAATGAGGATTTTTTCAATACCTCACTACCTTGCTATCAGAAAAAATGAACATCTCACCATTAGCAAAGTAGCGAGGTGCCATAAAATTAAAGACATAGTGGCCTCAAAATTTATCAGTGACCATGATTTGTCCAGGTGGCATGACAAGTAATGACTGCTATTGTCAGATGTAGTTGGTAGGAGCAATAATAATTTGATGGGTACTTGTATTTCATGGTGCCGAGATTTACTAAAGTTGCTAGAGCTCGCTACCTCACTATCAAAAGAAATTGTCATCTTGCCATTAGCAAAGTAGTGAAGTGCCATGAAAATCAACAGCCGGTGGGACCTCAAGTAATCTGGATGGTGACTAGGACTGAAGTAAGGTCTTGTTGGGTGCCAGCAGTGTAAGATTTTTCTACGTCATCAATACCCTGGACCCATGCCCCATTGATAAAGTGTACAAGTGATCTTGATTGTCAGATCAAAGTGGAATCAATAGTCCTCACTATCTTGATTTGTAAAGTTGCAATTTGTTTAAGCTACATGACATAGCGAGTATGGGACCCACCACCTTTTAGGGAACTTCATGCAGTTTCTCCATCTTTGATTTAATCTCAGATCAATGATTGTCACTATCTTGCCATGAAGAGTTGCTAGGGTGATACGTATAGTGAGGTAGCAAATGAGGGCCCACCATTGTCCTTCTAAGAAGTACAGTAACATATTATCTGCAAGATCAAGATCAAATTGATGGCTATTGCTACTTTGCATTGGCAAGGTGCTCATTCTTTATGTATAGTGAAGTAGCAACCTGTTGACATGTGTCCTTAATTGCCAGTGGGTCCAAATAGAAGTGCCATCAAGGAAGGAGCTGTGTATATTGGAAATTTTCATTGGATCCATTAACCAACTTGTCAAGTTCAACGCCTATTTGTCTTGCTCCATATCCCATGATCGTAGGATTTTTAAAGATCGACGATGTAGATTTAAATGTAGAAGGTGGTGCCAATCTGTGTATTAATTAGACTTGAAAGCTTTGCATATGAGAAAAAATAGAGTATAATATAGAAGATTTTATTAGTTTCACCTTACACAAAAAAAGATTTCAAGCTATTCTTGAGCAGAAGCAATTACTGAAGAAGATCATGCTGGAGTTTGGCAAGTTTGTGAAGTAGTTTGTTTATGAAAAAAATTTGCAGGAATATAGAGGAAAATGAGGATAGATTTCAAGTAAGTAGTCCTATTGTAATCTGTGTAGGTTGTTTAGTTCTGTAAAACATAATCCAAGATGCCTCTGAAGAAGGGATTTTCTGGTCAAGTAAATTATTTGGATAGAAATGTACATGACGACTTGCTTGAGTTGCTTCCTGAGTCTACTGTAGAGACAGTGCAAGTTAAAAAGTTGACCTCATTAAACCCTAGGTTGAGGATAGCTGATGGATTGTATGATAAGGGTAATTGGGTCTAGGATGCTCAGACCTTGCAAACTTGTTTGAATTTGTTCAAGAAATGGTTTGCAGAAAGGAAACTATATGCCCCACATGCCAATATATGAAATTTTGACTTGGGAAAGCTAGTTGTTCCTAGTGTATTCATGGATTTTGACCTCCTTAAGGCTATGGAAAAGAGTTATGATCAAGCCACTAGGGTAGTAAGAAGAGTGGATGGTGAAGTTCTAATCACCATCAGTCTAGAAGAGATTAGGGAAGTTTTCCATTTGGGACCTCTCACTAGGTATCATGTGCCCATTGATTTGATAGAGTTAGAAAAAGAATATATTTCAAAGAAGGATTTAGTTACACAAGGTGCACTAAAGGCCCGCATTGGAAAAATTGGAACCCTACAAGCAATAACGTCATCCTCTAAAGAACCTTTCAAGAAAGCATGCTTCAATGCTAGGGTAGTAGAGATATATAGGACCCTATGTAGAGTTTTTGGAGAGGGTGAAGAAGATTTTATCCCTGTGAGCTTCATGTATTTGATCACTCAAATCTCCTCTTTCAGTGTAGAAATAATTTTTTATTTTGCTTCCTACCTAGCTAATAAGATTCACAATGGATTGGTGGGGATTGCAAAGGGCAAGGTGGAGAAGGTTTGGGGCCAATACTCCCTGTTAATGCATATGTTTCTATTTAAGGGGGTTACATACTTTGATAAAGAAATGGTTTTAAATAGAGAAAAAGAGGGGGAAGCACTACCAGTTCAATTATGGAGTATAGATATGACCAGGGAGGCAGAAAATGCTAGTTTTGTTAGATTTGATAGGCACCTCGCCTCCAAACTGAGATGCCTCATATTGAGTGACAATCCCAAAATTCCTAAGGAACTAATGCACCTTATTAGGCCTATGGATAAATCCCACAATTTGAAAGTTTCACATAATTGGGGAGATATTATCCCATATTCAGTTTCAACTATTATTAGAATGTATGGATTCAAGGGAGCACCCCATGTACTACCTTACCAAGTTCCCTTAAAGGTAGGAGTAGCTGAATTTTTGTGGTAGTTGGGAGGAGTAGAAGAAGCCTTTTTGTAAAAAAGCGGAATAGGATCAATTTTTCCCACTTTCACAGTAGCCCACTAGTTTGTAATAACCAAGGAAGGGTCGCTCTTCCTCTACAAATTTTTGAAGCAGTATAAAATGGCAGTATCTCACTCTCATTTTTGTGATAGAGAAGGTTTCTTTAATTCAGCCCTTAGGCATAGGATCAAACTTCATCCAGTTGAGTATGAATTCTATTTCCCTGAAGATGTAACAAGGAATGAGTACTCTCTGCAAGAGCAAGAAACAAAGAAAGAAAAATGGAGAGTCTATTCAATAGTTTTGGATTTTATTAATTATTTTGACAAAGGTTACAACCCTCTTAGTAATGTTATAACTACTACAGATAGAATAAATAAGCTTATGAGTACATTCCCCAAAATGATGGAGGTAATGAATGAGAAGAAGCAACATTTCATTGATTCTTTTCCAAATAAAGCAAGGGAAATGATGAGAAGATTGGGTTTCACTCCCAATATAGGGGCATGCCCACTGGTTGTGCAAAGGTGGACATGATATACTATCATTCAAGATCAAAGACCCATTGTGAGTAAAGGAAAATAGATAGTTGAATCTACTAGTTCTACTTTTGAAAAAAGGCCACTTGAACCACATGATGAAAGTTACTCACCTTCGCCAACCCCTATGAGAATTGAGGAGGAGCAGCTCACTGATGAGAAAATTAAACAAATTTGATCACAGAGGGGACTCTTTGTTACCCAAGCAGAGATTGATGAAGGGAACCCCTAGGAGCCTCCTATGCAAAGTTTTGAGTTAACTATAGCAAATTTCAAGGGAAGGGAATTAGACCCTATTTTGGAACAAGCTAGTTAACAATTTTTGTGTGATGACAGTTTTGTAAGGTCTAGGGCTTTCCATCAATTTTATTGGAGGGTAAACATGCACATTTTTTAGGAAAGATGTAAAAATATGAAAGTAGAGCATCCAGAAATGGATGAAGCCTCCATTCAGAATCGAATAAAGGAAAAAATTATACAAGAGTTCTAGAATATAACCCCTAAAGAGGGGAGACAGATCGTAATGGCTGCAAATATTTAATTATTTCCCAATTGGGACATTGCTAATGCCTTGATTTTTAATTTTGTGTCAAATAATTTGGATTGCAAGATCTAGATAAAAAGGAGTTCTTAGGAAATACATTCAGTAATGACCAAGCTGCTCTTATTATTTTGTCATTAAGAAGAGGATCTAGGGCTGCTCCATCACAACCTGATGATTCAGGATTAACATGGAGTATCATTGTGAGGAGAGATGTTGATACCTCAGATGTACAGGCAGCCCACATGAATGTGGATGATTCTCAATTTTCCTTGGCTACTACAAAAAGGGAGGAAAAGGAGATGATTGAGCTCTAGAGAAAGAATGAAACACTGGTGGATGCCTACAATAAAGAGGTAAAAAAGAGAATTGAGCTTGAGAACAAGCTATTGGGAAAATCCACTAGGCCAAGAATAACATAGCCTCGCCCCCCAGTTGAACCCTTCAAATCCACCCCCCTCATAGAAGTACTAGATAAACCCCAAAGGCCACAATACTATACTACTGAGGATTTTGAAGAAGAAAAAGGTAAACTGTGGGCCTTACATGTAGAATTGGAATCCAAATATGAAGATAAACTAAGAAAAGCTCTCACATATTTTGGAGACAAAGTTGAATGGCCACTACTTTATGATTAGTTGTCTAGGGTGATCAGTATTTGGGAGGATTTGAAAGCCAATGATGAGGCTCTAAAGTCTATTGTGAATAAATGGGTAAGAAGGAAGAAAGCAATACCATTTTTGTGTTTCTCTGTTATAGATGATTCTTTTGATCAAATTGAAAAAACATTTGATATTTTTTCTGATCTTGCTGATTTTGGCAATAAAAGGATTAATTTACAAAAAATAATAGTAGGCTACTTGAACAAGTACAAGAGCCAAAAATTCAGTTTGCTTCCTCGTGCCTTAGATAAAAGAAATAATTTGAAAAGAAAAGAGGAATGGGCAAAAGAACTTGATGATTTATTCTTTTTAAGAATGAATCAAGTCATAAATGAAATAGTGCATGCATGGTGGGCTACCACAAGAGAAGAAATGGTGAAGGCCCAAATATTCTTTGATTCTTTAAAACAAGAATTTGTTGCTATTGATAGAGGTTGAATATATATTAAAGAGATAGGGGGATATTTTGCAATTCAATTGGCCAGATGACACATTATTTGACAAGTGGATGGTAAAAATGGCTCTTGGTGAACAATTTGATGAAAATGAAACTGACAATGATGAGGTGGAGGGTGAGGAAATCCAAATCATTGAAACCATCACTACTCAGGCCCAACTAGAAGAAGAAGACAAGAATAATCTATCGCGTTCAGTTGTAGACCCGAGACCACAAGATGTCGATACAACTAAAGAAGAGGAAAAGGTAGAAGTTAATTCTACCATACAGGATAAATATGGTGAAAGCCTACAAGTGGAGGCTAATGTGCCATCGTTAGAAAAAACTTCATCATTGGCTAATTTGGCAATTACATAAGAAGAGGGATCAGATCAATAGCCAACTTAGCAACACTAGAACGCGTGACTGAAGCTCACCCACGAAAAAGAATGTTTTGATTTGAATATTTTCTGTTACCCACTTTTTTGTCATTTTTTGATAGGTGTATGTAAATTTTCCTTGTAAAGGATATTTATCATTTTCTCTTAGCTTGAAGCTTGTTGCATCTCAAACTACATAAGTGAGATTCCAGGGCTAGAGAAAGGGTCTGAATTCTATTTTTTCTAAGTGATATACTTAGTCTTCTTTTGGTCTATTGTTTTGAGCAAGTTTATGATGTATTTTCTCTGTTAGTTCCTGAGAATACATCAATAATAAAATGATCTTTGTGTTTCTTCCTAAGGTCATTCTGAGTTTACTGTAAATGTATATAATTTCAAAGAAAAGGAATACAAATTATGAGTTGTCCCCATATCAGTTCTTTTTGAATCTTGTCTCCTTTTGATTACTTGGTTATCTTGATATTGTATAAGTAAAGGCTTGTGCAATTGAATGCAATCCAGTTAGGTTGTATATATGTTCATCACTGCTATTAATTCAATGGATTAGGTAAAAGCTTTGATGAATTTGATAAGGTTGTTGTAGTAGTGGAAAGTATTTTTGAATGATGAATTCAGATAAGAATTGCTGATAAAATTTGTTGTAAGGACAAAAAATAGATCTAAGGATTTGCTATAGAATCTGAACCCCAATGGATTAGGCACTGGTCAAATTGATTTAGCTAAAAGGAAGATTTATCATAAATCATTTTCAAATGTAGAATTATAATCAATACTTGTATTTCCTCAAGATTTTCAAAGTTGGCATGTACTTGTTTGCATGGAATGTTTTAGCTTTAGTTAGCCACTATTGTTGAGAACACCTACAGACCTATAGAAGAGTTTTGGCCAGATCTATTATATGGGATGTGTTTAGAAAATTGTCATGAATTATGCATGTATTTGAGGATTTGAGATGAGAATTATAATGAAATTAAAACATTCCTCATACGGTGTTTTCTAGTCTTGAATCATCCCTAGGTATACCCACCCTAGTTTTGTAGAGCCTGAAGAGTAGAAAACCACCCTTGGTTTTGTTGAAGTGGGGCCCAAAAGGTTTGCACATACAATTGTTAATAATAATTGGTTAGTCTTTAGATTGTGTGAGTAATGTCATCTTCGCACTGAGCATTTTTTTGCTTAATAGTTTTAAAACACCAACACACCTCAACACCCAGTCATCTACCATTTCAACACCTGACCCAAGTGCACTACCATGTGGTGCCCAGGTGCTTCCCTACTTTATCTAAATTTTGTGCATCTTCATAATGGGGGAATGTGCCAACATCCATTTCACCACGTGGCTCAATCTGATGCATCTGATTATTTGAGCTTTTACTAATCTCATCACTACCACTTGTCAGTCTGTGATGTGCTACCAAGTTCTATGCCACTTTCCACATCATTACTCTATTGAAGACTACCATTCATCTCTAGAAAAGCCTACTGACACATTTCAGCTAGGTGCTTCCCTGCATTATAGTTAGTAGGGTACTGACTGTGCATGCAAGAATGCACTTGTGTGACACGTGTCCCCCATGCCATGTGAGCACATAGCATTTCATGCAGAGGATGGAAGATCCTTGCCACTTGTTAGCTACTAGTTCATTCTCAGGTTCCATGTCATAGTTGACATCATCATCTTTAGCAACATATTTGATCAAAAAAATTTCAATCTTACTCTCCAACTGTTAGTGGTTGGGCCCACGTGCATGGATGAGACTTCTAAAAGAAGCATGTTTTGTAGACAATACACTTGCTATGTGGAAGAGTATATAAAATTTAAAAAGTCTCTTAATCTAGTGAATGTGCGATAAATTCCCTTTATTTTCTTTTGCCTCTTATCCTTCCCCTATTATTGGCTCCTCACCTTGAACTTACCTCGGCAACTCCTTTGCACACAAGCTTCTGCGTTTTATCTATCCCACTCTCCAACATTGAACATTTGGGTCCTCCAATCCTTCAATCTAATCAAGAATCATTACCGTTGCCCCACAACTCTTCACATGAGCACACTCATCTACTCTAAAAGGAGTCTAATTATTAGAAAGGTCCAAATCAACAATATCATTCCCTTTCCTCTTTCATGCCATGGCTTTCTAAACTTTAACTGTGGTTGTTCCTCTCTACCAATCACTTTGCACCATCTAGTGTTTTACATAGGAAAGAATTGCTAGTTTGAGAGTATGTATAGGTGCTACCAGAACACACATGATCACTTGTAAAACCATCAAGAAAATCCATGATTCCACTTCCATATCTACATGTGCTCCTCCTATGATTACCAACTGCTATCTTAGTGTGGGGATCTCTTTGACTTTTGTTTTGCAAGTTTTAAGCTTTGTGCATTCCCCTGTCATTATTTTCATTGGCAACTTCATTGTACCATGTAATGGGTTGGCCTTTTATGCACATGGAGACCTCCTCCTATTTGCATGAATAACATTCAATTTTTTATTTGCTCTTGATCATCATTTTCTCCTTTCTACTTCTATGGTGTGGGCATCTTCCAAGCTTCTTTTTTGTCATGGGTTATTTTGTTGAAGTTGTCCCCTCCTCCATTTCATTTGGTTGTGGATGCTATTTTCTCTTTTTAACTACTAGAGAAGCTCCTTACCCACCATGGGTAGTTTCCTTTTCTAGCTTGCAAGCTATCTTTTATATTTGGTGGGCATCTCTCCTACTTTACTCGATACTGAATATACTTTTAAAAATTGCAAGTTATATGTCATTTACCTTCTAAGGCCAACTTACCCCTTTCATTGATATCTTTTCTTTTCTTCAAACTTGTGGCTTTCTCCAACCTAACATGGGCATCCCCTAACTACTGTTGGGTCGGCTCCACTCCAATTTGAATATCACATGACTTCCTCATCATACATTTGAGGCCATGCTTTTAATTGACTCCAAATATCCCATGTAAATCTTTTGCGTGCCGACTGGAACTTCTTTAGCTAAAAAGACTTGCTTTAACAAGTCCACTAAATTTATTGACTCCAGACTATGCCCTTGGTTTTCCCTAATCAATAGTTGGCCTCTTCTTCATGCAATCCAAATTGTTTCTTATTATCCCTCTTAACTACCTCTTTTAAATCATCAATAAAATGAGCCTTGGGAGGTAGTTCCACTTGAGTTGTTCTATGCCAACTTAACAAATCTTTCATTACCACAAATCCATCACTTCTAACTTTCAATCCTTATAGAAAGATAGGAATTCTTTTGGACTTCTTTTGACTCTTCAAGGAGGAGGTTCACATCTATACCCTATGAAGGGAAGAATGGTCTCAAAAATTAAGGTGATGATGTCATTTTTAAATTAATTCACAATGTTCTCTTTAAATAAAAAAGACATCTATATGTACTCTTGGAGTATGCTATCTTTGCAAACTTCAATGCCATCATTTACCTCTTGTTGGGTTTAAAGAATGTGCCTAACACTAAGAAGTCACACGCAACATAATTAGTAGAAGATATGCCTTCCCTAAAACTTTATAAAAAACTAGCAGCTTAATACAATTCATGACATGTTTAGCCTTCAAAATTAGTCAACAACTCATCTTTTGCAATCTCCTCTCAAGATTGAAGTTGAACATATTTGGGCAACACGCTATATTCTTTTTTTTAACTTGCATCAAACTTTAAGAAATAATGATCTCCTCTCCTTCAAAAAAAAATGTGATTTTGTTCCTTTTTGCTAATCTTTTATTCTCTGATGTCTTGTTCATCTGATGAATTTAGTTGGGCTCCAAAATGAGTCCGACTAAAAAGAATTTAGTTTTCAAACAATTGAACTACTGAATTGATCCATTGAACACTTGAATCTTGCTAGAAATAATCTATATCATTATTTTGACTTTTAAAACTCATTTTCATCTCTTTCTACAACTTGTCAACTTTTTACAAGGATGTCCTTTGATTGGCCTTAAAAACTAACCAAAACACCTGACTGGGCTTTGAAATTTGGTACACTAATTCTTTGTTCTGCAATCTCTTACTTTGTTGAATCTTTTCTTGTCACGAATTCTCAGTCAAAAGATATTAACTACAAAATTTTCTTACATAAAATCACCTACACATAAACATGTCAAAAAACAACAAAACACATTTGGAATTGGCTTTGGAAACTAGGCAAAATGACACTTAGGGGCACAAAAACTAAGGAATTAGTTCACTATCATGAGGAGAGAATAATTGTAGGATTAGGGCTCATGATGAATAACTAGGAGAATTTAGAAAGTGATCAAGGTAGGCTACTTAGAATTTTCAAATTGGAAACAATGGCAGAAAGGTGTTTTTTGCAAATGTAATTGACCTGGGAAAGTATGAAAACAAATTCATCAAGACTTGCAAATTAACATACTTGAAGTATTTTTAGAGTAAAACATAGTGGTACAATCCATTTGATCTCATATATCATGGATATTGAGATATGATATCATGAATAGGGTTATTGACAAATCTGCACTTCTAGACACCAGTAAAAAGTTAGAAATTGCATTTGGAATCATGTTTGAAAACCGATCAAACAGATTCGTCATAAGCTCAAACTTGAAACATAATGTGTCTCTAACCTTTAGAATGAAACTAAGAGAAATTTTAGCATTTTAGTTAGATGGGTCAAAATTATAACAAGTCCAACAAGGCCTTTGAAAATTTTAGAACAATTCACATCAGCATGACATCAATAAATGACCAACTTTGAGGGATTCAGAACCTAGTCAAATGGATTCAAAATGGCTCGAAATCTGAAACATAGGTTCACTAGTATGGACACTAAATACTCCAAATTTGGTGAGTCATTAAACATTACTGGGTGTGAGATATTTAGTTGTAAACATAGCCTCCTGTCACTATTTGACACTTAAGCAAAAATGCATATTTGACAATTGCTCAAAATAGGACTTCACAAAATGGCTCAAAATGACAATTTAACTTCATGAAACACGTAGAAATACTTAATGCAAGGTGCTAGAAGCATTAAACACCTCTTGGGGCTCAAAAGGAAAGCCAGGTACGTAGGCATCAAAAAGTTCTTATAGGGCTTAACTTTTTCAAGGGTACTCAAAATCAGGACTTCAATTTTGAGTCCCAACAGAACCAAGAATGAAACTACTTTTACTAGAAAAATATATGAGAAAATATCACAAACTTGAAAAAATGATTGGTGATGCTAAATCAAGTATGATGACAAAAAAAAAGACTCAAAGATGATGCATGCTTACTTTGTGAATTTGATCCCAAAATAGTCAAATATGCTTTAGACAATGAATGTGATAATTGACTAGATTGAGAGGAACAATACTTGGAGATTAGTGCCGAGACCTAAAGGAAAAAAAATTATTGGAGCAAAGGGAGTTTTTATGAAAAAACTCAATGAAAATTTAGAAGTAACGAGAAAAAAGGAAATACTAGTATGCAAGGATTATGCTAAAGAAGGAGTTGATTATGGTGAAAATTTTTCTGTTGTAGCAAGACTTGAAGGAGTCAAAACTCTCCTTGCATATTCAGCCTACAAAAAATTCAAGGTATATCAAATGGATGTCAAATCTACATTTTTAAATGGTATACTTGAGGAAGAAGTATACATTGGACAACCTAAATAATTTGTATATCACGATGAGAAGAACATGGTATGTGAATTGAATAAAGCCCTTTAATGTTTAAAACAAGCCCTAAGAGCATGGTATGAAAGATTACATAATGATTTAGTAAAGATTATCTTTCAAAGGAAAAATAACAATAGTAATCTATACTTGAAGAATGGTAAGAACAATGAAGTATTGTTATCTAAATATTTTTTGATGATGTTATATTTGGAGGAAGAGTAGAATTGTGCAAATCATTTATTGATGAAATGAAGAAGAAATTTGAAATGTCTATGTTTGGTTAAATAAAATGCTTTGTTGGATTAAAAGTATGTCAAATGAAGTTTGGTGGTTTTATTACTGAACCAAAATGCATCTAGAAGATAATAAAGACTTTTGGTATGAAAGATTCAGGGCTAGTAAGTGTGCTTATGTCTATAGGACACAAGCTATGTAAGAATGATGATTTTGTTGAAGTGAACTAGATCTTATACATATCAATGATTGCAAAATTACAATATGTAGTTGAAAATAGACCAGATATTTCTTTCACAATTGGGATAGTTGTTAGATTTTTAGAAAATCCTAAAGAGATTCACATGATGATACTAAAAAGGACAATGAGATATTTGAAAGGTACATGATAGTATGGATTGTATTACAAGAAAAATAAAAAAATTGAACTAAAGGTATTCTCTAAATTAGATTGGGCAAGAAATATTGATGACAAAATAAACATTAGTGGATGTGCATTCTTTCTAGGAAAGAGATTGGTGTCATGGAAAAGGAAAATGGTCTATATTTCCCAATCAATAGTTGAAGCTGAGTATGTACAAGTTGTAGTGAATTGTTCAAATATCATGTGGATAAAGAAATTACTAAAATTTATGAATAAATAAGTTATAGATCTAGTAGTTATTGTTGGCCTAATTTTCAACTCACCCCTTTATGATTTGTGACATGGTTCAACCACCTTTTGTGTTCTATAAGTGCATTGGTCGCATCGGGCATTAACAAGTCAATCTTTTGGTGCAATGAAAACTCTATCTTGTAACAAGTGGTATCAGAGCTTGGTTACAAGTTTGAATCCACTTAGGTAATGCTAAGGGATAAATCATTAGACTAATCACCATGCATCCTGTTTAGGATCCATGACATAGCTTAATTACCTCCTATGTTCTGTAAGTCTAGTGGTCCTAATACAACCACTAGAGTTATAAAACACATGAGGTGGTTAAGCTATGTTACAAATCCTAAAGGGGAAGTCTAGTGATTAGTCCAACAATTTCCCACTCATCATTACCCAAGGGGATTTGAACTTGTAACATGTGGTATGAAATCTTGCTCATAGGTTCAAATCCCCTTGGGTAATGCTGAGGGGGAAATTGTTGGACTAATCACCAGCCTTTCCCTTTTGGATTCATGACATGGATTAACCACTTCTTGTGTTCTATAAGTCTAGTGGTTTTATTAGGCATTAATATGTCAATATTTTGGTGCAACAAAAACTCTAGCTTGTAATATTTATCTATTGTGATAACACAAGTTCTATTAAAATTTCAAAGAATCTAGTAATACACACTATGACAAAGCACATTTCTATCAAGTCTAACTATTTGAGGGAACTAGTTGAATAGAAAGAAGTGAAGCTAGAATATGTTCACACAAGAGAACACATTTTTTACATATTTAAAAGAAGCCTTTCCTAACAATGCTTATGAATATCTTAAAGGTAAATTAGGGTTCATTAACCTAAAAAATGCTACTAAGGTAGGCAAGGTGCATTGCATCAAATGTGATAATTAGAATATCTTACACATTGATGGAATACAACTCTACTTTGGGATATGCCTAAGGAAGATAGTCAATTACAAAATAACTAATCAATTGTAGACAAATGAAAAAAATCAACCAAACATGCAAAATGTACATAATTCAGATGTGTGAAGAGATTGAAGCTATGACAACTAAGTGTGTTTGGCATTATTTTCAAAGAGGGAGAGATACTAATATAGATAAAAAGGGAGAGATAATAAGATAAATATAAAGAGGGAGATATGCAAAAGTGAGATACATTTGATACATTAAGATATTTCTTAACAGTGAGATGTAGAGATGTTTCCATCAACACCAAAGAGGGATATTGTTGGAAAATTACAATTGGAACAAATATTTTTTTTTCATTGATATCAAATCTATTGATAAGATATATTGCTTTTTACAAGCTGGAGTTGTTTTTGCACTAAAAGTTCGACCTTTTAATGCAATGTACAACCACTATCCTTATAGAATATAGGAGGAAATTAAGCCATGTAACAAATCATAAAGGGGAAGGCTAATAGTTAGTCCAACAATCCCCCCTCAACATTTCCTAAGAAAATTTGAACTTATGAGAAAGCTTTGATACCACTTGCTACAGGTTAGAGTTTTTGTTGCACCAAAAGATCAACCTTTTAATGGCCAATAAAACCACTAGACCTATAGAACATAGGAGGTGCTTAAGCGGCATCACAAATCTTGAAGGGGAAGGCTAGCGATTAGTTCAACATTGCTATGTAATCTAAGTGTCATATCTCTCTGATTGATGAAGAGGATTTGAGAAATTTATCATAACAATAGCACCTAGAGGAAAGTTTGAGTTATGAAAAGCAAGCTGCAGTGGAAATTTTAATTAGATAGACTTTGATAAAGAAAATTGATTTTTATATCATGTAAGTTAAGCGATGTTGATCAATAGAGTAAAAGGCTAAGCAATATCGAGTGATGCTACTCTCAATCAGGGCATAGTAAGTGTCAAGAAAATCTAGTATTGATCACGCATAAATATCAACCCAACAAATCTAGTTGATGTCGATCTTGAATTTTTGTACTGATTGAGTTATTTAGTGATGATCAAGTGTAAGAATGTAGACATTGTTGAGTAATAGTATTAAGATCAAACTTGAAAAAATTGTGAGATCTAGCTAACTTAGTTAATTTTTCAAAAGATATAAACTATGTTGAAGATAAAATTGATGAGCTAGATCATTAAATTCAAGGTGAGGATTAGGTAAAGACCTAAAAGATGAATTCTACACAAGTTTTTAGAGAAATGTCAAGAAGATGGATACATACAATGAATCATGTTGAACCTTATCATAAACCATAAGATCTATGATGATCATGGAAATTTGTAAAGAAAGAATTCCTATTTAAAGAGAAGCATATAAAGAAAGGTGGATCAGAGACCCACAAGGGTGAATACAAGAATGTGTGAATGCAAAGCTAAATAGAATTTCTTATGTAGATGCTACTATCTTAACAAGTGAATCCAAGTAGATAGATTATGTGTTGGTGAAAGGAGAAGGTTGATTGCTTGAAGGGTTATCAAGAGAATCAAGATAAGAGATGACAATGGGAGGATTATTAGTAAATCAACTCATGAACCTAATAGTGATCTAAACCTATAAAGTGAGTTCTAATCATATAGATCAAAACATATTATTTTCTTTCTAATGATTGTAAATATTTTGTATTGATATCATTTTAACAGAAGTTGATTTATCAGTCATTTGGAGGACTTCATAGTCTATGTAAATCCTTTAACTAGGTGATATTCTAAATGGAACGATCATCAAAATCCTTTGACAAGGCCAATTCTAAGAGGGTCATTAAATCCTTTAACAATATAACATTTAATAGTGTGTATTATAACCTTTAGCAAGGTTGGCTCCTAACATGTCTCACTTTGAAAGAGTGAAAAACTGGTGATAGTTCTAGTGTTTTTTCCCAAATTGAGTTTCCACATAAAATCCTAGTGTCAAACCTATGTTGAATGCTTTATATGTTTTTATATTTGATAATGTTTTCATCAAGAAAATCATGTTATGTTTAAGACATTATTATTATCATTACACTAGATACTAAGCAACAATAGGATAAGAATAATAATGAGTGTTTATGTTTAATTGTTTAAATGGTACTTAAACATTTATAACAGCTACCAAGCCCCTTGTTCTCTCAAGGGAAACAAGTATATCATGTTCCCTCTTCTTTTTAGAGATGAGCCTTGCAAGATCAAAATTTATAAGGACATAAATAGTTTTTTCTTATGTAATGAATCATTTCTCAGAGATAAGCTAGCTTGAGATGATGAAAATTGCCCTACCTCTATTTCCTTCAGCCCCTTGTCATCTTATTTTTTATATCGTATGCACCATTTTTTGTGATCTAAAGATAAAGATAATGTGGTTCTTCAATGGTTCTTGAATTCACAACTTCGTCTTCATTCTAAATATGTAGTGATGAAAATTTTATACTTCTCCTTTTGTTTATAAATCAATATATATGACTTCTCTTTCAAATTTTTTGGCATTGTAGTAACAAAGAAAACCACGAAAGTGTGATAGTTATTATACATAAATAAAAAAATAGTATATCTTTTATCTCAATAAATAAATGAGCCATGTACCTCCAAAAATGAGATACATCAATACATTACAAGATAACTACATTGTTTAATGTAAATTAGCCTTACAACTCCAATAATAACATAACTCATGACTTCTAATGAAATAATTTTGGTTTCTATAAATTTACATCACATAGCTGCAATATAAATCAATTATAGATGCATACGATTGTGCTCTCACAATGTATGCCCCATTTCTCCTAGAATGAAGGAAGCCCTAGTAAAAAAATTTGTCACCTAGACTCCTAGCCCAAACTCTAGATCATTTTTGGACTTCGCCAGGTGTCTAGATTTTCTTTAATATTTGACTAGGAATTCTAAAGGCTCAAAGTCTTGAGAAAAGATAAGGTTTCTGAACTGTCATGTGCTTAAGTGCACACTAGCAAACATGTGCATGTACGCAAGTGCACACTCCATCTTCTTCTAGAGATGTGCACATGTGCATGTGTGTACCTGTAGAGGGCACACACATCCAAAGTGTGCACACCTATGAAGGTGCATACCTATAGAAATGAACACTAGGGATTTGAGTCTATATATGACCCAAGACCCCTATTCTTTTTCATTTGGTCTCTACTTGAATTGACTTACCATACTCCCTCATGTTTCATCATACCCTCCCTAAGTGCTCTTCAATATATATCAATAAAAAAAATAAGGTTATCATCATGAAGGTGCACTAATGTGCACCTTGACTAGGTGTACATGTGCACACCTTCCAATCCTTGTAAAGCCTAACTAGAACTAAGACAAACTAAAAGCTAACCTAAGCTTACACCATGATGGTGGGGACATTTCCACCTTCATAAAGTGTGCATGTATACACCTCGCCTCACACTTAAAACATCAATGAAAGAAACCTAATCACTAAAAAGCACTAAGGAAGTTCTCACATGCACACCTCCTTAAGGTCCACATGTGCACACCTTTTTTTCTCACTAAACAATCAAAACCTAAATTAGCCCACATTTTCCATGCACACTATGCATGTGCGTAGCTACACACATGCACTTGTGCACACCTCACCAAAGTGCATAGGTGCACAACTGTGAACAAAAGGAAACTAAAATGCAATATAAGAACATCTATGCACCTATAAGGGTGCACTACATACACTATACTATATACTAGGGAATTTAGGTGTAATTTAATTGTTTTCATTGCATTTTGATTGATGTTGACAAGTGTTGGAGAAAATTAGAGTTTATTTTAGGTTAATTTTAGCTCTCTGAACTAATGTTGCTTCTCTTGTATAGATAAGATGGCATCATCATCCTATTCAATGGAAAAAAAGATACCTCCAAAATTAGTAGTATCCATGTACCAAGGAAATCCCAGTTTTGAGATGGACATACTAAGGTTGGAGACACATGACTCAACCCTATAGACTAGAAGGAATTTCTTATGATCTATAACAAACCTAAGGAGTGATATGTAATGGTGTTAGCCCCTATCTAATCAGCCCTTGTTAACATGGCATCACATTCAACATCCATCTAGTTTTCAAAACTTATGATAAGTCTTGCAGATAACTATGAGACTAAAGAGAAGGTCCTTAAGAGTGTTATAGGAGAAATAGTCTTGGACCTTTGACCAAGAAATTTTAAAAAGCTATTTCATCTTCCTAAGGAAGACCAATATTGGAAGATAACTTGTTAGAGAGTAGAAGATGGTATCAGGAGAATGTAAAGAGGCCAGAGAAATAATTCAATCCTCTTTCTTGAGTGATTGAACATGAGTATAGCACAAAGTCAGTAAGGTTGACATGACCAAGGGGTATATGAAGCATGAAATTAGATATGAAATTGTACTTATAAGAAGAGTCATCGAACTTCTTGGAGGACACCTTCAAATCCAGATGGTCTGCTTTATTGATACCATCAAGATGGAAAAGATGCCAATTTATTAGGCTACTATCCTTGGTGATAACTTGCATTAGCAACTCATAGCTATGAAATTCAATCAAATGTTATATATGACATTATATATGGTGTACTTATTGCTGACAAGAAATATAGATTTCCCAGTCCTTTATAGGAAAGGGAGCATGCAGGATTCTAATGCTTGGCCCTATGTGATGTATCCAAAATTGATAAAAAGGAAACTCGTAGAGAAAAGTGTGGAATGTAGGGTGATGAATGATGTCTTCACCTTCACAATCATTAGATTCAAAAAAGGTGATTATGTAAAAAGGATGTTAGTAGAAGCAATGGCCAGGATAATAGATATTGGCACTTACTAGATTTTGTTTAAATAATTCACCTATCTTAGGGTAGTTGGTACTATAGAAATCCCAAAGAAGCTCCCAAGATATCCATATGATAGGTTAATCTTTCTAGAGATTAGATGCTAGTTCACTTTTGCATACGACAGAGTGAGAAGACAACATAAGAAGACATGGGACTTGCCCATCACCATCAACCATTTTGAGGTCAAACAAAAGAAAGAAATTATGACTTGATTCTAAGTGGAATCAATATCCTTTGGAAGAGTACAAAACCCCTCACCCCTACTTTGACAATATTGAGATGGTACAACATCTGGTGGGGAATCTTTTTGTGCATGAGGATGCACTAGAAAATTTTAGGATGAACGTAGTAGATGACTATGATATCCAAATAAGAGATTATTATAGGATGAATCTATATCGAGTAGAAAAGGTGCTGAAGATAAAGATCCCTCTAAAGGTGGTGGTAAAAAATAATAAAGATATCTTGCATTTTTTATATGATAGGGAAAATATCTATGACCAACCTATAATGAATGCAAAATAGGGAGAGATAAAAATGTTGATATCAATCATTGAGCTAGACATATAGTCTAATTGACAAATGAATGTATCAAGAAACCATTCATAATGAATCTAGTTCTTTGGGCTATTCCCTGAAAGGCCACTACATGACCAATCAAAGGAAAGGTTGAATTAGTAATAGTGCTAACCTTTCCTTCTCAATCCATAGTAAGGCTAGAAATGGTACACCAACATGAGAGGGAGGTCAAGTATTTTAGGGTTGACAAGGGCACAAACAAAAGGAAAAGAGTACTTGCAAATGAAAAGAAGAAAATAACTCAGACACAAGCACCTCAACAAGAACAAGTATAACCTAACCAAGAAGAGCCACAAGATGATCTTGAAATAGAAGAGCCCATGTAAGAGCCACAAGTGTTAGAAATTGTATTCCACCAATATAACTGAGCGGGGGGGGGGGGTTGAATTAGTTATATAAGTATCTAAAATTTTTATTCTCTTAAACAATCTTAACCATTCAACCAAAGTAAACAATAACCATAAAGAGATGCATACACACAATTACACCATATGTGTTGACTAGGGAAACCCTTGATCAGAGGAAAAATCCTAGTGGGAATAATGCCCAAAAAATGATGTACTAATATGAATATTCCTTCTTAGAGGATGGACAATGTTAGGAGTCTATTACAACACTTTGTATGATGAGTTCCTATTAGGAGACTTTGAATCCCTATTAGGAGATTCCAACCTTGTTAGGAGTTGTGGAAGGTCATTGAACCAACTGTCCAAACAGCTTTAGGATCAAATCAATGAACCCACTATCCAATTGACCTTAGTATTATTCCTTTTAGAATAATAGATGTGTGACATCATTTTCTTCTTCCTCTATCTAGTACATTGGAATTCTTTACCTTTAGATCATGCAATCAGATTTGGAACTATGTATCCATCAATAGTAACCCTTAAGGTCCTTTAAACGCATTAACAAATCACTCTACTCTAATACTTCGCCATTCAAAACTCTTCTCTACTCCTCCATTTCAATCATGATCTCTAAAACTTGGAAAACATCTTTCCTTTATACCACACTCAATATTAAATCCTTGAGTCAGCTTTACATTTTACCATACATTAATTAACTAAAATACACATTTGATTAATGTTTTTAGCTCATAGTTATATACAAAGTTTCACACATGCAACTTCCATAGCTATGCACTCATTAATGTCATCAGTGGTTAGTGTACTACCTCTAATTAACAATGCAACCCTTCATTTCAAATACAATGCACTGTATTGATAATACAATAAGGACTATTTTCCTAATTCTCTATTTTCATTTGGTTCTCTATAGATCAACAATATCTTTCGTGCACTGTATAAGTAGATATGTAATGTAATGTATTTTCTTTAATACAAAGATCATAGTCTGAGCTGCTCTATCAATTTTTACAAACTCATTACTATGTTCTCATCAATGAAAAAATAGAGTCATAACAATGTTCTACAATGCTCCTCCATAGCATCAACATTCATGCTAACAATCTTCTCCTTTGGCATTGATGGCAACATAGATGAAAAATATCTAGTTCCAAGAATAACAATAAGTCTTTTCATCAATTAGATCTTACTTCATGAAAATAATTTATTGCAACACTTCTACCCCATAGTAAAAAATCTCTCTAATGTTTTTCGTGTCACTCTCTCCCCCATTGACATAAATGCCAAAGATAGTACACAAATAGTTCAAATGTTTGAATATATAATAATCTACTAGCACAACAAAAAGCCAGTATGTTGCTTTACAACTTTTACAAATATCCCTATAAACAATGCAAGTGTCTAAAGACACTATTGTATACCAATTACCTATTACCAAGAGTCCTTGACTAACTCTATTCATCACAAATACTCCCCCATCGAGGAAGTATTAGCATTCAATCTAGTCAAACAAAGGTGTTATATACCCTAGAATGATGCACTTTTGCAACATTTATTCTGAACTAGGAAGGGGCATAACCCCAAGCATACCTCTTAGGTACTCAAATGTATCCTTTGGGAAGGCCTTTGTGAAATTTTTTGCAATCTATTCCTTAGCGTTAATGTACTCCAGTCTGATTTCTTTCTCTACAACTTTCTCTCTCAATACATGATACTTTATAGCAATGTGCTTGATCTTAGAATGGAAAATAGGATTCTTAGACATGTTAACTATACTTGTGTTATAATAGTAAATGATAATAGGTTCTCTGAATGTAATTCCAATATTCTTCATCATCTACTTCATCCATATGACTTTATGTCAATTTTTTGCTACTGCAACATACTCTGTCTCTATAGTACTTTGTGAGGTAAAATCTTGCTTTTTATTGAGCCAAGAAACTAGTCTTCCTCCAAAAAAGAATGTTCCTCCACTAGTGCTTTTTTTGTCATCCCTATCTCTAGCCCAGTTAATGTCTATATAAAGAAAAGAGTGAAATCATTTCTTATACTTGTGTTATAATAGTAAATGATAATAGGTTCTCTGAATGTAATTCCAATATTCTTCATCATCTACTTCATCCATATGACTTTATTTCAATTTTTTGCTACTGCAACATACTCTGTCTCTATAGTACTTTGTGAGGTAAAATCTTGCTTTATATTGAGCCAAGAAACTAGTCTTCCTCCAAAAAAGAATGTTCCTCCACTAGTGCTTTTTTTGTCATCCCTATCTCTAGCCCAATTAATGTCTATATAAGAGAAAAGAGTGAAATAATTTCTTATGTCATACCAAATGCCATAATTTTATATCCCTTTGAGTTATCTAAATATCATCTTTATGTTGCATAGTGATATTCTCTGGGATCTACCTAAAATCTTGCCACAATTCCAACTGCATTAGCTATATCTAGTCTACTATGAGTCAAATACTACAATCATCCAATCATAGATCTGTACTTCTTTTGCTCAATAGTAGGTGTCTCATCTTTACTTGATAACTTATGACTAGTTACCATAGGAGTTTCAATAGGTTTACAACTTTCTAGACCAAATCTTTTTAGCAAATCTTTCAAATACTTGGTCTGAGAAATAAAGATAGCTTCTTTGTTCTAAACAATTTTCAATCCTAAGAAAAATTTGATTTCCCCTATCATGCTCATTTCAAACTCATTCTTCATGTCATATGAGAATTTTTTATTGGCTTCATCATTTCCTCCAAAAATGATATTATCAACAAATACAATAATTATAAGCAAACCATCTTCTATTTCTTTCAAGCACAAGTTACTATATGTTGTTCCTTTAGCAAATCCAAGCTTTTCCAAGTATTTATCCGACCTTGCATACTAGGTTCTAGGTGCTTTCTTTAATCCATACAAGCCTTTCTTTAATTTTCAAACCATATCCTTCTCTTTTGTCAAGGGAAATCCTTCTAGTTACTCAATATAAACTTCTTCTTCAAGTTCGCCATTCAAGAATGTTGACTTAACATCCATTTGATATACCTTAAAATTCTTATTTGTTGCATATGTCAAGAACATACTAACTACTTCCATTCTTGCTATAGGTGCATATGTTTCCTCATAATCAATTCCTTCTTTCTAATAGTAGTCTTTGCATACAAGTCTATCTTTATTCCTTATTACTTCTCCTTGTTCATTCATTTTATTTCTAAATACCCATTTTGTATGAATCAGATTTTTCTCCTTTGGTCTAGGAACCCATTCCCATGTGTCATTTTTAACTATCTACTAAAGTTCTTCATCCATTGCTTTTATCCAATGATCATTTTTTATTGCTTCATCTATGCTCTTTGGTTCTTGATGTAGGAGCATCCAAAGGTATAAGGACAATCCTATGTCACCCAAAAAAAAAAAGTACTTAGACTTAGCTTTTTTTTCATGTGTTTTCATTTCTGGATACCCATTTGGGTCAAATAAAGGTTCCAACTCTCATAGTTCCACTATCAGTGTTCTAGGATAGAGTATTTGAACACGTTGGGATACGTGTAAATGCCAAAAAAATAGGAGTATGTACTTGAGCCATCATTTTGGTAAACTAGAAGGTGAAAATTGGTCGGATGATGTAATTTTAATTTAGAGTATTCCAAAAAAAGAATTAGGTGAAAAGGCCCCATCGTTTGAAAATTATCGCAGTTTTTTAATTTTTGGAGACCTCCTAAGAATGCTTCAAAGTCAGGTTACAGGCATTAAATGACCTTGAATAGGGCCAAAAATGGGGGACAAGTGAAGCTTTTCCATAGGGCTATAGAGCACTTCGAGAGCCTTTTGAAAATGTAAATAGTTCGTCAATCGGAGCTACGGTTCAAAAGTTATGCCTCTTGAAAGTTCAGTTACCATTTTTGGATTCTTCTAGTTTTGCGCTGACTTCTAATGTGGCTTCTGGAGCCTTCTCCTTGGTCTATTTAATAACATTTATGGCATTGTAAAAAGTAGTTTGGAGTGCAGTTTGAGAGGAGGTACTAAAAGGAGAAATTATGTCCAAATTTATGCTATTGTAAGCCCATAGGGCATTTTTTGGAGTCTTTTTCTCTACACTAAGTGTACTAGCATATTTTCACAGTTAATAAAATTTTCCCTTTCCTATTGTGTCCATTTTGTGCTTGGGTTGTGACCCCATCAGTTCTACTTGAGATATTAGGCATAGTTCTTCATTAATTTTGCTTCTTGTCATTACTCCCTTTTCTTTACTTCCTATTATCAAATCAACTAGATGATTTCTTATCAAATTCCTATTTTGAGTAGGAGTTGCTACTTCAATTCTTATTTTTGGCACTGTACTCTATTCTTCTCTTACATCTTCAATTTGTACATTGTTCTGCAAATCATTGTTAGTCTTAAGAAATAATTCATTACTTCTATTATTCATTCCAGACTCTTCATTAGAGTTATAATCCATCATCCTCTCTTTAGTGAAATTTTTTTTATCTATTTTCACATTTGGACACTCTACTATAGTTTTTGTTCTATATTTGAAGCATCTGCAAGCTTTACTTTTTATTGAATAGCCAAGAAATATACCTTCATCGCTTCTTAGATCAAACTTATTTATATCATCATCTCTTTTGTTGTAGCATTTACTTCCAAATATCCTAAAATATTTGACTGATGGTGAGTGACCAAACCATAACTCATAAGGTGTTTTTTCCATACCTTTTCTAATATGTACTATGTTTAATGTGTATAAGCTTGTATTGATTGCTTCTCTCCAAAAAATCTTTGATACATCATTCTCAAATAACATAGCTCTTACTACTTTAGCAATTGATCTATTTCTTCATTTAGCAATCCCATTCTACTCATGTGTATAGGGTGAGGATAATTGTCTCGTAATACCATGCTCTTCACAATAGATATTGAATTCTTTAGAAGTGAATTCTCCTCCTCTATCTGATTTTAAGCTTTTGATTTGAATTCTAGACTCATTCTCTATTTTGTTTTTGAATATCTTGAATTTCTCAAATGCTTCTAATTTTTCCTTAAGAAAAGCTACCCACATCATTCTAGTAAAATCATCAACAAAAATCATAAAGTACCTTTCTCCATAGAATACTATTATTCTTGTAGGATCACTTAGATCTAGGTATGAACCAATTCCAACTTTTGTGTAGTACCAAACTAGTTGCTAGGAAATGAGACTTTGTTCTACCTAGCCAAGATGCATTCCATACAAATAATATCAATGGGCTTAGTGATCTTAGGTAAATCTCTCATAGAAAGTGTGTTATTGAATTTCACAATGTTATCAAAATTAATGTGATAAAATATTTTGTACCACAACCAACTTTTGTCAACTTTAGCTATCAAGCATGTTGTTTTAGTGAAGTTTAACTAAAATACGTTACCTCTAGTTCTTGTGCCAGTACCAAGTAGTTTTCCTTCCTTGTTTTTTATAATCCATGTGTCATTACCAAACTACAGTTGGTAAAATTTGTCCATAAAATGTCCAAACTTGAGAAATTATGTTTTAGTCCATAAACAAAAAAAACATCATTAGTATTTGTATTACCATCTAGTGTGATAGATTCAATTCCTATGTTATGGAAGGTTGCATTGTTTCCTACTCTACCAAGTCCTCCATCATGGCTTCTAAATTTGACAAATTTTCTCATATCACCAATCATGTGATGTGAACAACCACTATCAATGATCCAATCCTTCCTTTCAACTTGTGAGATCACCGCACTTTCTTCTCTAATTTCTCTATCAAGATAATCCTCCTTTATAGCTACAAATCCTAATTCATCTTCACTTTTTCTTTGATCAGATTCTTCTTCTTCTTTTTCATTGGTATATAAAAAATTTCTAGGTCTTCTAGACTTGAATCTTCCCTTATATTTCCTTTCTCTTTTAGTACATTAGATGTATAATGATCATATTCATTACATGTCCAACATTTAAAGATATTCTTACCATCCTTTTCTCTTTCCACAAGAAGAGCCACTCCTTCCTAGATCTTTTCCTCAATAGACTTGTTTCTTCTAGCTATGTCTCCTTGTACTTTTATGTTCCTTGCTAGACCAAGTTTAATGCTAAATGCACTAAATTCTATCTCAAATTTTTCTAATTCTCCAGATTGTTTTAGATCAAATTCTTTAGGTTCCAATCTACCAAGCAATGTTTCTTTGGTGAAATTAGTGGTACAAGGTAACATTACTTGAATAATTTATGTTATTATCTTGAAAGGTGGTGTCAGACTTTTCAAGATCTTGCATATTCCTTCATCATTATATTTTTTCCACCAAGAGATGTGGTTCCTGCAACAATCTTAGATATTCAGCCAGTATAGGTTCTCATAGATTCATCTTCCATCATCTTAGCATCTTGGAATGCAAAATATAGATTTTGTAATCTAACTGTTTTTGCATGTGTCTCACCCTTATAATTAGCTTCTAAGGTTTTCAAATTTTCATGAGACATTTTGAGTTTTTTTTACCTTACCATACTTACTTTTAGGTAAAGCAGATAGAGTTTCTTCTCTTGCCCTTATGTTACACATGAATTCTTGTCTTTGTTCCTCAGTACAACTTTCAAGATTGTCTTCTTCTATAATGTTTTTAGATGTCTTCATTATAGGCCAATATCCTAGACCCATGCACAAGAGATGAGACTTTGTTTTATCCTTCTAGCTATCATAATTTGTGCCATCAAATTTTAGACTTTCCTTTTTGAACAAATTTTCCATGGATCTCCCAAAGCTGTTAAATTTTCCTTCAAGGACCTGATGCTATGATACCAATTGTTAGAAATAGTAGTCCACCAATATAAATAAGAGAGGGGGGATGAATTAGTTATATAAGAATCTTAAACATTTATCCTCTTACATAATCTTAACCATTCAACCAAAGTAAACAATAACCATAAAGAGATGCATAGATACAATTACACTAGATGTGTTGACTAGGGAAGCCCTTGATTAGAGGGAAAACCTTGATTAGGAGTCTATCATAACACTTAGTAAAAAGAGTCCCTGTTAGGAGACTTTGAATTCATGTTAAGAGATTCCAACTCTATTAGGAGTTGTGGAAGGTAGCTGAACCCACTATCCAAAAAGCTTTAGGATTATATCAACAAACCCACCATCCAATTGAGCTCAATACTATTCCTTTCAAAATAATAGATGTGCGACAATCATTTTCTTCTTCCTCTATCCAGTACATCAGACTTCTTTGCCTTTAGATCATGTAATCAAATCTGGAACTCTGTATCCATCAATAGTAACCCTTAAGGTAACTTACATGAATTAGCAAATCACTCTACTTTTCTGCTTCAACATTCACAACTCTTCTCTTCTCCCTAATCTCAATCATGATGTCTAAAATTGAGAAAACATCTTTCCTTTATACCACACTCAATATTAATTCCCTGAGCCAGCTTCACATTTTACCATATGTTAATTAAATGAAATACACATTTAATTAATCCTATCAGCTCATAGTTATATGTAAACTTTCACATGTGCAACTTCTATACCTACACACTCATTGAGTTCATTAGTGGTTAGTGTAATACCTCCAATTAATTATTCAACCCTTCATTTCAAATACAATGCCATGTATCGATCATACAATAAGGACTATTTTCCTAATGCTCTTTTTTCATGTGGTTCTCTGTATATTAACAATATCTTCCATACGCTGTCGAGTTTGTTAGAAATAGTTTTAGAATAACTAAGATTAGGGTTGAATTAGTTATTTAAGGTCCAAATGCCCTATTCAAACTTTTTCACTAAGTGTAGTGAGTCCATTCAACCATTCATTCATCCAAGCTTTAACTTTTTTGATCAACAAGTTACTATAAATCAACATGCAAGCATAACACATAAAAGTTCAACACATAACACAGTGATATATGTGGAAGCCCAATTTTGAAAAGGAATTTGGAGACCTAATCCATACAAATTCATCTCTTCATGACCACTCATAGAAGCAGAGCCTCTGTGCTCTACCTTCTCCTAGATGTCTCTTCCTTGACACCCTTCTAACCACTTCACAGTTTTCACACTTTGGCAGCAACAATATCAGCAACATTTGCTTCTTGGTCTATGTAAATAGAAGTCTTGAAGTTCCTTTTCCCACTCAATTCTTCTATTCTTTAATTTCAATTTGTATGGATTAGGTAGGATTCATTGTATCTAACCTATATTTTGTCTCCTCTAGAAACTTCTTGAATAATCCTTTTCAGTTCACCCAAAAATAGTTTACATAGAATTTTGTGCCACTAGCTCATCATCTTATCCTACACCTGGTTCATAAAATTCAAGGTAACCACTTTGTTAGCACAGATTTGGAAAATCTTCGTTATTTAAAATAATGCAGTAGCTTGGCACTATTGAAATATTGGTGCTCAGAAAATACTATGTTACTCAGCATCAACTGTGTTTTTCTTGATGCTCGACACCTGAAGATCACTTGGCACATATTAGAATTTATTGTTACTCAACTCCAACTAATTTTTTTTTTGGCTTCAACTAACTTTCTCAGCACCCACTAATGAACTTAGTTTAAGTATTGCAATCAACCTTGTTACCTCCCCAATCTACATCAATATAGGCTCTTAGCTCAAACTTTTCACTTCTCTTGTAGTATAGACCAAAGCCATTAGTCCCTTTTAGATACCTCAATATTCTCTTTACTACTATAAAATGATTTTCTCTTGGATTTGCAAAAAATTTTGCCACTATTCCAATAGCTAATGCAATGTGTGGTCTACTATGTACAACATATTGGAACTTTCCAATCATTGATCTATACAATGTTTGATTCACTTCAACTAATTCATCATTCTTGGATTGCTTATGTTTAGTTTCCATTGGTGTTCTAATTGGTTTTGAATCTTCTAGTCTAAATTTCTTGAGTATCTCTTTGATTTATTTGGATTGGGTCACAAATATGCCATGATTCAATTGATGTACTTGTAAATCAAAAAAGAATTTGATTTCTTTAAATATTGACATCTGAAACTCATGCTTCATTTGATCAACAAAATCTTTGCATAGAACATCTTTTCCTCCAAATATTATGTCATCAACAAAGATTTCTAATATTGAAATGTCTTTACCTTTTTTAGCTTTGATATACAAGTTGTTGTTGTCATCTATTCTCTCAAATATTATTTTCACAAATTATTTGTGTAATCTGTCATACCATGCTCTAGGTGCTTGCTTCAAGCCATAATATGCCTTGTGCAGTTTGCACAGCATATCCTTGTTCTTGTCATTAAAAAATCTTTTTGGTTTTTCTATGTAGACTTCCTCTTCCAGCATACCATTCAGAAAAGTAGACTTGACATACATTTGGTAGAATCTGAAACCTTTGTATGCAGCATATGCAAGTAGTGTTCTTATTCAGTCCATTCTTGCAAGAGGGGTAAATGTTTCCCCATAATCTAGTCCTTCTTCTTATGCATAGCCTTTGAAAACTAGTCTAGCTTGTTTTCTTTTTATCTCACCATTCTCATTAAGTTTTTTTCTAAACACCCATTTGGTACCAATTACATTCTTATCAACTCATCTAGGAACTAGGGTTGAGGTTTTGTTCTTTTCAATCTAATCTATCTCCTCTTCCATAGCTTTATACTAGTCATCATCTTGTAGTGCATCCTTCACTGTTTTGGGTTCAACCTTTCTCAATAGACATGATTCATTCTTGAGCCTATTCCTTGTCATTGGTTTGGCATCCTTTTCACCAATGATTTGATTAGTAAGTTGATGTCTTCTTACATATTTGGCTAATCTAGGTTCTGTCCTTCTTTTCATGTTTGATCCTTTAGATTTAGAGTGTTTTTTTTTTACTTCTTCATCTGATACTTCATCATTTCTCTCATGTGTGCTATTTTTAGAATCAAAAGGTGCATTTTCTACATTCTATAGCTCATCTTCTGAATGCAGCTCAACGTTCAATGGCTGTGACTCAGCTGATACTAAAATTTGTTGCTGACTCCCAAATTGATTTGCAACATTGTCTTCAATAGTCATTCCTTCGTAAAAGTATACAAAGGATCTATAATCCTCAAATTTCTTAGTTCCATCAACTTAAACTTCTACATGCTCATCAAAATTTACATTTACACTTTCCACCATCTTTTTAGTGTTGGTGTTCAAACACTTGTATGCTTTGCTTCTAGTGGAGTATCTAGGGAATATTCCTTCATCACTTTTTGCATCAAATTTTCCATTTCTATTACCTTTAAGAATATAGCATTTAAAATCAAATACTTTGAAATTCTTAACATTGGTTGAGTGACCATACCATAGATCAAAAGGTGTTGCATTTTTACCTTTCTTGACTTGAACTCTATTTAGTGTGTAGACTGCAGTGCTTACAACTTCTCTCCAGTACTTTAGTGCAACATTTTTCTCCATCGTCAAGGTTCTAGCACAATCAATTAGTGGCCTATTTCTTCTTTCAGAAGTGCCATTTTTTGGTGGAGTTCTTGGTGCTGATGTATTCCTTTTGATGCCTTTGTCATTACAGAATATCTCAAACTCCTTTGATATAAACTTACCTCCTTTGTCTAACCTTAAGAATTTCAAGTTTTTCCCTATCTCCTTCTCAACTTTGGCCAAATACCACTTGAACATTTGAAATGCATCAGATTTTTGTTTTAAGAAAATAGCAGTCATCATCCTTGAATAGTCATCTACAAATAGCATTATGTATATGTCTCCTAGGTAGCTTTGCACTACTATTTGACCACATAAATCTATATGGACTAGCTCTAGTACTTCTTTGGAAGTGTATATTTTGCTTTTGAAACTCGACTTAGTCATCTTCCCTAGTTGTCATTGTTTTCACATTGTGTTTCTAGGTTTCTTCAATTTGGGCAACCCTCTGACCTTCTTCTTCTTGTTGATACTGATTAGATTATCAAAATTAACATGACATAGCCTTTTTTTGCATAACCATACATCACCAAGTCTATCAACAAGACATTTTGCATCTTACATATCTAGGTAAAATAGATTACTCCTAGTTTTTTCACCTTTTCCTATCAAATTTCCATTGGTGTCATAGATCTTGGTAGTTTTTTTCCAAATTCAACTTTGCAACCTACATTGCTTAATTGTGATACACTCAACAAATTGTAGTTGAATCCTTCAACATAGTATGCATTATCACATGAAATTTTCTTTTTGAGTTAAATGCAACCATTTTCTTGGGTTTGACATGGAACATCACTACTAAATCTAACACTATTTCCATCATATTGAATAAAGGTAATGAACTTACATTTATCTCCTATCATGTGATGTGAGCATCCACTATCTATGATCCACTTTTCATTCTTTTTCATGTAGGTTACCAACATTTTTTCTTTTTCTTCATCTTTATCTAATTCATCCTTCATGGCTACATAGACTACTTTATCATATTTCTCATCAGAATCTTCTTCAACAATATAACATATTTTTCCTTTCTCCTTGTAGTCTTTGCTATCATCTTCTTTCTTGTTCCTGTACTTGTTTCCTTCTTTGTAGTTATTCTTCTATGTGCATGTTGTAGCAATATGACATACTTTATTGCAATTCACACATATGATAGGGAGCTTATCTTTGAATTTACCTTTGCCTCTATAGAATCTTCTAGCCAGTAATGCTCCTAACTATTCCACATCTTCCTTATCTATGCTACTATCACTGGATGCACATTTTCAATTTCTTCTTTTCTTGCTTGATGTCTCCTCCTTAGTGTCTTTTATTGTTATCTTGGCCTTGAAAGTAGATTCAAGGCTCCCAGGTCTATAGTTATCAAATTTGGATTATTCAAATGCAGTATGTCTTCCCACTATACCTTCAAAGGTTAGTGTGTTTCCTTAAACACACCTTAGCTCTTGGATGGATGAAACTCTAATAGCATAGATAGGGATCAGAGTTCTTTAGTATTTACTAATGATAGTTTCTTCTTCTAATTGACCACCTAGACTTCTTATTGCACTTGCTACTTCCTTTATTCTAGCAACATATTGAGCAACATTTTTACCTTCCTCCATTTTCATGTCATCAAACTTTCATTTAAGGATTTCTCTCTTTTCTCTCTAGACATTTTTATCTCCTCCATAGATATCTATTAGGTATTTCCACATCTTGAATGCAATGTCACAATCTTTGATGTCATCACATTGTGCATAGCTGAGTGTAGAGGTAATCTCTAGCATTGCTTGATTGTGCTCCTTCCTTCTGCTCAAATCATCTATAGTAAGAGGTCTAGATGGATTTAAATGTTCTATTCCAATTGAGGTTTGTGCATAGTCACCTACTAATCCAAGGTGAAATTTCATTAGACATAATTTTAGAAATAATTTTAGAATAATTAAGGGGGAGGGGGGGGGGGGGGAGTGGTGAATTAGTTATTTAAGGTACAAATGTCCTATTCAAACTTTTTCACTAAGTCTAGTGAGTCCATTCAACCATTCATTCATCTAAGCTTTAACTTTTCTAATCAACAAGTTATTGTAAATAAACACAAAAGCATAACACATAAAAGTTCAACACATAACATAATGATATACGTGGAAAGCCAATTTCGAAAAAACCACCAATAACATGCTACTCAATTCTCACTCTTCTGAAGTGATGCCCTATTAAAGGTTTACAACACACTATTAAATGTGACCTTGTTAGAGGATTTATCCACCTTGTTAGAAGTGGGCCTGGTTAGAGGACTTTAGAACATTTACTTGGAGTGCAACCCTATTATAGGATTTACATATGGCAGTTAGGCCAACCTAAGTCCATAGGATTTTTCTTTTATCCTAACTGATACAATTTCTAGAGAGTAATAATTAGGGATTTTGACCTTATTATAGCATACAACTTAACTTGCAAATATCATATCACTTCTTAGCCCATACCATTGTTTGGCCTTCAATCCCTACAACTATGATAGTTTTCCCTCCTTTCAATCTTAGTCTCCTTGAGTCTCCATGCTTAATGTATCAATACAATCATCTCTTCATGACCACTTGTACAAGTAGAGCATCTATGCTCTTCCTTCTCCTAGACGTCTTCTCCTTGACACCCCTCCAACCAGTTTGTAATTTTTGGGTCTTTAGCAGCAACAGCATCATCAATATTTGCTTCTTGGTCTATGACTCCTTAAATAAAAGTATGAGTGTTCCTTTTTCCGCTCAATTCTTCCATTCTTTAATTTCAACCCATATGAATTAGGTAGGATTCATTGTATCTAACCCATATTTTGTTTCCTCTAGAAACTTCTTGAATAATCCTTTTGAATTTTCCCAAAAATGATTTACATAGAATTATGTGTTAGGAAAACTCGATGATTGAATTAAAAATATATCACCTAGAAATAATGTAATGGAAGGATTATACATAGAGATCAAGAAGATCAAAAGCCAGACTGAAAAATAATTTTTGGAGGCAAAAAGATACTACAACACCACTTTCCTTGAGACTTTTGAGGATGAGTCTAAGACCAAGCTCATAGTAATGCAATCAGAAGTCCAAAAATTTTAAGGAACATTTGAGGATGCTTCATCAGATGAAGACATAAGACAAGCATTCAAGATTGAAGAGGTATTGTTGGAGCTAGATACAAAGCTTGCAGATTTTATAGCTGCTTGGATCAAAGTAAGTAACTACTGACAATCATTAAAGGATAAATTTGGAGCTTTGGATTTTCTTGAAGGAACCCAAGTAGTGGAGATTATAGATATATTCAAGAATAAATATCTGGACAACATTTTTTTCTAAAGGAGAAGAAAATCTAGATGTTGGAAATGTAGTTTTGACACTTAAGAAAATTTTGCATTTTTGGAACCTATCATCAACTTTCATAGGTGCACTGATTATTTTGAGCAAGAAGTAGTGCACTGAGATTTAACTACTAGTTCCTAATTTAGAGCATTCCATACACTAGAAACACATTTTGATGATAATTCAAAACCCAAATTTTCCTAGAAAAGGTCTAGCTTCCAGTTGTAGAGCTTCTAGAGACTCCTAGATCATCTTGTAGCTGAATTTTTTTATCTCTTCTCATTATTTTATTCTTTTGTGTCATGTAAAATCTCATGCACCTATTAATTAATATAAACAAGGGTGGAGACATATTTAGCATGATTGAGAGAGTTTTTTTTGTATATAATCAGATTTGTTTTATTAGTTTATACAATGAGTTTGCATTTTAAGAGCTCTTACTTTTAGCACAAAAAGAGGAGATGATTTATGATAAATACATGGATGTAATGTGTACTCCATGCCATTATTTTGATGCAATAATATATGCAATTAATACACTCATTTCGAGTGGAGTTATTGCTATTGGAGTGTGTTATTATTTTGAATGTGTGTTCATAAATAATGATGGATCCAAAAGTTTTATTTTTCTATTATGATTGTGTGATCTTTTAGTTCTGGTATTTTCTTGGAGTTAATGAATTACCTTGATATGCCAAGTTGGAATAAAAGATCACCTATTTTTCTTGCATCTAGCATCTTGTCTCAAATGCGCACACTTTCTATGGCCTTAGAATTTGATGGGACATAGATATATTTTGGTTATTATTGAGTTCCCATCGACGATTACATCAATGGAATTTAGGAAGCACTGCTCCTATTTTCATTGGTCTACTACCTAATCTTTTCAATGATTTAATTTTAAAATGTGTTGCTACCATAGTTTATGTCTATTGGGAATTTCTTTTTCAAGTTATTTTCTTTAATCTCTTGTCACCCTATCTTTTTCTATTTTCTTTTATAATACATGTTTAAAATAGGAACTCATATAGTTGCGTCAATCATCATAAAATAAAAAATACCAAAAATATATCTCTTTTGTGGTTTCTTTTTAAAATAGAAGAAAATCAAATATCTTATCCAAAATTGGTTCAAAATTGGTTCAAAATTGGCAAAGACCTCCTCATGAACATACACGTTTATCTTCAATTGAGCGAATTACAATAAGGTTGTAAGACCATCCAAAACCATGGAGTTGATCCTAGATTATCTTTTCAAGAGAGGGATTCATAAGGATCCATGTCCTTAAACATCATGCAAAATGATATCTTGATAGAAGAGGCAGTAGAAGAGTGGCCCAAAATCAGTTGAATTAGAAAAAGAAATTTATTGTTCAAAAATTATGTTGTGTTTGGAAGTTTAGAAAATTTCCCATCCATCATAGTGAAAAGGTGCACAAGTGAACTTTTTGAAGAGGTGCACCTGTATAAAGGTGCAATATTTTAGAATTGACACAAACTAGAAGTTCTTGATCAAACATCTCCATTCTAGTGAGCTTTACAATCTTCACCAAGTGCACACAAGTTCCTAGAACTTAGTCATTTTTTCAAGCCTCACTATGATAAATGTTTACCAAGAATCCTACCGCTTCCATTCCAAATTTCATCATCTTCCACTCCTCCTTTGAACCAACCTCCACCTATCACTCAACCTAATCCTCCATCAATGGCTTTCTTTTGTAATGTGGTGGATTCACTAATCAACTTGCTAGGTGCACATAGTGACCTCACTAATAATCATTAGGAATTTTTCCCAAGGTTCATCTATGGAGAAGCACAAACAACTAATTGACATGTCAGGTTTTTCAAAGAGATTTACAATTGAAAAAAAATCAAGAATAGAATGTGGTCCTCTATTTATTCCCCTACTCATTGGGAGAAGTTGTTTTTAATTGGTATGTGAATTTACCACCAAGATGTATCCAGAATTGGAACATATTTGAAAAATTATTCTGCATACAATTGAAAAAATTCATCAATCCAACATTGATACATCACCAATTCACATCAATCTAGAGGGATCCAATAGAGACCATTTCATCATCATTTTCACATGGCCTATTGCAAGTTGGAAACCCCATATACCATAATTGCTGAAGTTGTTATCCAAATGTATCTAAATGTTAGGCACCACATTATAGCTATTTTTTTAGAAGACTACTTACTAAAAACATCAACACATTGGACAAACTCTTCATAGAAGTAATTAATTTTACTAAACAAATCAATCCTAATGGTAGAGAATTGATAGTCACAACCCAAGTTGTCATAATTTAAGTATTAGCACATGCCACTAGAACACAAGTGATGCCTATTCAATTCATTCCAATAAATCCAATTCAAACACAATAGGCACCAGCTTCACAAGTTCCATCCATAACTTACCTAGGATATGAACCTCCAAAAGCTTCTTTCTTTGAGCAAAAGATATCATCGTTAGCTGAGACATAAAATAATGTTGCATATGAGATTGGCCAAATAAAGAAGACCATGTCATAGATTACTAACTAGCTAAGCTATTTGAAATTATTATGATGAAAAAATAATAACTTCAGAGAAATAATGCAATTCCTTACAACAATAGCAATTATGGTCAGAATTATAACAAGAATTTTAATTGAAATGTTAATGCAAGGAACAATTTTAAAACTCTAGATTGTAACAATAGATTCCAGAGATAGAATAAAAAATGGAACACATTCAAATAATGGAAGTGTCCTTGTAGATAATAACTAAAATTCTCAATTTTTTGACATCAATTAATATGAGAGTAATAAAAATGGACCCAATTATGGTAGCACATATTTTAGTGGAAATCAAGATGTGAATCAGAATACACAAGGCAATAACACTAAGCCTCCTGTGTAGTTCAATACTATGTTTTTAGAATCTTATGATTTCTTCACAAAATATAGGATTGGAAGAATAAGTTAGCAAAGAATTTACCTTTCCGTTCAATCAAGAGGAAGACCCTCAACCAAAAGAAATGATGGCATTCTGATATGACAACCAAAACACTTACAATTTGTGGAATGAAAAGGAACCCATGATAGAAGGGATTCCTCTAGCATTACAATGAACTCCTCCAGATCCAAGGGATAACAAAATTCCACTACCTATCAAATCGTCCTATGTGTGAAAACAAAATCAAAACCAAAGGAAGGTGCCTACAATAGTAAAGAACCCTACATGGTCAACTAAAAAATATAGTGTAGTTGAAGATCTGAAAAGAATGAAGGCCAACATGTCCTTGTTTGATATGTTACAAAAATTTCCTAACTGGAGGGAAGCACTACTAAAGACTCTTGACAATACAAAATCAACACTAAATACAAATGTAGGTCTTCAAATGATAGCATTGCAACAAGTCAACACTTCTGAGGCTATGCTTACCATGTATAAAGACAAAGTTGAAGTTCCTCCTTTCTTTCCCAATATAATTTTTTTTGGAAGAAACCTGCACAATTGTCTAATAGATTTAGTAGGTTCTTGTAACATCATACCACTTTTGATAGCTCAAAGTTTGAGAGTCACTCCTCAACACATGAATTGAACAAATAGTGCTACAACTAGACAAAAGAAAAGGAAAGGTTATCAAGATATTGAATAATGTTCGAATACGGTTAACTATAGACCCTCAAATTAAAGGCATCATAGACATACATGTGGTGGAAATTCTAGAAACTTATGGATTATTATTAAGTAGAGAGTGGACTAAATGTTTAGGAGGATGGTTCTCTACTAATTTTACCCAACTATGATTACCTTGCAAAGGAATGAATAATCAGATCAAGATATATGTTGAGCCAAAATTGAATATAATTATTATAGAATATAATGCACCAAATGAGGTAGCATTCTTCCAATCAGAACTAGGATCTTACAAAGTAATGGCTATTAACATAATTTCAATGAAGAAACTAGACAATCTAAAAGAAGAACCCATGCTCCCTATCCCAAAGGAAGAGATTGTGACTCAATTGTTAGATATCATGGTGGGAAATTTACAATGCTTAGGAGAAGAAGTGGACCCAAATATTTTTCTCCTCCTAGGATTTTCAAGATTACATTAAGCAAGTCACTTAGAATTTGAATGTTCATATTTCCAAGAAGAAGTTGCATAGATGTTGACTCATATAATGGAATTAATGAATCATCAAACTCCAAATGAGATACATAAAGAAGATTCTAGTCCTATGTGTGAACCTAAGATTGAAAACAATCCTGAGAATGAAGAAGCTAATGATTTTAATTTTTCTCACCAAAATTTGATGAAATGAAAAGGATTTCTTAAGAATGTTCTTATCTTTCAATAAATGTAAGGTTTGTCAAATTATGAGTTTAGTATGTAATTATTACTTCTTTTTTTATGGAGTTACGTATAAAGTGCTGACTAACACACTACTGGAAAAACAACTCTAACTTTCAAATGGTAAAACATTTTTTAAATCCAAACGATGCATCACATTCTATGTTTCTTCTACTATAAGGAAAAAAAATGAAAAATTGAATTTTACAGAGTTTTGAATTAGTTAAGGTGGTCAGACACAAGAGTTTTTTTATTCCAAAAACTCTAAAGTCAAAAATTAATTAATTATTATTTATTTAGAATAAAAATACTCAAAAATATTTTTCACATCCAAGCATGAGTCTACTACTTATATCTAGAATAATATTAAAAAATATTATCATTTGATTTTGATTAAGGTGGTCAGGCATACGTCTACTTCTTATTTTGTTCTAAATTTTTTTTAATATTGCATTAAAATTCAAAATTTTGACCAGTCAATTTTTATTTTTTTGAGATAAGTCCTATTATTTTAGAAACTAGATTCAATTTTCTAAAGATTCTTTTGTCTCAACTTTCTTATATAAAGTTAATAACAAGTAGAAAATTGCACATCAAGTTGACATAACCCTAATTTTCTAATTTTTTATTGCCACTTAAGGGCATAGTTTGGTTGACCATGATCTTGCACATACCCTGAACAAGAATCTTTTAGTTTCATTCTAATTCTCCTCTCTTATCTCTGTAATCTACAATCTTATGTGATTTAGGGACAAAGAAATGAGACCCATTTACACCCCGTTAAGGTTCTATGAGTGATATGTTTTGTTGTTGGCACAAAGGGCCAAGTAAATGCTTGATGTATTTGATAGGGTTGCTGGTTAGTTTGAGAAGGATACTTGTTGAGAATAAGGTCTTCATGAGCACTAATGTCTAATTCACAAGGTGATAAGATAGATCTAATATCTATGCATATGAAATATGTCACTAACATCACAGATGTACGTATTTAAATTGTGGAACTACCCAATAAGATAAGGCATTGATCAGCTATAGGATCAACTTGTTCTTACTGGTGCGTATTTAGGGTTTTTTTGAAATCAACATCATTAATGAAATTTCTTTCCCTTGAATGTTGAAGAATTGAAAAGGATTCCCTCACTTATCTTATCAATGTTTTAGGCCATTTTATTAGCTATTCCATGTCTGAGATATGTTCATAAGTGTTAGAATATTAAGTGTTTTATCTACTTTATCAAGATTCACGTGTATTCTTTAGCACTGGCACCATATAAGTGAGTATCAGGTGCACCCACCTAGGTTTTACAGTGCCTAATGTAGAAGAAGGGTCTAGCCTTTTAGTTGGCTTGGTGTCTAAAAGGGTATGTTGAAGATGGGATATAACTATCCCTAGATGTATCTTCTTCTCATTAGGGTAATTTAAAATAGTATTTCTTCGAAACACCAACACCATCCACATTCTTATGAGCTTCTTGCATTTGATACTCACCTTCCTCTATGATTTCTTGAGTGGTTAACTCATAGATTGATTTTCAATTTTGTGTATTTTTGTTAACTAAATATTCATTATTCTTCAAGATATGGAAAGCTCTATATTTTGGGGAAAATTACTCGTATGCTTTTCCATAACTTTAGCAATCTTCCATTTATCTAATTCTAGCATAACTTGACCTAAAGTTGTTTCCCTGATTTGTCCCCCTATTTGCAAGGTATATTTCCATTTCTACTCAACTCTATTATATAGACTTTTGGGTAATGAGTTGGCAATTTCTAGAGGATTTGTCTTAAATGTAGCCATCATTTCATATATGGCCTCCTCAACTTTATTCATATCAACTTTTTTTATCTTATCAAAATCTACAGGTGTGAAACTAGATAAATCTACATTTGTAGTTATGTTTTCACACAAATTATCAATATCAAAAGAGTGATTGTGGCTTACAACCTTGCATTGACTCAATTCATCCGATTCAGCCTTCTCCTCATTTAAATCCTAGGATAAGTCGTGTCCTTCTTCCCAAATCTTTTGTAAGTCTTCTTAGGAAGCTCACTTGGCTCTATTGTATCAGTTTCTCTCTTTCCTTTAGGCTTTTTTACTTATACAACTTTAACAGTGGCTACCCTTGTGCTTGATCTAGTAATATGTATAGTTGGCTTCTTCTATGGTTTCTTCATAGGCTTCTATTTTCTCCACTATCTTCTCTTTATCTTTTCTCTTCTTGGTCTTTTCCTTAGGTTCTTCCTCAACTTCTTCTCCCTTAGCACCTTGATCTCCACAAAGGCCTTGTGTTAGTTCTAATGGGACTTGGCTTGGTTCTTCCTCTTCATTATCTTTTTCCTTTTCTCCTTCACCTCCTTCATGAAATCTCTCTTTCAAATTATTCATTATTTTGTTCTTATTTCTAATAACTATAGCTATCTTGAAATCAATTATGATCTTGGATTTGGATTCCTCATCATTTCCAAATGAGGTTACACTCTTGTCAATTTCTATTTCTAGTGAAGTTTTAATTGCTACTGAAGCTTCATTCCTATCGATTTCATATGGCAATGGTTCCATCCAACTAACCCTAGGTATTATTTCTTGCACATATGTGTGGTCTTCATCCACTAGGAAGAACTCATTATCATAATGTTGTTCTACTAAGGATATAGAAATCCTCAATCTCTTCTTAATGGATTTCTTAAAATCCTCAAAATAACTAGTCATCACTGACTCAAAGTTATCCTCCAAGTTGCTTTATATATTTTGAAATCTATTGTACAATTCACCTATTGGTCTTCCAAGCAACTTGACCAAAGGTGGGGAAGGTTTTTTGCACATAAAAGAATATGCAAATAAGTAAAGAACCAAATTTTTATGATGCATTTTTTGCTTTCCTAATGCCCTCCAAGTTTTCTAATAGTTGTTGTAGTTGTAACTCAGTGAGGTCATAGGAATGGTCTCTCTTTACTATCATGTAACCCAAATCAATAGCCATACAAGAAACACTATTCATTTTGCTAGACAAAAAGAACTTTTGAATTATCACTCTCATTGTAAAAGCAACTAGGAGATTGGACAAAGTGTCAATGGACATCCCTCCCTTATGTCATATGACACCTATATTATTTTCAATGATTTCCTTTTCATCACTTCTCATACTCTTAGGTTTATCAAGGTTAGGGTACCCTAATACTTATTTTATAATATTCTTAGTGATCTTAATTGGTCCACCTTCCAAGCAAATATAGTTATTATGTATGCAGCTCAAAACAATTTGAATCTACTCAGTCTTGAAGACTTGATAAAAAGCGAGGGCATGGGTTAACCCTTTTCATTCAACAATTTTACACTCTTCCCTCAAGACTCCATTATCACATAGTTTACTATAGGCATCTCTTATCGCAATATCTCCTACTTCTCGAATCTTTCCAAGATATAAATATATGACATCTTGAATCATGAGAATCTTTGGTGGTATCATAGATAACACACCAAATGGATCTCCTTTGTATGAAATATTGGGAATAACATGAAATGGGGGTTTTCTAACATCATTACTTATAAATTGAACATTGAAAACCTTTTTCCCTTTTTTGCTAATGGTTGAAAAAGAGCTAGTTGCCATTCAGATTACCTAGGGTTTGTGAGAAATAAATCAACATAGCTTGGCAATAGATAAATACCTTTCAAATCTAATGAAAAATGTCAAGTATTAGTTGAAATTAGTTTGTAAACACTAGAATCTCCTTTTTCAATTCACCTTCATGCTCTTTGTGTGCTCTATAAACTTTGGTAAGTGAAAATTAGTCAAAAATTGACTATATGACCCTTCATATTCAATATTAAAATCTCAATGCTTATACAACTATAGGCTCAACTATCATTGGAATTTCAATATTATTGGTCAAAATTGTTAGCTCAAAACTTACTATCATGTCTCCTTAACTTAGTTGTAACCACTATTCCTTTCATTCTTGACAATAACACTAAAATCTTCAATGCTCCACACCAACATAGAAAAAAAAAGAACTTTAGATTTCCTTAAGGTTCTAATCACTAAATTGCATCTTAATTCATGGATGTATGATATTTTTACATCTTATATTCCTAGAAGTGATGTATAATACAACTTTTCAAATATGTGTCCCACACATACCTTTTATTGTCTAGTTGATCCATTAGATGAATTGACCTCATCTAAGCTTCATGTATTGCATTCTTCCTTCTTTTTCCATGTCTTTTTTCTCTATACCTTCACCTTCTCAACATTTAGTTTGTCTTTTCCTTGATTATTTCCATTACTTAGTCTTGGTGACCTAGTTGAACAATTTCTACTAAAAGGACCAGTCTTGAGATAACTAAATCATGTAGTTTCACTCAATCATATACTATAGTTCCCTCTAAAATGTGTTCTAATGAAATTATAAGGACCATGTTCATATTATTGACAATAGTGACAACTACACCTTGTGTTCTAATCCCAATCATAGGAATTTCAATTTTGTTGTACCTTTGTCTTCTTGTTTGATGTCCACTTGGTCTTAGATCTATATTCATATTCTTTGTGTCTGTGCTTCTAACAATTGTAGCAATATCCTTAAATCTTAGAGTGCTCATGATCTTTGTCTTGTATTTATTTTCACAATGTCCTTATTTGTTACAATATCCTCTGTAATTCTTTTTGGGGTTCCATTTGATAGTTTTTCATAAGCAAATGTTTGCTGTATGACCCAATTTTCTACAATTATGACAAGTAGGCTTGTATTTATTAATTTTTTTATTCCTTTCTTTACAACATTTGAATGATTCTCCTTTCTCAATATATGTGTATTCAAATCCATTAATATCATTGTTAGATTTTGGAGATTTTATCAATTTTTGAAAGTGTTTACTGGCTTCACTTAATTTGGTGAATCTTTCAATGAATTCTTTCTCTACTCTTAGTTTATTTCTTAGTTGATCATTTTGTAACTTCAAGTTTTTGATCTTAATTTCCTTTCCATTCAATTCATGGTTTACAAAAATCAATTGATTCATTATATATAGTTTCATGTTAGCAAGCATTTGGACATATGTTGTCTTGTCTACAAGTCTATTAGTAAATGTTCTTTTGTCATCTTTAATAATGACCTTTTCTTCCTCAACTTTATTTTTCTATTTGATCACCTCACATAGCAATATTGATTGGACTTTTTATTTTATCTTAAGGTTTCTAACCTCTTCAGTTAGGGTGTTATTATTTTCCATAAAATGTGAAATTGTTGCATCAAATTTACTTGAGTTTCCATCCTCAAAAAATCTATTGGTGTCTTCTTCTTGGTATTGAGTGTCATTTTTTTGAATAGTTAGCTCCTTTCTTCTCTGTAATGGAACATTGTAGTTCATCCCTTGCCTCCATGAGTTGATGAAGGAAAAGCTATACTTCAATCTTGTGGTTCTCAATAGTCTTTGATAGCTTGTAGACTTCCATCTTCAAGATCTTACCTTGAAAGATTTGAAACATTCCATTCTATAGAACAAGGCTCTAATACCAATTGTTGGAAATAACAATGGGAAAGTAATTTCTAGAGGGGAGGGTGAATCAACACTTAAAACTTTTGCCTCTAAAACATATCACCAACATCCATCTCATAACATAACATGTAAACTAAAATAACATAACATGCATCGTTATCCATAGCATAACATAAATAACACATCACATAGTAAAGGGTATGCTAAGGATAGTGATAGAGTTGAGTTTAGATTGATGAATCTCTTTAAATTGCATGAGAATATGATAGACACTTTAGAGAATATGATGAAACATTAGGTTGTCATCAAACAGTGGTTCGACTAGTAGGCTACAGTCAAATCTTTTAGAATATCTAACAATGATCTCATATGGGACAAGGCAAAAGAAAAGTCAGATAGTCACACTACGTGTTGTGTGGATTGGCCCTTATTAAATTATGAAGATTTTGGGAGAAAATGCTTCAGGATGAGTTCTCTACAATAGGAATTGGCCCCATTGCCAATTAATGAGTAGTCTTTTAAACATTACTTCTAGGTGGTAAAAAAAAGAAAAAAAAGTAAAAGAAAATAAAAGTTAATTTATGCAAGTGTGTTTATTTTCTACAAGTGTGTTTATTTTTTGCAAGTGTGTTTACTTTCTGTAAGTATGTTTTCTCTCAAGTTGAGTGTTTTTTTTCAGTCATTTTTTCTTTAAACTTGTGTCTATATTTTCTTGTCAGTCTGGGGTTTAAGTACAATCAAGAACATTTCTTGGTAAATCCAATAGATCACTCCTTTTGGTCCCAACCTTAGTGAAAATTTATTTCTTTGTCAAAGCATTTAGATTATTTTTGTTTGGTACCAACTAAAAAATGGATGTTATTGGCAATTCTAAGGGACTTTTAGTCTTGAAATCCAAATTGCAAATTGATAGCTATCAACACTTTAGAAATTTAAAGATTGACTATCCTAGTATTTTTTAGATCTAGGTTGATGAAACAAAGGTATGATCCAAATTTTTTAGTTCACACAAAGGATCTTCTTAAAAACCTGTTAATAACAGTGTTTGGCATGAAATTTTCCACAAAAAGTTCCTAAAAGAGGAACACAAGGTTTGTCAAACTAAAGAAAGAATTTGAGAGATGATAATAATTTATTGGCCACATAGTCTAAGGGTGGTCATAGTATAGGAGAAGGAATAGAAATGATGCAGGAGCATCCAAAGGTATAAGAGCAATCCTGTGTCACCCAAAAACATGTACTTAGACTCAATTTTGGTTTCATGTGTTTTCATTTCTAGATACCCATTTGAGCCAAATAAAGGTTCCAACTCTCATAGTTCCATTATTAGTGTTTTGGGTTAGAGTTTTTCATCACCTTGGGATATGTGTAAATGTCAAAAAATAGGAGTATGTAATTGATACATCATTTTGGTGAAATAGAAGGTGTAAATTGGTTAGATTATTTTAATCATAATTTAGAGCATTCCAAAAAAAGAATCAGGTCAAAAGGTCCCATGGTTTGAAAGTTATCGTAGTTTCTCAATTTTTGGAGACCTCCTCAGAATGCTTCAAAGTCAGGTTAGGGGCATTAAATGACCTCAAACAGGCTAATAAAATGGGAGATGAGAAAAGAAAGTCCATACATCTGTAGAGCACTTTGAGAGCCTTCTAGAAATGTAAACAATTCATCAATCAAAGCTACGGTTCAAAAGTTATGCCTCCCAGAAGTTCGGTTACCGTTTCTAGATTCTTCTAATTTTGTGCCAACTTCTAATGTGACTTCTAGAGCCTTCTATTTGGTAGGTGGATGCCAACTATCACTTTCTAGAATTTAATCCTAATACTTAACCCTTCAGGGTCTATTTAAGAACATTTCTGGCATTGTAAAATGTAGTTCGGAGTGGAGTTTGAGAGGATGTACTAAAAACAGAAATTATCTCCAAATTTATACTATTGTAAGCCCTTAGGGCATGTTTTGAAGTCTATTTTCTCTATACTAAATGTATTAGCATATTGACATAGTTAATAAAATTTTCCCCTTTCCTATTGTGTCCATTCTATTATTTGGCTTGACCCCATCAAGAAATTATAAATGGTGTTAAATTTAAAGATTCTAGAAGATCCGAAAAGGTAATTAGATATATAGGGATATGTACTCCTAAAATTGCTATCCACTATCCATAAAAATTTCCTCAAGGAAGAATCAAGTTGAAATATACAAGCTCCATGAAGAAAATCAAAAGAGATTGCTAAGGACCCAAAATGAAAAATTGATAACTCATCAAGAGCCCTCGAAATGAATTCCCTCATCTAGCTAGATAGTGATTGATTCACATGTTTTATGAGGATTCCTAATGAATGGAATAGTAGAGTATAAAGTTATGTCCAATTTTCTAGAAGCTCATGATAGAATATACTTTAAAACGTCAAAGGAAATAAATACACTACACACACATTGAGCTTGAAGATTCAAGATTCGAAGGTTTTGACCATCAAGGAACTTGAAAGCTACTTAAAGTGTTCAAAATTCAATTTTCATTTGACACATATATGAAGAATGCTTTCTAATCAAGAAATGTATTTTTCATTTCTTCCTTTTTTTTGGGGTCATTTGTTGTAGTCTCACAACTCATGCTCCATTTCTCCTAAAAATGGGGACCCCCTAGTAATTTCTTTTCGTTGCGCATACCCCGAGCCTAGAGTTTGGGTCATTTTTGGACTTGCCATAGATTCTTGGTTTTCTCTAGTATCTAATTGGGACATCCAAAGGATAAAAGTCAAGAGAAAAGGTTAGTTTTTTTAAACTTTCATTTACTTATGTGATCACTAGTGCACTAGCACACATGCACATGTGCGCATAGTGCACAATCCATATCCTTCTGGAGATATGTACACGTGCATGTGCATACCTCTGGAAGGTGTGCACTTATGAAGGTGTGCACCCATAGAGATGCATACTAGAGCCCAAGGTCTATATAAGATCCTAGACCCACTATCATTTTTCATTTATTCTTCACTCCCCTTGAGTGATCACACCCTTGCACCTTTCAATAAGTGCTCCCCCACCACTTTTTGATCTACATCAACAAAAAAGCTAAGGTTAAAACCATTAAGGTATACATATATGCACCTCTACTAGATGTGCATGTGCACACCTTCCAACCTTTGCAAAGTCTAACAAAAATTAAGACAACATAAAAAATAGCATTGACTTACACCATGAAGATGGGCACATTGGCACCTCCACAAGGTGCACATATGCGCACCTTACCTCACACTTAAAAAATACATGCATAAAACCTAAGCACTAAGGAATTATAGACATGCAAACTTCCTCAAGGTGTACATATGCACACTTTTTCCTTCTCACTAAACAATGAAAACCTTAGTTAGCCCATAGTTGTCATGTGCATTGTGCATCTATGCAAATTTGCATGTGCACACCTCATGAGGGTGAGGACATGTGGAGGTACAAAAATATGGACAAAAGGTAACTCAAAGGAAATATAAGTTCCCCTATTCACATATAAGGGTGTTACGGGTGTGCTATATTGCATATCAAGGCATTTAGGGGAAATCTAACTACTTTTTTTGCATTCTAATTGATCTTGACCAATGTTGGAGTAAATTGGGGTTCTTTAGGCTAAATTTTAACTTTTTGAACTAATTTTTCTTCTCTTGTGGAGATAATATGGCATCATCATCCTCTTTAATTTCAAAAAATATTGCTCCAAAACTAGTAGTGTTCAAGTACCAAGGGGTACCAAGGAAATCCCTGTTTCAAGACAAACATGTAGAGATCGAAGACACAACTTGACATCATAGACTAGAACACATTCATTATGATCTATAACAAACCTAAGGAACAATTTGCAATAGTATCAACACTTATCTAGTCAAGTCTTTTAACATGTCATAACATCTAGCATCCATCTAGTCTTTAGAGCTTATAATGATTCTTGTCAAAAACTATGTGATTGAAGAGAAGGTTATTAAGAGTGTTTTAGGAGAAATAGTCCTAGACCTCCAACCAAGAAATATTGGAAATGTATTGCATCTTCCCAGGGAAGACCAATATTTGAAGATAACCAATGAGAGAGTGGAAAGATTGTAATAGGATAATAAAAAAGAGGCTAGAGAAATAATTCAATCCTCTTTCCTAATTGATCGAACACCAGAAGGTTGTAGAGTTAAATAGATGGACATGAATAGGGCATATAAGAAGGATGACATTGGATATGCAATTGTACTTATGAGAAGAGTCATGGGACTTCCTCTATTAGGACACCTTCAAACCTAGATGGTCCACTTTATGGAAACTACAAGGACGGTAAAGATGCCAATTTATTGGGCTACCATACTTTTGGTGAACATATTGTTTTCCCTCTAAATGTTAAATAACTTAATCTATGCCCAAGGTAGGAAATCAATGATGCTCAAAATAGTTGGGTAAATGTCCTATTAAGAATTTTCCTCCAAATTTTAAAAGGCACAATTCCCTTTGATAGATTAATGCAGGGAGGAATGAGATAACCAAGGGCAAAGCCACACCCAACTATTCCAAACTTCTTGCAAAAGTAAACATAGTGCAAAACAACAAAATAATAGAGAACATGGGAGATAGAGGAATAAATACTTTTATCGATTTATGAAATCATCAAATATGTTCCCAAATGTAAGTTATTCTAGATTATGACCAACAATATAATTTAGATTCAATTGACAATGATCAAACTTTGCTAATATTTCGTCCTAATTGCCCCTAGAACTCTACAAAAGACACCTTTAAATACATGCATGACCACAAGTTGACCTATTGTAAATACAAAAAATAAGCATGTATATTAAATGCTAAAACAAGCCACAAATAATCTCTCAAGAAATAACTATCACAAACTAGATACAAAGGTTAGCTCCAACTAGAAACCACATCCAAACAACTCAAAAAATGAATGACCAAGAAAAATGTTGGAACTCGGCAAACTTGGCAACACTTTACAACCAAAGTATCTTGGAAACTACTCCAAAATTGGGAACCAAAGAGAACTTGACAACCAAAGGATAACTCAGAAATAACTACAAACTCAACAAACATAGAGAACTAGGTAATGTAAGAAATTGCAACATAGAAACAACTAAAAAACTCAATAAACATGTAGGATAGAAATGCAACCTAGGATGCTCCTACATTAGACAGCTAGGGTTGAAGTAAATGACTCATCTAGATCATTGAGATGTCACAACTTGATCTTAATGCAACTTAGATTGGGAAATCCATGTAACATCTTCCATTGGTTTGTTCTTCCACTTTACCAAGTACTCATAGTAGTCTTTCCCTCTTGTGCTCTTACCAACCTTTTGACCAAGTATCTATTAAACCTCTTCAATATGGTTCTTAGGATGATTATCTAATATGGAAAGTTCATCATTTGACTGATGATATTTGTAAAAATCAGCAATATTGAATATAGGAGATATATCCATGTCATTAGGTAACTCAACTTCATAAGCATAACCAATGTCAAACTTTCTCAATGTCTTACAAGGTCCAAACTTCTTCATCTTCAACTTACTATACATTCCAATAGGAAATTTAACTTTCTTCAAATGAACCATAACCTCATCACTAACTTCAAAAAGATGATGTTTTCTAGCCTTATAAAAATTCTCCTTATACTTCACATTACTTTCTTCTAATCTCAATTTTACTTCCTCATGCAAAGATTTCATAAAATTAGAAAACTCTTCTCCTACATCACTTCTCTTCTCTTTACCAATAATATCTCTTAAATCTGATATCACTTTATGTTGTATTCTAGTGACAACCTCAAAACATGTTTCCCTATTCTAATATGAAAACTTAGCATGTTCTAATACAAAATCCCAATTACTTATCTTATCTCCAACTAAACATCTCAACAAATTAACCAAGCTTCTATTAACAACATCTATCTATCCCTCTATCTATAAATGAAATGTATAAGTAAACTTCAACTTAGTACCCATCTTATTCTGAAAAATTCTTTCAAAAATAACCAACAAACTTATCGTCTCTATCAAAAATAATAATTTTCGATAATCCATGCAATCTAACAATTCATTTGAAGAAAATATTAGCAAAATCTTTTGCATCTGATGTCTTCTTACAAGGTATGAAATGAGAAATCTTAGAAAATATATCCATAGCAAAAAATATAGAATTTTACCCCTTCACTTTCTTAGGCAATTCAAGAACAAATTCCATACTAATGTCACTCCAAGGTTTCTTCAGAACAAAAATAGGTGTATATAATCCATTATTTTGACCTATTCCTTTTGCAACTTGATGAACTCCACAACTCGTTAGAAACATCTAAACATCCTTATACATCTAAGACCAATAATACATATCCTTCAACAAACTCAAAGTTTTATTAATTCCAAAATTTCTAGCAAATCCACCACTATGTCATTCTCTAATCATATTCAATCTCATAGAACTCTTAGGAATACACAATTGAATTCCCTTAAACATCATAGCTTCTTGAATAAAATAATCATCAAACTTACTTTGTTGTTCTGTCAAACTAGTTGTTCTACACTCTCTCAACATCCCAAAAAATTAGAATCAGTGTCATACAACTTCATCTCATCAAAACCAAGAACTTCAACCTTCATTTTGGTTAGCAAAGAATGTCTTCCACTCAATGAATTAACAACTTTGTTAGTGACTCCACTTTTATGCTTAATCACAAATGTGAAACTTTGGAAGTACTCAACCCACTTCATATGTCTCTAATTCAACTTATGTTGGCTTCCCAAGTACTACAAAGCTTTATGATAGTTATACAAAACAAACTACTTAGAAATCAAATAATTTGTCCACTTCTTCAATACTTGAACTTTAATACAAAACTCTTGATCATACACATAATACTTCCTTTTAGGATCATTCGACTTTTCAGTAGAGAAAGCAATAGGTTTACCTTCTTTACTTAATACAACTCCTACTGCACTACCACTTGCATCACATTGAACTTAAAATTAATAGAGTAATTCAACAACCTTTTGTTTCAAAGTCCCAAAATTGTTATCATCTCCATGTGTCCACTTGATTTTATTTTTTATCTCCTCCCATTGTCTTAGTCATAACATTACAAATATGACTAAAATTTCTTATAAACATCCTATAAAAGATAGCTAAACCATGAAATGATCTTACCTCACTTGCATTCTCAAGTCTAGGCCATTCCAAAATTTCTTTAATCTTCTAAACGTCCTTCTAAAAACCATTTTCTAAAATAAAAAATAAAAGATACACAATCTCCTCTTGCATAAAAGGATAGTACTTCAAGTTAATAATCAACTTCTCCTCTTTCAATCTATACAATAGTTGTCTAAAATGCTCAAGATGTTTTTCCTTAGTCTTACTCAATATCAATATATCATCCAAATAAACAATCACAACCTGACCAAAAAATATGTTCATAACTTCATTCATCAACCTCATAAAAGTACTGGGTACATTAGTCAAACAAAAATATATTACCAACAATTCATAGAAACCATCTTTTGTCTTGAAAGAAGTCTTCCATTCATCACCTTCTTTGATTTTGATATGATGATAGCCACTCTTCAAATTAATCTTGGTAAAATATTTTGCTCCACTAAAACAATCCATTATGTCATCCATCCTTGGCATAGGAAATCTATATTTCACTATGATTTTGTTGATAGCTATGGAATTAGTACACATTCTCCATCATCCATTCTTCTTAGGTGCTAATATCGAAGGTATGTGACATACATTTATAACTTCTTTTGCATTTGTTTGTTATATATGAGTGTTATTAGAAAATACATTAGAAATTATGGGAAAACATTAATCTAGAATATTAGACAAATATTAATTTAGCTTTGGGAGACAAATTTAGAAAAAAATTAGTGTTAAATTAGATAGATATTAGAAACTATTACAAAAATAAAAGTCTAAAATATTAGAAAAATGTTACAAAATATTAAAAAAATGTTTAAGAAAAATATTATTCTAACATTAGGAAAAAAATTTAGAAAATAATTAGTTTTATTAAAAAAATTTAGAAAAAACATTACATTTATGCTTGAAAAACATTAGAAAATATTAGTATAACATTAGGAAGCAAATTTATAAAAGTATTAGTTTTATTAGAAAAACTTTACTTCTATATTAGAAAAACATTACAAAATATTTTTAAAAACATTACTCTAGAAAATATTAGAGAAATATAAGAAAATATTACAAAAAATTACAAAATATAACTCAAACATTACAAAATATTAAATAATGTTAATCTAGATATTAGAAAAATATAAGTATAACATTAGGAAAGAAATTTAGAAAAATATTACTTTTATTGAATAAAAACATTAGAGAAAACATTACATTCATATCATAAAAACATTAGAAAATATTAGAAAAATATTACAAACTGTTAATAAAATAATAGAGTAGAATATTAGAAAAACATTACAAAATATTAAAAAAAAATTAATATAGAATATTAGAAAAATACTATAGAATAGTATTAAAAATATTAGTCTAGAAAATATTACAAAAAATATAAGAAAATTTTAGAATTTTTTTACAAAATATAACTCAAATATTACAAAATATTGAAAACATGTTAATCTAGAATATTATAAAAATACTAATATAACATATAATGGAACAAATTTAGAAAATATTAGAAAAACATTATAAAATATTAAAAAAAATAATAGGTACAATATAAGAGAAATATTACTTGAAATATAAAGAAAATGCCAATCTACAATAATAGAAAAATAAATTAGTATAAAAATATGAAATTTGGTATAACATTAGAAAAGCTTAGAAAAATATTAGGAAGAAAAAAAACAATAGTCAAGAAAATTAAAAAATATTAGAACTCTATCTCCAATCCTAACTCTAACCCTAGCCCTAACTCAAACTATAATCTAACCCTAACTCAAACTCAAACCCTAATTTCTAACCCTACCTCAATCTCTAACCCCAATTTGACCCTAACTTGAAAACTCTAACCCTAATCTAACCCTAACCCTAGAGTCATAACCCTAATCTAACCCTAACTCAAACTCTAACCCTAATTTAATGCTAGTTTGAAAACTCTAACCCTAATATAACCCTAACTTTAACTGAAACCATAATCTAACCTTAGAATTGTAACTCTAATCTAACCCTAACTTGAAAACTCTAACCCTTTAATCTATCCTTGACTATAATTGAAATCTTAATCTAACCTTAGAACTATAACCCTAATCTAATCATAACCCTAGAACTCAGACCATAGAATCTAATACTAACCCTAATTGAAACCGCAATGTGGATTGAGAATTCAAACCCTAATCTAACCTTAACTCAAGCTCAAACCCTACTTTAAAACTAACCCTAACTGAAACCCTAATCTAATCCTAGACCCATAACTGTAATCTAAGCCTAACTTGAAAACTCTAATCTAACCCTATAACTATAACCCTAATTTAATCATAACCATAGAACTCAAACCTTAATCTAACACTAACCCTAACTGAAACACTAATCTAATCCTAGAACTTAAACCCTAACTCAAAATCAAATACTAATTTAATAATTTAAGCCTAATTGAAATACTAATCTAACCCTGGAACTAAAACCATAATATAACCCTAACTCAAACTCAAAACCTAATTTAACATTAACCCTAACTAAAACCCTAATCTAACCATAGAACTATAACTATAATCTAACCCTAACTTGAAAACTCTAACCTTAATCTAACCCTAACCCTAATCTAACCCTCCTTAAAACCCTAATCTAACCATAAAATCATAACCCTAATCTAACTATAACCCTAGAACTCAAACTATAATCTTTAAACCTAACCGTAACTCAAACCCTAATCTAACCCTAGAACTATAACCACAATCTAATGCTAATTTGAAAATTTTAAACCTAATCTAACCATAACCCTAATCTAAGCATAGAACTACAACCCTAATCTAACCAGAACCCTAGAACTTAAACCCTAACCTTTAACCCTAACCCTAACTCAAACCATAATCTAACCCTAACTCAAACTGAAACCCAAATATCTAACCCTAACTCAAACTCTACCCCTAACTTGAAAACTCTAATCATATGCTTGTTGATCTCAGATTGGTTTTGACTAGTGAGTGTCTACACACTTAAGTTATTTAGCTAGTTCATGTCAAACAAGAAGTACATGTATAGCACAACATGTGTATTATAGAGCATGTCAAGTCAACAGTGAGTTCCGATCCACTCATGTGCCAAGTCACTCAAGTTTCAAGTTGATAGTGTATGAGTGATTCAAGAGCCAAGCAAGTAGTGCATGATGACTGATACAAATGTTGAGTCTCATTATAAAAGATAGTATATGTTGAGCATCAGAGACTTTAGGTGTTGTGTGACACAATTTTGTCATAGTTGTTTGTAAATGGCACAAAAAACTATGTAAACCATTTTTGAGCCAACTTAAAGATGAATTAGAATATTTTGGAGTTAAGGAAGAATCTTAAGTTTGATTTTAAATGTAATTACATGCAACCAATCAAAATGAAAATAAGGCATGCAAGAAGAAAAATGGATGAATCATAGCCATTGATTCATACCTAACCCTAAACTCTTGAGAGTATGAAGAAGTTTTTTGGAGGAGATCATAGAGAAGTTTACATGTGCAAATAAAGGATTCATGGTTGCTAAGGAGTTAAGAAGTGAGATTGCATTGTAGAATCAGTTAGAGTAGGATAGACAAAAGAGAAGAGTATACAAAAAAGAGACATCTAATCAAGTAGGATCAAGAAGACATTAGATATGAGGTGATATGTCACTAGGCAATCAAGTAGTAACTATAGGATCATTTCTGAAATATTCTAATAGGTGAATCAGTCAAATCTCTTAATAGAGTAGTTATAATAGATTGTATTGAAATCCTCTAACAGGGTGTTTACTTAGTTGTGACTTAAAGTGCTCTAGCAAGGCACACTTCTAACAAGGTGTTGAAATCCTTTAACAAGGCAAGACCTAACAATATTTGTAAGCCTTTAACAGTGGAGACCTTTCACAACATAGATCATGTCTCATGATCAAAACCTTGTAACCTTCATTGGATACACTTTATTACTATTGTAATACCCCAAAATTGGTTTATTGCCACGATCACCAATTCTGGTCTATTTCTGATCGATTCTAAAGACCTATTTCACTAGGTAAATTCTTATTCTGAGTTTCGCTACTTGACTTAATTGTCAAATGCTTAAAACCCTAATCTGCATTAATCAAACTCTTTATTTAATTCCTATAGTATTGACTCACATTAGTCACATTAAACCTATTGATTAAGATTTAATTTAATTATTAAGTATTTATACTTTAATTAAATTAAATTATCTCTTAAGGCTAATGTACTATGAAATTAAATTTATTTAATTTAATAAATATGCCTATTTTAATTAATTAAAAAAAAATTATTTAATTAAATGAAGAAGCTACTTATAATTAATTAAGCAAAGTTATTTAATTAAATGGGAAGCCATTCCTAATTAATTAAATGAAATTATTTAATAAAATAAGAAAAGTGTCTCTAATTAATTAAATAGAATTATTTAATTAAATGGAAAAAGGTAATTATGAGAGTATATCTCATTTTATTAAATTAAATATCTCTCCTAATGTCTCTTCAGTTCAAGAATGGAAATTCCTAGTTCACTGCTGATCAAATTAGAAGTGACCCAGATCACTTGCTTTTACACTAAAGTCTATCTTAGCTAACTAACTCTTACACTCAGATCCAAGTTAGTTAACTCCCTTTAATTTGGGAATCTTCCTTTATGACTAAATCTCACCTTTAATCCTGACCGTTGATTGAAATCAATCTAAACCATTGATGGATTCTAGGAAAATCTATTTAAGAGACCCTCATCTCTTCATTTTTAGAGGATGAATTGAATTGCTATCGAAGTGCTATTGAAATTCATGCTCACATTTTCTCACATTTTGCATAAATCTTGTATTCTTAGTTTAAATTCATTTAGCTTAATTATGCATAGGTTAATCTAGTTTTGTTTCAATTGTTCCTAGATTAGAATGCATTTCTCATTTTAGAATAACTTGCATATTCATTTAGACTAGCTTCATTTTTACAAATCCTTCATTTTTAGAGGGTTTGGTTGCTCGCACCTCGATTCTGAGGATACCAACAGGAAAAATACCTTTAGATAGAAGGCAACAGGTTATCTTGTTGGATGATTTTTGGATGGACAATCCAATGTTCATTTCGAGATGAGTTCTCATATAAAGACCATGTTGAAGTGTGTGTGTGTGTGTGTGTGTGTGAAGTGTAAGGCCACATTTTGCATATAAACCTATACTAGTAAAGATATTTGTGTGTCATCCCCACCCCAGTTTTACCTTCTCATTGAAGGGTTTCAGGGTAATCATATCTAATGTCATATGTGTGTGAATGTTTACTTGCTTGCATGTTTTAAGTGTACATGCTTTACATGTTATTTCAGTTTATACATTGAATGCACAAGATGGATGTGTGGTAAAAATTTTATGGGTCCAAGTTTGAACTATAGATTCATGCCTCCTCTTAGAAGTTTACATTTCCTATTGCAATTCTAAAAATTGGTATCAAAACCTTGTTCAATGAAAGAGAAGCTTTGCAGCTTTGAGAAAAGATCTTGAAATGGAAGTCTACAAGTTGGGAAAGACTATGGAGAATTAGGAGATTGAAATACATCTCATTCTACATCAACTAAATGAAGCAAGAGAATAACTAAAGAAATCCTTGAAGAGAAGGAAGGAAATTACTATTGCAAAGAATGATGCATGATATAGAGAGATAGACACTACTAAGCTATTTTTTGATGGAAACTCAAATGAATTTAATTTAGTTGTTGTAGATCTAATGGAAAAGAATGGAGCCCAAATAGAGGAAATACAAAATCTCAAGTTAGAGCAAGAATCACAAGCCATACTACTATGTGAGGTGATTGAATAGAAGAAGAAAGCCATGGAAGACAAAGTCATTATTGAAGAAGATAAAAGAGTTTTGGTCAACAGACTAGAAAAGAAATCATTAGAGCTAAAAAAGATTTCCAACATGCAATTGGATACTTTCAGCCAAATGATGAATGCCAACTATGAATTGAATGTCAAGGACATTGAGATAACAACATTGAAGTTGCAAAATGAACAACTAAAAAGTAACCTAAAAAGGGAAAAGTAATTTGCTAAAGGTTTCAATAAGGCAAATGAAATGATCAAATACTTTGATCAATTATTGAGATACCCTACATCTAATAATGACACATTTGGATTGGGATACACAAGCATGTAAGAAGCAGAGTCATCCAAAAGTGCTAAAGAAAGGAATAGCAAAGAGAAGATTTTGAAACCTACTTGTAATAATTGTGGTAAGAAAGGACATACTACTAATGTGCGTAGGAGCAAGACTACACATCAAAATGTCAAGCATAAGAACATGGTTCACCATCATAAGTGCAAAAAACAAGGTCATTAGGCACATGAATGCAGAACCAAGACCATGAACACACAAAGATTTGAAGGATACTACTATAACTATCAAAATTATAAATGAAAAGATTTCAAGTTCTTTCATTTTCGAAGATCTTTTTCTTCCAAGACGTCACAGAGAATTTTGAATTTTGAATCTTTTGATTTTGGAAAACCATTTGGATGAGAGTGTAATATTAAGTAGGAAAGAGATACCAAATGACCAAGGTCTAATGAAAAAAAATGAACATCTGATCATAGATACAAGGCAAAAGATAAGACGTTTTGTTTGGCCTCATTATCGATTCGAAGATCTTATTTGCATGAATAGATTTTGGTGGAATACCAATAATGGTAGTTGATCTGCTATGTTGAGGGTATGCATGTATCCTAAAATAGATCATTGGTAACATATTCAAAATAATCTGTATTTTCTAAGGCTAAAGCACAATTTTATTTCAATAAGAGAGATTGTTAAAAAATTGGAAATCATGCCAGAAGTTTATTGGGTACGAAACAGTCACCGGTTGCTGGACAAAACGAAGCTCTAAATGAAGTAAGGCATAAAAAAGAAGACTCTTTTTGTAGCATAAGTTCATCCTTCCTTCTGACCCCTCCCCGTACAATAAGCTTCTTATGATACTCAAAATAATAATAGGTTCGCTTAGAGATTGTACTAGGGGATGGATAGGTTCACTTTTGTCTAAAGCTCTAAATGAAGTAAAGCATAAAAAAGAAGACTCTTTTTGCAGCATAAGTTCGTCCTTCCTTCTGACCCCTCCCCGTACAATGTGCTTCTTATGATACTCAAAAAACTAATAAGTTCGCTTAAATATTTTATTATCAAATCAATGAGAGAACTTTTTTCTAAACCTAGAGCTTTTCTTATCAAATAGATAAGTTTTCTTAAATATTTTATTATCAAATCAATGAGAGAACTTTTTTCTAAACTTAAACTTAAATTGAAAAGATTTCTAAATATGCTTAAAAAGAAACTAAGAAAATTGATAGATCTGCTCATAAATAAGTTGGAAACTCAACGTATCAACTTTATGAGGTTTCTAACAAACCTTCTAAATGAAATTAGAGTGAAACTCGTCTCTTTTCTAAGTTTCCTAAGAGATATAATAGACGGGCTATTAGTTAAGCTAGAAAAACCTAGAAGTTTTAGTTGTTGGACGAAGTTTTTTTCTTTTATTAAAAATGCTTTAAAGGCATATCAAATTTATGCGATATGTCAATGCATAGTTGAATATTGGAAGTCTTCAAGAAGGTAAAAATTAGTATTGTGAAGAATATGGACATATTCTGAAGAACTATATTAGGACACACTTTAGAAGTGACTACAATAGGTGGTTAAGTCAAACCACATGTTTTAGTTGTTTGAAGACTACTCACATCAATAGATATCATCTAACAAAGTCAAAGGAAACAAGTTGTGAGTTCGATAAAGGTAATGGCAAGGTAGATATTGAAAACATCCAAAATGAAGTGAACAAGACATGGAAGAAGAAAGATAATTGCAACACATGAAGCGGTGAAGGGGTCAATTCACCCAATGGGTTAGGTGATCATGCCTCATCAAAATAAGCAATCAATATGTATGTGGGACTAATATTTAAAGGTTATATCATACATCAGTTCCAAAGAATTTAGTATTGAAAAGATTACATTAGCATGAAAAAAGATGCAAGATGTTATTAGGAATTCAAGAAAAATCTATAAGTTTTTCATGTTACTATCAAGCATGAAAAGTTTCTTGTATGTGCTGAGTAAAATAATAGAAGACACGAAGCTAAAAGACTGTCTAGTTGATGTCAAGCTTGTAATGGATGCCAAGTGAATGTAATGTTAATGGATACCGAGTGAGCTTGAAATTGGTTGATGTTGAGCTTATAGCTACGTAAGAACTCAACGTTAATTATAAAGTTTCAAAAGGTATTTTATCAATTTTTTACTCATTTCACATTATTTAAAAATCAAGAAAGGGCAAGGATGGTAGAAGCTGATCGGGAAATCCATTCAAAGTGATTGCAAAAGGTTTGAGCAACAATTCATCACCAATTTGTTAGATCTTATAAGGTATTTATCAAGAGTTGAGCTATGATATTTATATTTTTGTAAACCCTAGTTTTTCACAATGGTAACTAGTTTAGAGAATGTAGAGGGTAAGGAGGTTTTAAATGTTTAGCTAGTTACTAATGAAGTTAAGAAACCTATATTCAAAGATATTCCTAATATTTTTTACAAGAAAGACCTCTTTGGTGTGTTACCCATGACACCACTGAATGTTTTAATGGTGCAAGACGTTAGGAAATGTTACAACTAGAAAATAGGAAGTATTGGTGATATGGAGATTAGGTACACATACAACAGATTATGTAAGAATGGTATGTTAAAAGAAGAGCTCAAAATTGTAGAAAAGAAAGGGTTAACACAAGCCCTAGATTTCCCAAATGTGTTCAAGACTGAATGGATTAGGATAGTGCTTGGAAAGATTCATGATTGTTGATTATAGTTGGATAATGGACCTATCAAAATTACTAAAAGGATAATTCATAGGGTTACTAGTTATCCAACCCTATATTGGCCTAAGACCCTAAGATCTGTCACAAAAGAGGTCATTGAGAAGATCACTGGAGCTATTTGGAATAAGAGAGGCATGACTATTGACATAATTACTAATCCATAGATAGAGTCTATTGTCAAGGATATATCACACAAATTTTACCAATCTAGTATATTGAATAGTATGTTGTATAGCAGTGGATATGGGGTATAAATTTATTAAGAAAGATCACACATATGATCTTGCAAAGCTACAACTACATCAATTAGTAGAGAACCTAAAAGCAATCAAAAGGACTAAGACTACACAATGCAAATTTGGTTCTATCCTAATTTGTATATTCTTTTATGTTCAAAACACTTTTCCTACTTTTGGCATAGTTAGTTGGAAAAAAAATAGGTCAGTGGCAATATAGATTGGTGAGTTCATTGAACAATTCGGTGAGAGTTTTGAATCTATGATGACAAACTATTTTGAGGACTCCAAGGAATCAATGAAGGAGAGATTGAGAATACATGTATCTTTAGTAGAAAAGCATTATGATAATTTCTATTTTCTAGTAGATGCTCACTATACTTTTGTACAAGATGCTACACCAAGGGTGAGATGGTTGAGGCCATTTTTATATGAAATAAATGTGGATCAGTCTTCTATAGCTATAATAGTTTTACTAGCTGAAGAGGTAGATAAAAATGGAAATGCATTTAGAAACTATGAAATGGAAAATTCCAAAATCAACATGGACCCAAAGACTATTTTAGTTATTGAGATAAAGGATAAGTTGGTGAAGAAATTAAAAGCTAAATTTGGTGAGGGTGCTAAGTAGGAAGAAGAAGAAGACGATGAAGAGGAAGAAAACAGCTAGGCACAAGCACCCCTTACACTTACTCAAAGAATGGGATAAGACCAAAAAGAAGAAGAGACTAAAATTGCTAAAGGTGTCAAGGGAGAACAAGTCAAGGAAGCACCTACACCCACAGAACCAAAGAAGAGGAAGGTTAAGGCTCAACTAGTGACAAAAGCCAAGAAGGTAGCCAGGCCAAGTCAACCCAAACCAATTACACCTATGACAAGGGCTAGTGCATGTGCAACTACAAAAAAGGAAAAAGGAAAGTCAAAACCTACAGAGTAGAGAGGTGAAATGCAAAAAAGACTAAGGAAAAAATATGTTGCACAAGAAGAATTTGATGAGGAGAAAATAGAATCAGATAACAATGGCTAATTTAAAGTGGTGAGTTACAATCCTCTATCAAACTTAGAAAATCTATGTAATAATTTCAAGAATAGTGTAGAATTATCAGGATATACTCATATAAAATTTGATAATCTTGGTAAAGTGGAGAAGAATCAAGTGGAGGACGCTATATATGCTATGATGAAAAAATTAGGGACTACCCCACTACAGATTGCTAGCTTAATGCCCAAAAGCTTATATGATAGAGTTGAGCAAAAATGGCACTATTGTCTGGACATGTAGAGATAGATAAGAGAGAAATCTCTTGCACAAGTGATGCCTAAACTAAGTAATGAATAGATTGCTAAGGCTATGAAGAAATATGGAATTAGGCTTACACCTAAATACAAAGCTTTTAGCATTTTGTAAAATAATATTGGAGATTTTGTTAAAAAGTCCACACAGATGTGGAAGCTTGCATATGGATTGAATATAGCCAAGGAAGGTGAGAAAGAACCCATAGAGGTCAAGGATGAAACTATTAAGGAAGTAACTAAAATGCAAATAGATGACAAGGCAACAACTAAAGTAGAGTGGGAAGAAGAATAAAGTGTGTAAGACACACAATTTTCTAATGTTAGCCCCCAACATGTAACAAGTGAGAATATTGAAATAGTAATAGTAAAGGATGTTTTTGATGTCATAGCTCAGAAGATCAATCCCCTCATAGGGGAAGGTCTCAAGAAGATACTTGATCAGTCTACACTACAGACATAACTTTATGATAATCCTATTTTGGTAGCTATAGATGATATCCAAAAATCATTGACTAAAACAACAAGGGAACAGGTAAATACACAAGAACCACCTACTATCATCCCTCAAGTCAGTAATGTACAACCTTTGGAAAAATTACTTGAAGCTACAACAAAAAGGTTGATGTAGTTGATAAGAGTAGAGTGGAAACTCAAGACACTATAGGGACACAAAATTAAATAGGTCAGATAGAATTATCTACACCAAAAATACAAGAACAAGGTGCATTACAAGTCATTATGGAACTCAAGGACAAGATTGAAGAGATAGATATGACACCATAGCTAAAGAAACAAAAATCAATTCAAGCCCTAATAACCTTACCAATATCTAGCACTCCGTCAAATCATACTCTTTATAAGCCAAGCACACCATTGTAACTCAGTGTCAATCCTAAGCTCATCAAAGGCTAAAAAAGTAATCCAATATGGATATGTGAGCCTTGATGAAGAATTTTGTTTACCAAAGTATGATTATGATACAATGAATATAAAATAGATGGGAATACTTCCACAAGCCATAAAAAGGAAGAAGCATTAGGAAATGCTTAGAAGGGGGAAAAGGTAGAAGCTCACATTGTAGGACATCAAAGACATCATTTTAGATGCATTCGATCTACCAACTCTAGATGAGACCAAGCCACTAATTGAACAACTGACAAATATAGTGGAGAGGGTTAGTGATGCAAACCAAGACACAAATGCAAAATTATTAGAATGGCCAGAAAGAAATTCTAAAGATAAGTAAATGAAAATATATCAAGTGACATAGCACTAACATAGGTTGCATTGGAAACTAAGGTTGATGATGTGAAGAAGGTACTTGAGAAAACATTATCATTGTATACAAAATTGTGTAATCCAACACTCTTCACACAACATACCAAAAGCCACATTTTGAGTTTGGAAAGTCACATCAATTCATTAGGTGCAAAAATACATATGAATCTAGCTCAAAGTGAAAAACACTAAGTTAGAACTTTGCTACAAACCTAGAGTAAGTTAGCTACATTGTCAGCAGATGAGGCAAATATAAGAGCCAAATTGATTAGCATCCAAACCACTCTAACCCTTCATATGGAAATTTTTCACAAGGAACTAGGTTATGCTAGAACTCTAATGATGAAAGACCCAAATTATTCAACATTAGATGGCCTAGTTCACCTTGCTGCCAAGCTAGCCATCCAAATAAGGACTTTGGGTGTATGATGTGAGAATTAGGATGCCGCTCTCAAAATTATCCTAGATGTCCATAAATCTTTCTTCGAAGAAAACTCTATAAGTGTATAGCCCATTTGACATAAGTGTAGAAAAGGAGGAGAGTGAGATAAAGGGGGAGATTAAGGAAAAGGGGTGATAAAGAAGAGAATGAGAGTAGAGAATAAGAAAAGGGATAGATTAAAGACACAATGAGCTAAGGGGAAGTAAGAAAAAAACAACAATATGAAGTCAAAGTGTATTAGTTCAAACACATTTACTCAATAGGAGTACAAAATTTTGGTTACACAACAGACTTATCAAATCAAGGGGAGTTATCAGATTTTGAGGTATCTAAGTTGTTACAAAATTTTGAAATTTTTAAATTTTGTACATAATTTGAGTTATAGATATGTTATGCTCATAGGATTAAGGATATTATTGCATACTCAAGTTTTTTTGAAACTCATGTCAAAGGGGGAGATTGTTTATCTTAGATTGGTTTTGACTAATAAGTGTCTACACACTTAAGTTATTTAGTTAGTTCATGCTGAAGAAGTAGTACATGCAAAGAAAAATATATATATTATAGAACATGTTGAGTTAACAATGAGTGTCAAACCACTCATTTGTCGAGTTACTCATGTCTGAGCAGACAGTGTATGCGAAGTTATTCAGGGGCCAAGCATGCAATGCATGTAAGCAATATGGATGCCAAGTCTTAGTATAAAATATAGTATATGTCAAGAATTAGAGGCTTCAAATGTCGAGTCTTAGTATAAAAGATAGTATATGCTGAACATAAGAGGCTTCAGATGCTGAGTGACACAATTTTGTTATAGTTGTATGTAATGGCACAAACAACTATGTAAACCATTTTTGAGCTGACTTAAAGATGAATTACAATATTTTGGAAATAAGGATGAATTTTTAGTTGGATTCCCAATGCAATTACCTACAATCAATTAGAAAAAGGGAAGTCTTAGTTGCAAAAATGGATGAATCATAGCCATTGATTCATACAGGTAACCCTAGGTCACCTAACTCTTCTTAAGGTGGAAAAACTCTAAACTCTCAAGAATACAAAGAAGGTTATTGGAGGAGAGCATGGAGAATTTTTCATGTGCAAAAAAAGCATTCATGGTGGCTAAGGAGTTATGAACTGAGATTGCATTACAAAATCAATTACAGAAAAACATAGGAAAGAGAAGAGTATATAGAAAAGAGACATTTCATCAAGAAGGGTCAAGAAGACATTAGATTAGAGGTGATCTGTCATTAGGCAATCAAGTGCCAACCATAGGAGCATTGCTAAGTCATTCTAGAAGGTGAATTAGTCAAACCTCTTAATAGAGTAGTCCTAATAGGCTATATTGAAATCCTCTAATAGGGTGCTTACTTAGTTGTGAGTTAAAGTCCTTTTGTTGACATATTAGTCAAGTTTGTTATTAGTGACATACACTTATTTAGATTGTAAATAGGTACCAAGATTATTGTATAGTGAACAATGTTTCCCAAGCATTCTAGTTGTCATTGAGTTCTACAGTTGCTACGAAGTCCTTTGTACAAATTCTAGTATTTATAGAGCAGTTATAGTTATAGTGAAGATTAACAGTGTAAACAAAGCATTTTAGTGTATGTCATGTTTGCCAATGCAAACCGAGTTGTTTAGTGCTTACTAGGTTTGTATTTTATGTGATGTGAGTTCCACCAACACATCAACAACATAGTGCCTTGTATTTCCTTTATCAAAGAGCTGGAGTCTGATAATCAATTGCCTTTCCTTGATGTTCTTCTCATCAAGAAACCTGATTGTACCCTTGGTTGTCAAGCGTTTATAAAGGCTATGCACACAAAGTCATACATCCTCTCTTCCTCCCACCAACATCCCAACCAAAAATTTGGCATTCTTAAGGCTCTTGCTCTAAGAGCCTATAGAATTTTAGATGATGACCAGTTAAGCCTTAAACTTAACCAGCTTTGACAAGTCTTTAGGCTTAATGGATACTCTCATAGACATATATCCAAAGCTTTCAACCAAGCCAAGTTCCTCCACCTTTCCTCTTGCGATTCCAAACCTTCCCCTCCCCCTCTTAGTTTGTATACCTCTCTCCCCTTTTTGGAAGGCATTTCACAAAAAATCTACAAGATTTTGACCAAAAAAGGTTTGCAAATATCTTTGAAACCCCTATCCAAGCTTAGAAACCATGTCTGACCTTCAAAAGACTCTAGAGATGCATACTCTAACTCTAGGATCTAAAACGTAGTCTGCTCTTGTGCGACACCTTATATTGGTGAAATAGGTTGCTCTTTCCACACTCAGATCAAAGAGCATGTTGCAAACATTAGGCATCGCAGGGTTTGCAAATCAACATTAGTCAAGCGTTCTTTCTCTACCAAATATCACATTTTTTTGGAAAACATGCAAATCCTAGCCAATGAGGACAACTATTTTAAAAGGAATCTTAAAGAATCTATTGAAATCAATGACCACCCCATCAAACTTAATCATGATGATGGTTGGATCCTCAACCCTTCGTGGAAATCAATGTTAGCCTCTAGGTGTAGAGACCAACATCGCGAGGGGTAATCTCCTTCGCCCACTTTTCTATCCCGTCCTACTTGGTCACTCCCTCTCCACTGGTGGGGTTTTCTTCTATCCCTTTATTGTCTCCTTTTTTTTTTTAGCTCACCACCTTGATCAAGGGTTTAGTCTACTAATGTGTGTGTGTGTGTGTGTGTGTGTGTGTGTGCATGTGTTATATTTAACACTTACACACACACACACACACACACACACACACACACACATAGAAGTCATTGGTGTGTGCTTTTGTTTTATTTAATGCTTTATATTTATATATATATATATATATTTGTGTCTTTTTTCTTTAGTTATTTGTATGTATAGTTTGGCTTTTGCACAATTTGTTACTTGTATTAGCTAACTCTTTTATACACACACACACACACACACACACACACACACACATGCACACACATACAAGTCATTTATTAAGTATGCATGTGTTTTATTATTTTTATTTACTTGACACATAATAGGTATATATATATTTATATATTTATCAATTACTTGTGCATGTGCTTTATATTTTTATTTATTTGATGCATAATAGGCATATATATATATATATATATATAAACAAATATATATATTTGTTTGTTTACATTTATATATATTTTTCATTTTTGTATTAATTTTCTTCAATTCTCAATTTTTTTTCCATTTTATTTTTGGTTTTCTTCTTGGTGGATGTACATTCTTACTACTCATGTATTCCCCCTTTCGCTTGTCTATATTTGCCTACTTTTAGATGCATATAGATACATACATTTTTATGGGTATGTCTATATATATATATATATATATATATATATATATATATATATATATATATATATATATATATATATATATATATATATATATATATATATATATATATATAGAATGATGCACACACATACTCAATATATATTACGTGTGCATGTGTTGTATCTAACAAGTTATATATATATATATATATATATATATATATATATATATATATATATATATAGGTGTATCTTTGGTTGGTGTTTTCTATGTATCAATATATTTATTATTAAAATTACATTTATTTTATTATTTTGTTTTCATTTTTAAAAAAAATTGTTTTTTTGTTTTTCGTTTATAGTGGGGATGTACATTTTTACCACATTTCCTACATCCGACTTATTGTTTCTTTTGTTCTCCTTTTCACTTCTCTTGCTCTTTCTTTCTTTGTTGACTGAGTCTATCCCTTCTAGTTTTTTGTCCTACCATCTTCCTAATTGGCTTCTTTGGTTTGGATGCAATCCTACCTTCCCTTGGTCCTTATATCTTTTGGTTAGTCAACTTTTGTAAGCCACTTTGTTTGACATCTCTTGCTCTCTTCATCCCAATGATGGATCACATAGTGTCATTCGAAATGTTGATGGTAAAAATGGTTACACAATCAAATCTAGAAATATATCAATTTATTTATCCTATGGATTGTGGAAATTCAATCTCTTTAATCTTCCCTCTTCTACCAAGTTGGCTACATCAATTTTGAGCACATAAATTTTAAATACATAATTTTTTGATTCTTCAGGTATTTCCATTAATATTGCTTCAATAAGTGTAGTATCACTTTTTTTAGCTAGTCATAATATGTCTACAATTATTTCTATTATAGGCACACAAGCAATAAGTGCAATCATAGTTGAGACCAAGGCTCAACTAAGAACAAAATTTTTGGGTAAAGGAAAAGAGATGGAGGAAGAAATAGACCTAGATGAGGAAATTGTAATCCCAAATTAGGACATTTCAAAGCTCACTCTAGACCAAATAAGACATTTGGAGAACTCATCTAGAAGAAAACAAGATGACAAAGGTTAAGAGAGGAAAGGGATAAGGAATTCAAAATTATTGAGAATTGAAAGAACATTTTGGTAGAGGCCATAGGCATTCACGTTGATTCTTTACAACAAATTTTGTATCATCTAGTAGAGGCAGTTCAAATGTTTAATGAAGATACTGATGGTCAAGATAAGCTAGTGCAGAAAGCAAAAAAGAAGTTTTAGAATAAAGTGTTGGAGCACACTGCTCAACAAATTGCTATCTATCAAGTAGAACTTTATACAATTTCAGGCTCTCTAGAAACATCTAGCACAAATGTATCATCACTTTTTGGTAAAGTATGTGATGTTTCTAATTTTACCAGGGAAATTATGGAAAATTTTTCCAAAATATATGAAGATCTTAATGCTATTTCTCATCGATTGCAACTTGTCCCTAACTCAAATTCTACACACTTTGAGATGATAAGATTTTTGATAGATATTCAAGCATAATTTCTTAGAGAAGAAGCAAGGATCAGATCTACATTAGTCTAGATATACAACATATGATTCTTCCCAACATGGATGCACTACAGAAACACATTGTATATTCTAAAACTCTCATCTATGACAACAACTTCTCCATAGTGGACCATATGATAGAGTTATCAACAGAAGTGCAGATTGCACTTCACACATGTAAAGTCCTGCAAGACAATTGGAATAAAACGTTGGAAATCATACTCAAGGTACATTCATAATTTTTATCTCATTTTGGCATTGACATGTAAAAAAATAGAATAAAATATTAGTATTAATGTAAAAAATTAGGAGAAAGATATATGTATAGTGAGTACATATATGAGAAAGATGTATATGAGGAGACAAATAGACAAAGATGTAAAAAAGTAATGGAGGAGAAAGATATGTATAGCAAGTATACGTTGTATTTAGTAAAAAAATGTAAAGTATACTATATGGAAGAACTTTACTATGTACATACATACATACATACATACATACATACATATATATACACATACATACATACATACATATATATATGTATACATAGATACACACATACATACATACATATATATATATATATATGTATATATATATATACATATATATACATATATATATGTATGTATATATACATATATATACATATATATATGTATACATACATACATACATATATATATGAAAAAATCAATTTTGAAAAATCTTAAAAACATTATACTCTACGAAGCTAAGAATGACTAGGTGATGGATAAAGGTATGCAGGAATCTTTTTGAATTTAGTTTTAGATGATAAGAGTTTTTGTCAGTAATGCCAAAGGGGGAGATTGTTGACATATAAGTCAAGTTTTTTATTAGTGACGTTCACTTATTCATATTGTGAATATCTACCGAGCTTATTACATTTAGTTGTCACCAAGTTCTACTATTGCTACTAAGTCCCTTAGACAAATTCTAGTGTTTCCCAAGAAGCTATAGTTACAGTGAAGATCAACAATGTAAACTAAGAATGTTAGTGTATGTCATGTTTACCAATGCAAACTGAGTTGTTCAATGCTTACCAAGTTCATAGTTTATATGATGCGAGTCCAATGTTAACCAAGTTATTTAGTTTTAAAAAAATGAATTAGTTTATATTGAGCTCAAGAATATAGTGTTTACTGAGTAATACAATGTAAATCAAGAGACTTAGTTTATATGACGAGTTTCATAGTATCTATCAAGTCACCAATGCAGACTGAGTTCAAGACTACTTGCAAGTGATCAGTATGGATCAATCTTTTATGTCTACCAAGTGCATGACAAAGCTAAGCATTGACAATGGATGTCACGTATCAAAAATTCACCAAGTCAGTCTTTAGAGCTTGATTGTCTAGACACTTGAGTTGACTTTGTAATAATTGTGTAAACTTGTATATTGGTTGACATTGTAATTTGTATAATTGGATTGGTATATATGTAGTGTATTGAATCATATCTAAGTGTGTGAAATGTGAATGAAATGGAATTGAATATAATTAGAGAAGAGTAGAAAGAGAGAATTACAAAGGCTATATTAGTATAAGGAGCATAAAAGAGATATCTATCATAGCAAGGTGATTAGTACTTAAAGGAATCCCATTCAATAAACCAAGTTGTAGATCAAAAATCAGCTACTGCTTCATTCTAACAGGTGAATTAGTCAGATCCTTTGGTAAGGTAGACTTAATAGTCTTTTGTAAATCTCTTTACTGACCACTTAATTCATTGTATGTTTGTAAATCCTTTCACAAGGTAGGCTTAGCAATCCTCATTGCTCCTAACAAGGAAAATTATCATAAGTGATCAATGTAACTCTTAATAGGCCAACTTTATACTACAGTACTAATGCTTGTTGGTATCATCCCCACCCTAGTTTTACTTTCTATTGGAAGGGTTTTGGGTCACCAAATATTTATGTCAAAGTGTTATGAATGCTTTCATGTTTTTAGTTTCTTATGCATACAATTAGATCAGATTATATATGGAGAATTAAATGTTAATTGGACTATTGGATTAAGAATTATAATAGTAGAAGTTTTAAAAATTATTGATACACCCCTCCCCTCTTAGTAACATAGCATTGTTAAGAATATTTCCAACACTTTAGCAAGGCACACTTCTTATAGGGTGTTGAAATCCTTTAACAAAGTGAGAATTAAAATATTTGTAAGCCTTTAATAGGAAAGACCTTTCATCGGGTAGATCATGTCTCATGATCAAGACATTGTAACCTTCATTGGATACACTTTATTACTATAGTAGTGAAGATTTTTGGATATTATATCCACCCCAGTTTTACCTTCTCATTGAAAGGTTTTTGGGTAATCATATCTAGTGTCATATGTGTGTGAATGTTTACTTGCTTACATGTTTTAGTTGTACATGCTTTACATGATATTATAGTTTACACATTGAATGCATGAGATGGATGTGCGGTGAAAATTTTATGGATCCAAGTTTAAACTATTGATTCACTCCCCCTCAAAAATTTTCTAATTCCAACAACCCTAATTGAAACCCTAATCTAACCCTAGAATCATAGCTTTAATCTAACCTTAACTTGAAAAATCTAACCCTAGTCTAACTAGGTAACTATAATTTGATGCAGGAGCATCCAGAGGTATAAGGGCAATCTTGTGTCAATCAAAAAAAGTACTTAGACTTAGTTTCTATTTCATGTCTTTAAATTTTTGGATACCCATTTGGCTCAAATAAAGGTTCCAACTCTCATAGTTCAACTATCAGTGTGTTTGAAAATCTTGAAAAAATAGGAGCATGTATTTGGGCCATCATTTTGGCAAACTAGAAGGTGTGAATTGTCCATATGAATGTAATCATGATTTAGAGCATTCCAGAAAAAGAATCAGGTCAATAGGCCCCACGGTTTGAAAGTTATTGCATTTTTTCATGCTTTGGTGACCTCCTAAGAATGCTTCAAAGTAAGGTTTGGGGCATTAGATGACCTCAAAAAGGGTCAAAAAATGGGGGACGAGAAAATCTGGTCCATAGGGCTATAGAGCGCTTTGAGAGATTTTCAAAAATGTAAACGGTTCGTCAATCAGAGCTACGGTTCAAAAGTTATGTCTCCCGAAAGTTCGGTTACCATTTCTGGATTCTTCTAGATTTGCACCGACTTCTAACACAGCTTTCGAAACCTTCTATTTCATCGATAGATGCCAACTAGAACCTTCTAGAATGTACTCCTAGTCCTTAACCCTCCAAGGTCTATTTAAGGAGATTTTTGGCATTGTAAAATGCATTTCGGAGTGGAGTTTGAGAGGAGGTACCATAAGGAGAAATATTCTCCAAATTTATGCTATTGTAAGCCCTTAGGGCATGTTTTGAAGTTTATTTTCTTTGTACTATTTTGTACTAGCTTATTTTCTCAATTAATATAATTTTCCTTTTCTGTTGTGTCCATTCTGTTCTTGGGTTGTGTCCCCCATCAAGTAGTATCAGAGCGGGTTTTCCTGAGTGTGTAGACAGAGCACCGACTATGATGCAGTTTGCACTAGGACTGTGTGGTTGTTGGTTTGAGTTAGAAGATTCCTCCACAAAGAGAGCGTGGTGGAAGGGCTAGAGCTATTGATCCTAAGGAGGTTAGAACCCTCCAGAGACAGGTACAAGCATTGCAAGAGGAGCTTCGTAGAGGAGAAAATGTTGTCGCAGGTGACAATAGTGAGGATGACAATGAAGAGGATGTAATGGGACCAGAAGAGGAAGTTGATAGGGAAGTTCTGAATTCTATAGAGGAAAGGCTTTTTAGGGCCATTACTAAGTTTAGGAAAAGACCTACAATTGAAGTGGGTATATTTTCAGGAAATCTGAAACCAGATGAGTTGATCGATTGGATCAATAAACTAGAAGAATACTTTGAGTATGAGGATATAAGGGACCCAGATAGGGTTAAGTTTGCAAAGGCCAAACTGAAAGGCCATGCCAAAATCTGGTGGCAAGAGGTTCAACTAGAAAGACTTAGAAGAGGAAAGGAGAAGATCACAAGATGGGATCGCATGGTGGACAAATTGAAGAAGCAGTTCATTCCTGTGGACTACGAGCTTGATCTGTTTAAGAAGATGCATGGGTTAAAGCAAGCAGGAAGATTAGTCCAAGAATATACAGAGGAGTTTTACCAACTCTTGATTAGAGCGAGGCATGCAGAAGCAAATAAGGAGAAGGTTTCTCGTTATATTAGTGGGTTGTGACCTAGCATCCAGGAGGAATTAAGTCTGGTAAGAATGACCAGCGTTGAAGAGGCATACCAGTTTTCCCTATGAGTTGAAGAGAAGCTGAATAAAAAGTTTTAAGGAAGACAAAGAGGGCACGGTCAAGGAGGAAGGGGAAGTGGTAGATCATCTAGAGGCCACAATGAAACCCAAAAGAAAAATGAATATGTGGGTACTAGCAAAAACCAGAGGAATTAGGGTTTCAACCGCTCCCATGATCAAGACTTTGGAAATCAGAGAGGAAGAGGTAGACGACATGGACAAGGAAGAGGAGAGTTCTGTGGTACCTGTTTCCATTGCAATGAAGAAGGTTATCGTTCCTTTGAATGCCCTCAACGACAAGGAAGGATAGATAGGAGAGCTGAGGGCCAAGCTAGGGTTGCTCATGTGGATGAAGATGCACAATCATCACATTCAGAGGATGTAGAAAGAGGAGAGACCTTGGTAAATGAAAGAGTCCTATTTAGTGGTGAGAATGAACCAGGACAAGGAAGGAGTTTGTTTTGTACCAGATGGAAGTGTGAGGATAAATGTTGTGACATGATCATTGATGGTGGTAGCACTGATAACCTAGTATCATAAGAGATGGTCTCTAAGCTAAAGCTCAAGAGGGAGAAACATCCCCAACCCTATCAGATTTCTTGGGTAAAAGATGATCATAAGGTCCTAGTAAGTGAACAATGTTTAGTAAAATTCAAAATTGGGAGTTACCATGATGAAGTTCTCTATGATGTTATTTTGATGGATGTTTTCCATCTATTGTTGGGTAGACCATGGCAGTTTGATAGACATGCAATACATGATGGTCATGCAAACACATACTCTCTGACAAAGGATGGAGTTTGCAACAAATTGAAGCCCATGAAAAAGGAAGGTGAAAAGGTATGTAGTAGTGCTAGGATTTGTCTTGTTGATGGAAGGAAGTTTTTAGATGGCATGAAACATTAGCATATGTGCTATGCTTTGATTCCTAGGAAAGATAAAGAAGGTAGTAGTGAAATACCATTTGAAGTTTCATATTTACTAGGGGAATTTGGAGATATTATCTCTGATAATGTTCCAGATGGATTGCCACAAGTAGGGCAAATCAGTCATCAGATAGATCTAATTCCAGGAGCTAGTTTGCCTAACAAGGCTGCTCACAGGATGACTCCTACTGAAACAAAGGAGCTAAATAGATAGGTTCAGGAGTTGTTGAGGAAGGGCTTGATTCGATAGAGCCTGAGTCCATATGCAGTTCCTCTAGTACTTGCACCAAAGAAGGATGGAGAGTGGAGGATGTGTACAGATTTTCGAGCTATAAATAGGATAACCATTAAGTACTTGTTTCCTTTACCAAGGATGGATGATCTTCTGGACTGCTTGAGTGGAGCTCAGTACTTCACAAAGATAGATCTGAAGAGTGTCTATCATAAGATACGGATTCGAGAAGGAGATGAGTGGAGAATAGCCTTCAAGACCAAGGAGGGTCTTTATGAGTGGTTAGTCATGCCCTTTGGATTGACGAACGCCCCAACCACCTTCATGCGGCTCATGAATGAGGTACTTAAGAAGTTCTTGGGAAAATTTGTTATTGTATATTTGGATGATATTTTAATTTTCAACAAGACTTTGGAAGAACATTTACTGCATATTCGTAGTGTCCTTGAAAGGCTAAGGGAAGAGAAACTGTTAATTAATCTAAAGAAGTGTGTCTTTGCAAAAAGGGAGTTAGTCTATTTGGGATTTGTTATATCACCTGAAGGTCTCAAAATGGATCTAGAGAAGGTAAAATCCATCATGGAATGGCCTACTCCAAGGTTTGCTACTGAGGTAAGCTCATTTCATGGTCTGGTTAGTTTTTACAGGAAGTTTATTAAGAATTTCAGTGGCATATGTGCACCCCTAACTGATACAATAAGAGAGGATAGAAAAGAGTTCAAATGGACAGCAACAGCTACGAGAAGTTTTGAATTGCTGAAGAAGAAGGTGACTGAACAGCTTGTGTTGGCACTTCCAAATTTTAGAAAAGTATTCCAGGTGGATTGTGATGCTAGTGGTAGTGCTATTGGGTCTGTATTAAGAAAAGAAGGTAAGCCTATTGCATATTTTAGTGAAAAATTGAATGATGCAAAGAAGAAGTATTTTGTTTATGATCAAGAGTTCTATGCAATAGTTCAGGCCTTAAAGAAATGGAGGCATTATTTATTGCCAAAGGAATTTGTTTTGTATACTGATCATCAGGCATTATAGTACCTAAATAGCAAAGGTAAATTGAATCAGAGGCATATGAAGTGGGTAGAATTCTTGCAGAGTTATACATTTGTGTTGAAGCATAGAAGTGGAAAATCTAACAGGGTTGCAGATGCACTAAGTAGGAGACAGTTGTTGCTTACAAAAATGTAGGTTGAAGTAGTTGGGTTTGATGAACTCAAGAATTTGTACCCCGAGGATCCTGATTTTGCTGAAGCATGGAAAGCTTGTAAAGAACCTGTTGCTGTAGATAGAACCAAGTGGTTAGACTATTTGATTCAGAATGGCATGTTGTTCAAAGGTAGTCAAATTGTGCATTCCAAGGAGTTCCATGAGGGAAAATCTAATTAAGGAGAACCACAGTGGAGGGATGGAAGGACATTTTGGTCGGGATAAGACCATTTCCATTCTTAGAGAACATTATTTTTGGCCTCAAATTACACAGGATGTGAAGAAGTTTGTACAGAGTTGCCAGGTTTGTCAAGTTGCCAAGGGGTTTAGTCAAAATACTGGCCTATATCAGCCATTGCCTATTCCATCAAGGCCATGGGAGGAAATAAGTAAGGATTTTGTTCTTGGATTGCCAAGGACACAAAGGCGTAATGACTCAATATTCGTGGTGGTTGATAGGTTCTCCAAAATGGCACATTTCATTCCATGCCACAAAACTCATGATGCTGTCCATATTGCAGACTTGTTTTTCAAAGAGGTGGTAAGACTACATGATCTTCCAAGGAGTATAGTTTCTGACAGAGATACTAAATTTGTGGGGTATTTTTGGAGGACATTGTGGAAGAAGTTGAGAACAAACTTGAAATTCAGTTCCACGCATCACCCACGGACTGATGGCCAAACAGAAGTGGTAAATAGAAGTTTGGGAAATTTGCTGAGATGTTTACTTGGAGATAAGCCCAAGGGATGGGATTTGATTCTACCACAGGCAGAGTTTGCTTATAATAACTCTTTAAATAGGAGTACTAGAAAATCACCATTTCAAATTGTATATGGGAATAGCCCAAGGACTGCACCAAAATTGAGGAAGATAGAACAAGGGGAAAGGACAAGTGCTGAAGCTGAGGAATTTTCTGAACACATCAAGCGTCTACATGAGGAGGTTCAACCACACATTATCAAGATAAATCAAGAGTATAAAGCTAGGGCTGATCAAAGGAGAAGACATAAGGAATTCCAAGTAGGGGATCTAGTCATGGTGCACTTACGAAAAGAAATATTTCCAATTGGTACTTACAACAAGCTGAAAATGAAGAAATTTGGCCCCTGCAAAGTTTTGAAGAAACATAACTCAGGAAATGCATATGAGGTGGAGCTGCGAGATGGTATTCACATTTCTCCCATTTTCAACATTGTAGATTTAATAGAGTATCATGATGATGGTGCAGATGAGGAGCTGGTCCAATTCCTGCTTCTAAGGAGGAGATAGAAGACATTCTAGATCATCGTGTGGGTAGGAGTACTAGAAATAGGCAGTATGAAGAGTACTTGGTCAAATGGAAAGGATGGCCGATTGAGGATTCAACTTGGATTTTAGTAGCTGAGGTTTCCCATTTGGGATTTCCTCGAACATCCATAAAGTGACAGGGTCACTTTTCAATCTACCTTGGGTGTCTGATGCAGGAGCATCGAGAGGTATAAGGGCAATCTTGTGTCACCCAAAAAAATTTACTTAGACTTAGTTTCCTTTTCATGTCTTTACATTTTTGGATACCCATTTGGCTCAAATAAAGGTTCCAACTCTCATAGTTCAACTATCAGTGCGTTTGAAAATCTCGAAAAAATAGGAACATGTATTTGGGCCATCATTTTGGTAGACTAGAAGGTGTGAATTGGCCAAATGAATCTAATCATGATTAAGAGCATTCCATAAAAAGAATCAGGTCAATAGGCTCCACGGTTTGAAATTTATTGCAATTTTTTGGGCTTTGGAGACCTCCTAAGAATGCTTCAAAGTCAGGTTTGGGGCATTAAATGACCTCGAAAAGGGTCAAAAAATGGGGCTATAGAGCGCTTTGAGAGCTTTTCAAAAATGTAAATGGTTTGTCAATCGGAGCTACGGTTCAAAAGTTATGTCTCTCAAAAGTTCGGTTATCGTTTCTAGATTCTTCTAGATTTGCACTGACTTCTAATGTAGCTTTCGGAACCTTCTATTTCATCGGTGGATGCCTACTAGCACTTTCTAGAATGTACTCCTAGTCCTTAACCCTCCAGGGTCTATTTAAGGAGATTTTTGGCATTGTAAAAGGCAGTTCAGAGTGGAGTTTGAGAGGAGGTACCATAAGGAGAAATATTCTCTAGATTTATGCTATTGTAAGCCCTTAGGGCATGTTCTGAAGTTTATTTTCTCTGTACTATTTGTACTAGCTTATTTTCTCAGTTAATATAATTTTCCTTTTCTGTTGTGTCCATTCTATTCTTGGGTTGTGTCCCCCATCATAATTGAAACCCTAATCTAACCCTAACTTGAAAAATCTAACCCTAACCCTATGATGTGGGAGCATATTGGGTTGCCTTGTTATCCTACTCATTTTTGTTCAATCTACATTGGTGCTGAGTTATTATAGCTTATAGTTGGTGCCAAGCTACTATAGCACTTAGTTGGTGTTGAAATACTATAGCACTTAGTTGGTTTCGAGTTACTATAACACTTAGTTGGAGTCAAGTTATTGTACAATTCCTTCATGTGCCAAGTTATTGTAGCAATTCCTTCATGTGCTAAGTTACTGTAGCAATTCCTTCATGTGCCGAGTTACTATAGAAATTCCTTCATGTGCCAAGTTACTATAGCAATTCCTTCATGTGCCAAGTTACTAAAGCAATTCCTTCATGTGCTCAGTTACCCAATGTATGCTGAGTGACCCTTTATCTGCTAAGTTCTCTTGCTTATGCTGAGTGTTAGGATTTGGATGTGACTTCTACCTCCCAACTTCTAGGATTTATTTTGATCATGACATTTGTGCTAAGATCCTTTCTTTGGATATGTGCAGACCATTGTTGGGTCAACCTTCCTCTTACGTAATTTTCTAGAATAATCTGTAAGCCATTTTGGCAAGTATATATAGAATGTTTAGGCTTAGAGTTAGGAAATTTTTTGGGAAGTAGATTGTTAAGCAGAATTGAAAGTGGGAATTTGTTGTTGGGTCTTTGAATGTGAATGCATTTGTATTTGGCCATAACCCAAAAGGACTTACAACTGGGCATGTATGAAGATATTTTGATGAATCAATAAAAGTATTTCACTCTTCTTCCTCCTTTGTTTGTTGTTCTTTGTGTTTGCTTCTATTGTGTTAACTATTGCAGTGTGGTTTGGATAGTTGGGTGAGCCTTTGGCCCTACTTATTCTCCCCTTTCCTATGACATTTGGTATCAAAGATTGAGGTTGATCCTTATCAAGATTGGATCAAGTAGAACCCTAATTTAGATTTGGTTGCATGGTTGCAAATCTGTGGATTTGGCCTATAAATTACAAAGGGTTATGATCTTGTAGGAACCTAATTTGTAAAGATGGTTCATGGTAGAGGAAATAATGTTGATAATGCTATATTGGATTAGTTGAGACAAATCGTAGCTATATTAGATGCTGTAGAGATAGCCTAGAGGATAGGAGCACATCTTGATGATGATCCAAAACCTAAAGAAGATCAAGATGAGGAAAGATTATTGTGAGTGTTGTCTATGAAATACTCAAATCCTATTGTAGAAGTTGTTCCTTATGATGAAAAATTAGATACCAATGCTCTATTTGATTGTATCATTTATATAGAGAAGTTATTTGAGTATGAAAACACTACTATTAACATAAAGGTGAAGATTGTAGTTTCTAGGTTGAAAGCTCATGCATCACTATGGTGGGAGAACTTTCAAACTAATAGAGAAAGGAGAGGAAAGGAGAAGATCAAAACTTGGCCAAATATGATGAGCAAGTTAAAGAATAAATTCCTTCCTATTGATTAACAAGTTAGCTTGTTGAAAAATATGTAAAATTTGAAACAAAAAGACATGACTATGAAAGAGTATACCAAGGAATTCTATAGACTGGACATCAGATTTGGATATGTGGATGATGATGTTGAGAAAATTGCAAGGTACATAAATAGATTGAGATCTAGAATTCAAGATGAAATAAGTTTTGTGAAGTTGGAAAGTGTTGAAGAAGCATATCAATATGCCTTGAAAGCTGAGGAGATCTTGATAAAGAAGCATGAATAAAGAAAAAGAGGTAGAGGTGGTAGATTCCAGAGAAGTGGAGGTAGATCTTATGGTGAAGGTAGCATATTTAAAAAATTTGTATAGGATAAGAGTAAATCTAAATGAAAGAATGATGATAAGGGCAAGACTGAGTGGAAAACTTGTAATTCTTACCGAGGAGATACTAATTCTTATCAAGGAAGAGGTAATTCTTACTATAGAGGTAAATTTCATGGTAATTTTTTCAAATTTCATAAAGAGGGACATAGATCTCTTGAATATATATCCTCTAAAAGTGGGCAAGATAACAAGAATGTTGTGATTCAAGGAGATGATGAGGGTTCACCAAGTGGACCTAAGGCTAGAGAAAGTCTAATGGTGAGAAGAAACTTATGTAATAAGGGGAGTGACGAGGGACATATTTTAAGGAGAATTATTTTCAAGACAAGATCTAAGATGGATGGAAAATGCTACAAAGTGATCATTGATAGTAGAAGTTCTACAAATTTGGCATCAGAAGAGCTAGTTACAAAGTTGCAATTTCAGAAGTTGAAGAATCCCAAACCTTATCATATTTCATGGATCAAAGATGAGCATAAGATATTGGTAAGTGAGCAATGCCTTGTGATGTTAAATATTAGACATTACTTTGATGAAGTTTTGTGTGATATTATGCCTATGGATTGTTGTCATATTCTATTGGGTAGATCTTGGCAAAATGATAGATATGTTATGCATGATGGAAGATTGAGTCAATATACTCTTTGGGTTAATGGGAAGAAGAAAATATTGTTACCTTTGATTGAAAGTCCAGATGAGGTTAGTTAACTACAATAAAGGTTTGCATGATTAAGATGTTTAGTTGGGAGTAGGTAGAGTAATTTGGAGATGGTATTGACACAAGCTAAATTTTCATATAATAATTCTGTGAATAGGATCACCTGGAAGACACCTTTTGAGATTGTTACTAGAATGAATCCTAGAGGAGTATCAAATTTGAGAGATGTTGTTGGTGAAGAAAAGAGAAGCATTACAAAAGAAGAATTTTCTGATTTTATGGAGTCTTTGCATAAGGAAGTGAAGTTGATGTTGGAACAAAGTAATTAGAAGTATAAGGAGAATATTGATTAGTCTAGAAGACACCATGAGTTTCAAGTTGGTGATGAGGTGATGGTTCATATTAAGAAAGGAAGATTCCAAGTTGGAACATACAAATAGTTTATGATGAAGAAATTTGGACCTTATAAGATCTTGAAGAATTTTGATAGTGTTAATGCTTATGAAGTTGAGTTACCTGATGATATCGATATATCTTCTATATTTAATATTTCTAATTTGTATAAGTATCATGAGTTAGAGGATGAAGTTGTTGTATCAAATGATTATCCTAAGAAGCATATTGAAGAATTTGAATAGATATTGGATTAGAGAGTTGGCAAGAGCACAAGAGGAAAAGATTACTATGAATATTTGGTGAAGTGGAATGATGGGGACACCACCCAAGCATAGAATGGACACAATAGGAAAAGGGAAATTGTATTAACTATGAAAATAAGCTAGTACATTTAGTACAGAGAAAATAAACTTCAAAACATGCCCTAAGGGCTTACAATAGCAAAAAATTAGAGATAATTTCTCCTTTTGGTACCTCTTCTCAAATTCCACTTTGAATTGCCTTTTACAATGCCAATAATGTTCATAAATAGACCCCAGAGGGTTAAGGACTAGGAGTAAATTCTAGAAAGTGCTAGTAGGCATCCAATGACCAAGTAGAAGGCTCTAGAAGCCATGTTAGAAGTTGGTACAAATCTAGAAGAATCCAAAAATGGTAACCAAACTTCTGGGAGGCATAACTTTTGAACCGTAGCTCTGATTGATGAACTATTTACATTTTCAAAAATCTCTCAAAGTGCTCTATAGCCCTATTTATAGCTTCACTCATCCCCCATTTTTTGGCCCTTTTTGAGGTCATTTAATGCCCCTAACCTGACTTTGAAGCATTCTTAGGAGGTCTCTAAAAATTAAAAAACTACAATAACCTTCAAACCGTGGGGCCTTTTGACTTGACCTTTTTTGGAATGCTCTAAATTACAATTACATTCATCCAGACAATTTACACCTTCTAGTTCACCAAAATGATGGCTCAATTAAGCATACTTCTTTTTTTTGGCATTTACACGTATCCCAAGGTGTTCAAATACTCTATCCTAGAACACTGATAGTGGAACTATGAGAGTTGGAACCTTTATTTGACTCAAATGGGTATCTAGAAATGAAAACACATGAAACAGAAACTAAGTCTAAGTACATTTTTTTTGGGTGACACATGATTGCCCTTATACCTCTGGATGCTCCTACATCAGACACCTAGGGTAGATTAAAAAAGTGACCCTGTCACTTTATGAATGGTAGAGGAAATCCCAAATGGGAAACCTTGGCTGTTGAAATCCAAGTTGAGTCCTCTATTGGTCATCCTTTCCACTTGACCAAATACTCGTCATACTGCCTATTTTTGGTACTCCTACCCACATGATGATCTAGAATGTCTTCTATCTCCTCCTTTTTAGAAGCAAGAATTGGACATGGCTCTAACATCAGTTCCTCATCTGCACCATCATCATTATACTTTGTTAAGTTGGCAATGTTGAAAATAGGAGAGATGTGAATACCATCTGGCAACTACACCTCATATGCATTTCCTGAGTCATGTTTCTTCAAAATTTTGCAGGGGCCAAATTTCTTCATTTTCAACTTGTTGTAAGTGCCGGCTGGAAATATTTCTTTTCATAAGTGTACCATGACTAGATCCCCTACTTGGAATTCCTTATTTCTTCTCCTTTGATCAGCCCTAGCTTTATACTCTTGATTCATCTTGGTAATGTGTGCTTGAACCTCCTCATGTAGATGCTTGATATGTTTAGCAAATTCTTCAGCTTCAGCACATGTCCTCTCCCCTTGCTCTATCTTCCTCAATTCTGATGTAGTCCTTGGGCTACTTCCATATACAATTTGGAATGGTTATCTACTAGTACTTCTATTTATAGAGATATTATAAGCAAACTCGACTTGTGGTAGAATCAAATCCCACGCCTTGGGCTTATCCCCGACTAAACATCTCATCAAATTACCCAAAATTTTGTTTACCACTCTTGTTTGGCCATCAGTCTATGGGTGTTGTGTGGAACTAAATTTCAAGTCTATTCTCAACTTTTTTCACAATGTTCTCCAGAAATACCCCACAAATTTAGTGTCTCTATCAGAAACTACACTCCTTGGAAGACCATGTAGTCTTACCACCTCTTTGAAAAAAAAGTCTGCAATATGGACAACATCATGAGTTTTGTGGCATGGAATGAAATGTGCCATTTTGGAGAACCTATCAACCACCAAAAATACTAAGTCATTCCCCCTTTGTGTCCTCGGTAATCCAAGAACAAAATCCATACTTATGTCCTCCCATGAATTTGATGGAATAGGCAATGGCTGATATAGTCTAGTATTGAGGCTAAATCCCTTGGAAACTGAACAAACCTAGCAACTCTGTACAAAATTCTTCACATCTTGTGAAATCTGAGGCCAAAAATAATGTTCTCTACGAATGGAAATGGTCTTATCTCGATCAAAATGTCCTTCCATCCCTCCACTATGTTTCTCCTTAATCATATTTTCCCTCATGGAACTCCTTGGAATGCACAATTGGCCGCCCTTGAATAACATACCATCCTTAATCAGATAGTCTAACCACTTAGTTCTGTCTACAACAACAGGCTCTTCACAAGCTTTCCATGCTTCAGCAAAATTAGGATCATCAGGGTATAGATTCTTGAGTTCATCAAATCCAACTACTTCAACCTGCATTACTATTAGCAACAACTGTCTCCTACTTAGTGCATCTGTAACCCTATTAGATTTTCCACTTCTATGCTTCAACACAAATTTATATCTCTGCAAGAACTCTACCCACGTCATATGCCTCTGATTCAATTTACCTAGGCTATTTAGGTATTGTAATGCCTAGTGATCAATATACAAAACAAATTCCTTTGGAAATAAATAATGCCTCCATTTCTTTAAGGCCTGAACTATTACATAGAACTCTTGATCATAAACATAATACTTCTTCTTTGAATCATTCAATTTTTCATTAAAATATGCAATAGTCTTACCTTCTTGGCTCAATATAGCCCCAATAGCGCTGCCACTAGCATCACAATCCACTTGGAACACCTTTCTAAAATCTGGAAGTGCCAACACAAGTTGTTCTGTCACCTTCTTCTTCAGCAATTCAAAACTTCTCATAGCTACTGCAGTCCATTTGAAGTCTTTTCTATCCCCTCTTATTGTGTCAGTTAGGGGTGCACATATGCCACTAAAATTCTTAATAAACTTCCTGTAAAAACTAACCAGACCATGAAATGATCTTACTTCAGTAGCAGAACTTGGAGTAGGCCATTCCAAGATGGCTTTTACCTTCTCTGGATCTATTTTAAGACCTTTAGGTGATATAACAAACCCCAAATAGACTAACGCCCTTTTTGCAAAGATACACTTTTTCAACTTAATTATCAGTTTCTCTTCCCTTAACCTTTCAAGGACACTACAAATATGCAATAAATGTTCTTCAAAAGTCTTTCTGAAAATTAAAATATCATCCAAATAGACAATAACAAATTTTCCCAAGAAGTTCTTAAGTACCTCATTCATAGGCTGCATCAAGGTGCTTGGGGTGTTCGTCAATCCAAAGGGCATGACTAACCACTCATAAAGACCCTCCTTGGTCTTGAAGGCTATTTTCCACTCATCTCCTTCTTGAATCCATATCTGGTGATAACCACTCTTGAGATCTATCTTTGTGAAGTACTGAGCTCCACTCAAGCAGTCCATAAGATCATCCATTCTTGGCAAAGGAAATCAATATTTGATGGTTATCCTATCTATAGCTCGAGAGTCTATAAACATACTCCACTCTCCACCCTTCTTTGGTGCTAGTACTATAGGTACTGCACATGGACTTAGGCTCTCCTGAATCAAGCCCTTCCTCAATAGTTCTTGAACCTATCTATTTAGCTCCTTAGTTTTAGTAGGAGTCATCCTATGAGCAGCCTTATTAGGAAAACTAGCTCCTAGGATTAAATCTATCTGATGACTGATTTTCCTTACTGGTGGCAATCCTTCTGGAACATTATCAAAGATAATATCTCCAAACTCACCTAGTAAATTTGAAACTTCAAGTGGTATTTCACTACTACCTTCTTTATCTTTCTTGGGAATCAAAGCATAGCACATACACTGATGTTTCATTCCATCTAAAAACTTTCTTCCATCAACAAAACAAATCCTAGCACTACTACATACCTTTTCACCTTCCTTTTTCATGGGCTTCAGTTTGTGACGAACTCCATCTTTGGTTAGAGAGTATGCGTTTGCATGACCATCATGTATTGCATGCCTATCAAACTGCCATGGTCTACCCAATAATAGATGGAAAACATCCATTGGAATAACATCACAGAGAACTTCGTCATGGTAACTCCCAATTTTGAATTTCATGAGACTTTTTTCACTTACCAGGACCTTATGATCATCTTTCACCCAAAAATTTGATAAGGCTGGATATGTTTCTCCCTCTTGAGCTTTAGCTTAGAGACCATCTCCTCTAATACCAAGTTATCAGTACTACCACCATCAATGATCACATCACAATATTTATCCTCACACTTGCATCTGCTACAGAAAAAACTCCTCCATTGTCCTGGTTCAATCTCACCACTTAGCAAGAACCTTTCATTTACCAAGGTCTCTCCTCTTTTTGCATCATCTAAATGTGATGATTGTGCATCCTCATCCGCACGAGCAACCCCAGCTTGACCCTCAACTCTCGTATCTATCCTTCGTTGTCATTGAGGGTATTCAAAGGCACGATGACCTTCTTCATTGCAATAGAAATAGGTACCACAGAAGCCTCCTCTTCCTTTTCAATGTCCTCTACCTCTTTCTCTCTGATTTCCAAAGTCTTGATCACGGGAGCAGTTGAAACCCTCATTCCTCTGGTTCCTTCTAGTACACACATCTTCATTTTTCTTTTGGGTTTTATTTCAGCCTCCAGATGACCTACCACTTCCCCTTCCTCCTTGACCACACCCTCTTTGTCTCCCTTCAAAACTCTTATTTAGCTTATCTTCAACTCGTAGGGAAAACTGGTATGCCTCTTCAACACTGGTCATTCTTACCAGACTTAATTCCTCCTGGATACTAGGTCGCAACCCACTGATATAACGAGCAACCTTCTCCTTATTTGATTTTGCATGCCCTACTCTAATCAAAAGTCGATAAAACTCCTCTGTATATTCTTGGACTGATCTTCCTGCTTGCTTTAGCCCATGCATCTTCTTAAACAAATCAAGCTCATAGTCCACAGGAATGAACTGCTTCTTCAATTTGTCCACCATGTGATCCCACCTTGTGATCTTCTCCTTTGCTCTTCTATTTCTTTAGAATTGAACCTCTTGCCACCAGATTTTGGCATGGTCTTTCAGTTTGGCCTTTGAAAACTTAACCCTATCTGGTTCCTTGATATCCTCATACTCAAAATATTCTTCAAGTTCATTGATCCAATCGATCAACTCATCTAGTTTCAAATTTCTTGAAAATACACCCACATCAATTGTAGGTCTTTTCCCAAACTTAGTAATGGCCCTAAAAAGCCTTTCCTCTACCTGATTTAGAACTTCTCTATCAAATTCCCCTTCTAGTCCAATTTCTTCCTCTTCATTGTCATCCTCACTGTCGTTACCTGCGGCAACATTTGTTCCTCTACAGAGCTCCTCCTGCAATGCTTGTATCTACCTTTGTAGGGCTCTAACCTCCTCAAGATTAATAGCCCTAGCCCTTCCACCATGCTCTCTTCATGGCGGCATCTTCTTAACTCAAACCCACAACCACACAGTCTTGGTGCAAATTGCCTCACAGTTGGTGCTCTGTCTACACACTCAGGAAAATCAGCTCTGATATCACTTGATGGGGACACCACCCAAGCACAAAATGGACACAACAGGAAAAGGGAAATTGTATTAACTATAAAAATAAGCTAGTACATTTAATATAGAGAAAATAGACTTTAAAACATGTCCTAAGGGCTTACAATAGCACAAAACTAGGGATAATTTCTCCTTTTGGTACCTCTTCTCAAATTCCACTTTGAACTGCCTTTGAAAATGCCAGTAATGTCCTTAAATAGACCCTGGAGGGTTAAGGACTAGGAGTACATTCTAGAAAGTGCTAGTAGGCATCCACCGACCAAGTAGAAGGCTCCAAAAGCCATGTTAGAAGTTGGTACAAATCTAGAAGAATCCAAAAAATGGTAACTGAACTTTCGGGAGGCATAACTTTTGAACCATAGCTTCGATTGACGAACCATTTACATTTTCAAAAAGCTCTTGAAGCACTATATAACCCTATTTATAGCTTCACTCATCCCCCACTTTTTGGCCCTTTTCAAGGTCATTTAATGCCCCTAACCTGACTTTGAAGCATTCTTAAGAGGCCTCCAGAAATCGAAAAACTACAATAACTTTCAAACCGTGGGGCCTTTTGACTTGATTCTTTTTCTGGAATGCTCTAAATTAAAATTAAATTCATCTAGCCAATTTAAACCTTCTAGTTCACCAAAATGATGGCTCAATGACATACTCCTATTTTTTGGCATTTACACATATCCCAAGGTGTTCAAATACTCTATCCTCGAACACTGATAGTGGAACTATGAGAGTTGGAACCTTTATTTGACCCAAATGGATATCTAGAAATGAAAACACATGAAACAGAAACTAAGTCTAAGTACATTTTTTTTGGGTGACACAGGATTGCCCTTATACCTCTGGATGCTCCTGCATCATGGAAGAATAGACCTACTGAAGATGCTTCATGAATTCTTCAATTTGAGTTGGATTCAGCTTAGGTTGTGACATCCCAATGATTCAAGAGAATCATTTCTTTCAACCCTGATTGTCTGATGCAAGAGCATACTAGGTTACCTTATTATACTACTCATTTTTGTTCAATCTACAAGCTGGTGAAGAGTTATTGTACCACTCAGTTGGTGCCGAGTTACTATAGTATTCAGTTGGTCCCAAGTTATTGTAGCACTTAGGTTGAGCCAAGCTACTGTAGTGCTCAATTGGTACTGAGTTACTGTAGTACTTGGTGCCAAGTTACTATAGCACTTATTTGGAGTCAAGTTACTATAGCAATTCTTTCATGTGCCGAGTTACTATAGAAATTCGTTCATGTGCCAAGTTACTATTGCAATTCCTTGATGTGTTGAGTTACTATAGCAATTCCTTTATGTGTTGAGTTACCCAATGTATGCCAAGTGAGCCTTCATGTGCCAAGTTCTCCTGCTTATGTTGAGTGTCAACATTTGGATGTGATTTTTTCATGTTTACTTATATGATTTATTTTGATCATGACATTTATGTTAAGATATTTTCTTGGGATGTGTCCAGACCATTGTTGGGTCAACCTTCCTCTTATGTAATGTTCTAGAATAATCTATAAGCTATTTTGGCAACTATATATATATTGTTTAGGCTTAGAGATAGGAAAGTTTTTCAGAAGTATATTTCATATTAGAATTGAAAGCATGAATTTTCTATTGGATTTTTGAATGCGAATGCATTTTTATTTGGTTGCAACCTAGAAGGCCTTACAATTAGAAACGTATGAAGATATTTTGATTAATCAACAAAATTATTTCACTCTTGTTCCTCCCTAGGTTGTTGTATTTTGTGTTTACTTCAATTATGTTAACTCTTATAGGGTGGTTTGATAGCTTGGTGAGCCTTTGGTTCTAGTTATTGTCCCCTTTCCTATGTCACCCTAACTCAAGCCCTAATCTACCACTCACTCAAACTCAAACCCTAATTTGTAACCCTAAATCAAACCTTAATTTAACACTAAAACTTTAACCATAATCTATTCATAACTAAAAAATCAAACCTTAATCTAAGCCTAATCTAGCCCTAACTCTAACTCTCATGTATGATATATTGATGATGTACAATTGCATATCTTTGAAATAAAAATTTGTTTACTAGACTACATGTATGTATATGTGTATTTATAATATATATTAGCTCCATCATTGTAGATATGACTTCACACAATCAGCTTGCTCATTAGCTTGAGGGTGATGAGGCTCCTATTGTCACTCCTCCTATCACAGATCCTACTATGACACCTATTTTAGCTCCTAATTTGGTTCCTATTTTGGCTCCTATTGTGCCTCATGGTGCAATTCATGTGACTAATGATAACACTTGTGGTGTGGCTTGTGTTTCTACCCTTGGCAGGCCTCATGTTGTGGCTTGTCATAGGGCTCGTGATGGGACTCATGTTGTGTATCCTAGTGAGGCTCCTACTGTGGCTCTTGCTAGAGGTCCTACTATGGATCCTACTAGATTTCCTACTACGACACCTCCATGCATTGATATTGATTATTTATTTGCATTTGAAAAGCAAGAGGTTATTAGATTCGAGAAGTCTATATTTTCCTCTGATGATGGTTTATATAGAGATATATGTGTGACCATATGTAGGAGTTTATAGTATCTCACTATTAGATTTAGAGATCATTGTTCATTTACCCTTGATGTATTAGCTACCATATCTAGGGAGCTTAGAGCTGAGATTTTAGGAGATGCTTCTTTTGATGAAATCAAGAAGGTGGCCCCCAAAGATGTCATCAAATGAGATTTTTTTCCATTATATGAAGGTAGATAGGGTAGGGTGAGAGGCTATCGAGTGACATGTTGTAGAGATTCTATTGTCACTAGTATGATCTATCCTCATTTCTGAGTCGCACATGGTCATTATCCTAATAGTGATTAGATACCTCTTTATTTTGCACAATAGTTGTACAATGAGTTTCACAAAGGGCTTAATGTCAACTACTTAGATATTCCAAATTATTGTGGATAGGGGCATGGTTGGATCATAGATCATGACTAGTATCATAGCACATAACATCTATCACCTCTAGATGTTCAATAGTTTGTTGGATAAAGACTTCGTCTAGTGACTCTAGCTCTAGCTCCTATTGTAGATAGAGTTTTTAGTGCTTCCTAGAGGGGAGCAATTGACAGTATTGGACATATTGCATTTGTGACTATTAGTATCTCATCTAACACTCTTGGTCACTATATTCACACTTAATGGAGTTGCCTAGGTTTACCATCTTTAGAGGCATCAATTAGCACTTCAAGCACCTCCCCTAATAAGGCATATAGAGTTGCTAGACTACCAGTTCTAGGTGATGTTCATGGTCTTTCTAGACATCACCCAAATATGGATCTAGCATTATATTCTTTTGTAGAACTCTTGCAGGGTATCAGATAATTTTTTGATACCCTCCAAGATTTCTTCCAAAGAATATAATGCTAGATACCAGTTTACTTAGTGATGATGCCATTAGACAACATCAAAGCCCCATTGTTCCATAGGTACAAACTACACTAGTGATAATCACCACATAACATAGCTCACAACATTCTACACTAGGCTCATGACACTCTATAGATGGCTTGGGCATACAAGTTAGAGATTCCAGGATAACAATTAAGGGCCTTGATGATTTTGGTGAGCAATTATGAGGCCTATCTGAGATTGATACTAGTTTGAGCATGGGATTTTTATCATACATAGACATTTTATTCCAACTGGGCACAAATTATATACCATTACCCAGCCAGTCACACATGACACTTCACTCACCATTACTAACAGTTGGAGATTGTGGCAGTAAGGGGGCTTTACGAAAATATCGCATCGAGCGTGGTTCAGTAGGTGTTTGAGTTTCAGGAGATGATGTTGGTGTATTGGGATGGGATGTTGACACTAGAGGTGCATCAATAGATGATACAATAGAGTTTGATGATCATCCTCTAGCTCTTGAGACCTAGGTACATATATATAATATTTTTAAATTTAAGAATATGAAATTTAAAAATAGTTCAGATAGATATTTAAAGGTTATAATAAATCATGTAGGCACAATGTTGAATACAATTGTTTAATTATGTACTATCTTTAATGTTACCAAAAATGTTATATCATTATTATTCAATATATGTTGAGCTCACTCAGGCATTGAAGTCAATTTTCTAAGGTTATATAGCATTCCTGAGTTTACATAGTTTTGAAGGCAATGCCTACCAAGTTTAGTCGGGTGTCAAAGAAAAGTTTGTAGAAGATGAGTGTTAATCGAGCTCACTCACTCAATGAAGGAAGCATTGGATAGAATCACTATTAATTAAGATCACTTGGTTACCAAAGGAAATTTTATAGTATGTAGTGTTCAACAAGTTTCAATTGGTTAACATTGGAAAATTGTTTTTGAGTTAGTGTCTACTGAGCAGGGTCAACTATCAAAGGATTTTCTTGTTTTGGCATATTGAGTTCAATTGATTTATCTATTGGTTTTAGCTCAGTAAGAAGATGAATATTAATTATTCTAAGTTATATATGAGCCAAATTCATAAAATGAAAGATATAAATAAAAGTTCAAGTTGAGGATTAGAAAGTGTGAATTGTATGTGGATGCATGGAAGATTTTGAAGATATAATGATGTAGTAAGGAATCAAATTAGAAGGATAACTAGAATATCCTTGTAATGATGAAAGGATACATTCGACCAAGAATGATCAAGTATACAAGCCAAAATACAAATCTATAATGGGCAATTTAGTTGCATCCAAATTAGGTCATGTCATTTTTTCTCTCTAACCATTATAGTAGTGATCTAAATCTCCTAACAGAGTTGGCTTAGTAGCTATTTCCAAATCCCTTAACAAGGTGATAGTTCTATTAAATTATTTCATGACCTCTAACAAGGCCACTCCTAATAGAGTGATTAAATCATCTAATAGTGTGTTTTGTAAGCTTTAATAGGGTTGGCTCCTAACAAGGCTCACTTCAGAAGAGTGAAAATAGTAACCAATTGCAATTGGTGGTTTTTTCGAATTGGCTTTTAACGTTAAATATTGGTGTCAAATGTGTTCATGCTATTTTTTTTCTATGTTTGCAGCTAAGTTAAATTAATAAATAATTATAGATTACATCTAATATTTTCATGTTAAGTAATTGCCAAGAATTCTCAGTGTTTAACGACTTGCAACATTTCTTTGTTTACCAAGCATCAACATAATTATTTTTGTACTAACATCTAAGGAACTTGGGATTTATTTTTATAGTAACTGAATGACCCCTCCCCTATTAGTTACCCCTCTTATATTTCCAACACATAGTGTTGATCTCAAATTGGTTTTGGCAATTGAGTGCAAACACACTTAAGAAATTTTCTAAGTTGATGCCAAGTATAATATAGATGCCAAGTTGCAGTATGTATCAAGCTAGAAATTAAACGAGTGTCAAGCCATTCAGATGCTAAGAAAATAGACAATGTTGAGCAAGTTTCAAGTGTTGAGTGAACAATAGATGCTGACCAAGTTTAGATGTCGAACAAGATAGAATTTAGTATGTGTCGAGCATCAGCAATCAACAAGTGTCGAGCAACATAGAATTAGCATAAGAATTTGTGCCCTCACAAAATAAAATGTAAAGCATTTTTTAGATAACATATGCATAAATATCAATCATATATTCATACCTAACCCTAAGTCACAAAATATTTTTAAGGAGATGAAGCCCCATACTTTATAGTGAGTGTGAGAAAGAGAATGCATGTGAATAGATAATGCTAATGAATATTTGAAGGAGGTGAAAGGGGTGAACTGACTTAGAAGAAGGAAAAAATTGTAGAATCAGTTATTAGAACAAAGGATCAAGGTTACAACATTTTCATACCAATCAGTGAGGATCAGATTAGATAGGACAAATATATGAAATCAGCAATAGAAAATTACAAGTAATCAAGTCAAACATTGTACTATATGTTCTAAGAATTTTATTAGCAAAATGAAATCCTATGGAGATTGGTTGGTTTAATAGCAATTGTATAAAGCCCTTAACAAGGTGACATTCCAAATGAACGTTTTATAAATCCTTATCAAGGTACATTTTTGATAGAGTGTTAAAATCCTCTAATAGGGTAGGATCTAACAATCCTTGTAAGCCTTTAACAGGGTAGGTTTTTCATAGGGTACATCATGAGAATGGTCAAAATATGTAACCTTAATATGTGAACTTTATTGTTGTAGTAGTGAAGTGTTGGCAGTGTCATCCCCAACCTAGTTTTTTCTTTCTGATTGTAGGGTTTCTAGGTAATCATATCTAGTGTTAGGTGTGTATGTGAATGCATTTTCTTTACATGTTATTTCCATATGTTTATGCATGCAATGTTTTATTGGTTAAAGTTACCAAAACTGATTCCAAATAATAGTGAGGATACTCCCCCCCACCCCCCACCTCAGAAGTATACTTCCCACTTGTGAATTTCAACACACAATTCATCGAGCATATGATTACATCTAATATTGGGTCAAAGCATGTAGGTCCGAGAGAGGATTCTACTGAGACACCCAGTAGTGCTTAGGTACAAGTTTTAAATAGTTTGTTAAGTTTTTTATATTTCAAACTATATATGCTTGTATTCATGTACACATGTATATATATGTTTAGATAGTTCTAATGTATATGTATTTGTAGGGCTCGATTGTTGCACCTTAGCCATAAGATGTATAGGAGACTTGATTAGAGTGTTGTTCTATTCGTATGCATCTTGATGGGTCCCTCTAGTATATATATATATATATATTGATGCATCTATATATTGGAGACTTTTTATATTCTAAAGACTTACATACATGTGTATTTCAATACCTTGATGACATGCACTTTTCACTATTTATTTGACTATCTATTACTTTAGTAGTTAGATGACATGCATTTAACTATTTATATTTTACTACATACATGTTTATTTGAGGCTTACAGTTTGCATACATGCATTTTAGTAGAGATATTAGATGTAGATGTTCATTCTTGAGATGTACGTATGTGTCTATGTTTGTATTTTAGTGGAACATTCTACATGAATTAGATTATAAATTTTAAACTTTAGATTTTTTTATTATTATTATAAAATAATCAAATTAACTTTTCTTTACCTACTTCAATAGTTAAATATGAAGAAGTTCCAAATTGATCTATAAACCTAATTTATAATTTTGGAAAACAATAATAATATAGAGTCATTGAATTGAATTAATACAGGTGCTTAAAACTACTAAATTAACCCAAATGATTTAGATTACAAACTTAAAAAATTATATTTATTTGTAATATTATACAATAATCAATTTGTGGGACTAAAGATACATATTTGTTAAATCAATTAGTAGGACTAAAGATAAATATTTCTTTTATGTGGATAAAATGTGCTAACTAGGTAAGCCCATACACTATTTTAAAAAATAATTACAAAATATAATATTCTTAACAACCTTCATCATGGTAATTAATATTATTAAAATGTATACATTCAAAGGTTCTAAAATTTGATATATCAAGGTAACAAACTTTAAATTAATTCAAATTATTATAAAATAAATCTTATAAAGAACTAATATCTATTTAAGATAATATTATTCAATTAATATAACATTAATCACTTCTAATTGTTAAATTAATTAGTAGGACTAAAGATACATATTCTTTGTATGAGGATAAATTTATGCTAGTAGGTAAGCCAATATATTATTTTAAAAAACTTTTACATTTGAAATATAATATTCCTAACAACCTTCGTCCATGGTAATTAATATTATTAAAATGTATACATTTAAAGGTCCAAAAATTTGATATATCAGGGAAAAAAAAATTAAATTAATTTAAATTACTATAAAATAAATCTTAAAATTTGATTTAAATAAAATTATCTACCATCTAAAAAATTAGTTCCATCTTGATGTACACTCATAAAATGTAATATCTTCTCATGATTTCATTTTCTAGTCTCCACTTGCGGCATACATGCTTAAATTTAACTGGATGTAGACAAAGCCCGGTAGCAACAACTAGGTGGCTATATTGTAAAACCTTGTTGTCAAATTGATAATCAACAAAGTGTATTCCATGTTTGACTATTTTTTGTTTCTTGAAATATGTTCCTTGTATCACAACAAAACCTACACCACAAAATTAAATATTTTAAAATTTGATAAATATAAAGTTACCTAGATATATATAAATTGATATATGTACATGCACATGTATGTATAATACCTATGGGGAATAACATTTCATCACTCTCTTCGGGATCATATAACTTAGTCCTCTCTACATTATATCACAATAAATAATAACTAACACCTTCATGATTTTCAAGCTCAACAATCGCTGCAAAGACATCTCATGTAAAACAAGTATACATACATGTCCAATATATAAGATAATTTATTGATAATTAAATTACAAGTTGAGATTAATTTTTATGATACTTACCCAGTTTTAACAATCTAGAGATATGATTATAATCATTAGAAATCAATGAAATATCATCAAAATTTTTATCACCTTTATTAAATCTATCAGTAACATCAAGTGGTACCAAAATCCATGCACTTGTATATCCCCATGTTTGATTGATGTATTCTTGATAGTCTTCATCAATGCAACCATCACAAAAACATGAATATTCTCGTCTTCAATGTCCAATTGTGAATATGTGTACTCATGACTGAATGTAAGGAATGTGTCTTTTCTATCCTCTTGCAACCATGCATATTTTTTCTATTAACACCTAAAAGTTCATTTCAATGAAAATATGGATAAATTAAATTTAAACTTCAACGAATCAAGATAAAATATTAAAATAAAAATTTAAAACTTAATTGCATAAAATTTAAACAAATGTACACATCCATATATGTTATCTCCCAAAAGACTCTATATGGTACCTGTTGACTCATTCTTGATGATGTCTCGACCTCATCTGATGCGAAACATGTCTTACATCATTCAACAACATCATGTGCATCATTTATACGAACTCTCTGATAATTTATTTGATACTTTCGTAGAGCACATTTGATACAAACTCTAGCACCAACATGTTCACCTTTTCCATTCCTACTCTCAAAGGAATTCTATATGTATCTTATATTCTAATTACAATGATATCTACATAATTTATAAAATGGTGTAGATGATTTAAACTGTGTCATATCCATTAGACCAAACATAATGTTTAGCAACATTTATGCCTCTTTCTTTCAAATAAGAAAATAACATATTGAAGCAATGTTCTACATGGTGAATGCCATGTTCTTTATCATCACTTATATAAAAGTGATATTCTTTTTTAATTACTCATGCTTCAAGTGTAATTTGAACACCATCCAAATCTAATAGTGCATGTCTATAATAGTGACCTTCTTAGAAAATAAATAATCTGATTGAATTTCTTTTTAATGAACAAAACAATATTTCCCTACAAAATCAAGGACTGATACAATCATTCCAAGTGGGAAATAATCTCTCAAAGTTTGAAACTAATGTGCTTGTCACTTGGCAAAAAAGGTATGATGAATATAAGGTTGAATCAAATTCTTAAATCTATCCATAAATGTTACAATAGGTAACTCCTCTTGAACATATTCTAACCTTTTTGTCTCTTTCCCCAACTTTTTTCATTCTTCACATACTTTTAAATTTTTCAATTCAACTTTTTTGTTACATCAAGAATTTCAATTTCCAAAGGAAATAGAGCCAATTTCCCACATGTTTCACATAATCCTTTGATGCAATTTGTTTGACCAAATAGATCACTTATTTTGTCACGTAGAATAGATGATATAAACTCACTTCTCCTACTAGGAGGAGCAGCATGAAAACCATATGTGTCTTCTACAAAATTTTGAAATACCTGATTGTGAAAATCAAACTTAATATGATGATGAAAACAACATGTTTCAAAAACTTTTTTGACCTCACAATCTATGGATTCAATTTTTCAAACAACATTTGCCAGATTTTTACATTAGGTTGTTCACTACAAAATGACACATATAACTCATGCTATGTTGTGTCCAACCAATATTTTCTATTATGTTCACATTGACCAGATGCAATCCTATGCCTAATAACATCTCTACTATTTACTGAAGGACTACTGTTATCAATCCAAAATGAATTGACTAAATTTTTGAATCCCTCATCAATCCTATTAGAATGAGGTGCTCTACACATGATTTCCCAATTTCCTTCCATAGTACTATCATTTATAATTAATCTTCTCTTCACATATTCTCTCACTATTTTCCCACTAAAACTCATTTCAAACAAAATTGAAAATATTTTTCTATTTTGGGTCGTATTCTTATTTACGACAGACATCAACAACACTTTTCTTGCCATGCACTTATCTTTAGTTTGAGAGTGCTTTCCTATGTTTATCAAACCTTGTTTAACATTTTTCAATCACATCAATTTTCATGTTAGAAAATTATCTCTTCCTTGACTTTGGGTCTACACCTAACATTTTTAATACCTCTTGCAATTTCTTTTGTGTAAGAAAAAGTGAAAGCAACTAAGCTTGTTCAACTGTTTCAATATTACCAAATTTAGTTATTATTTCTATTATCTTCTTATACAATGACCTTTTTATACACAAACTTAAGGGTTGAATAGTGGTTCCAAGTCTTCTCAATTTATCCACATCCATTTTATGTAAGTGATCTAAATTTTTATGAGAAAATTTATTCTTTAGAGTTTTGGCAATATTTATGTGTTCATCCATATGAGTTCCTACAGTTGATATGAACCCTTCTCTAACTTCTGTCAGTAGAATTTCTATAGGTAGTGATCTTCAGCCTTCTCCAACATTCATTGTTTGAGATTCTACAGGAAAAGATTCTAACCATTCTTTGACTTTTGTTACTTGAACCTTTGTAGGGAGTGATCTTAAACCTTCTTCAAAATTCATTGTTTGAGATTCTATCGGGAGCAATTGAGAGCATTTTCCCATATGCACTTTTTCTACTTCTATTTAGCCTCCTTCAACATTTTCTTCACCTTCACCTTGTTGATTGTCTACAAAACATTCATAAATAAATCAAATGTTGGAATTAACAAGTGGGAAGATTTACTTCTGAGATGGGGGGCGGAGGTGTGAATCAGAAGTAACTAACTTTAACCTTTTCAAATCCTTTTAACTAAAACTATTCACATACATCTAATTCATCTCATAAACATGAAAGTGAAGACATACATGAAAATTGATAACACACAAATTTGGTAACACAGAAACCCTTCAAAATGAGAAGGTAAAACTGGGGTGGAGATGACACCCAAAAAAAATCACTAGAACAATGTGTAACTATTTAAGGTTATAATGTTTGACTACTTCCAATGGTTTTCCCTATGAAAGGCCTAACCTGTTAAGGGTAAAAGCACAAACCTGTGTCACCTTTTATAAAGAAAAGTGATATCAGAATGTGACAGTTCAACATTAATGACAAAAAAAATGGTATTTGCATTTAAAATATGAAGATGATGTAAACTGATGAAATGTGTAGAATTGTATGAATTTTATGCCTATAATTTTTATTATTTTTTTGACTAAGAATTTATTCATTTTATTTTATTTTGAAGTCCCTTTTTTAACTGTAAAAAATATAGGATGTAGTTCCCGTCAAACAAGTATGTGCAAATCATCTTTTTTTGTTATGATTTTAAAATATTTTATAGATGACATGTATAGCTAGTGCACAAAAAAAGAAATAATTATTTTTTATGTATATTTTCTTTGTTATAAGTACTCAAGTTCGACCTTCTTAGAATCCAATAGTTTTTTCCTCCCGTCAAAACTTCCCTATCAAATCTATACCTTCTTGAAAAAAAATTACATATTCATGAAGATGATTCTCTCCTCTAGTGATAAATATATTTTTTTTATTTTTTTGATATGATTTACTATTTTTTTTCATTTTTTGAGAGAGCATCTTCTGAAATGTCGAAATATCAACTTATAATATTTTTAGATTATAGCATATTATAACTAATCAAAACACTCAAAATTTTATATAATGATGATATTGAATCTAAAATCTATAAAAGGGTATTTTTAAGTTTTTTTAAAAATTGAGTTTTGATAGAGAAATGAGATTTGACCAAAACAGGTTTTTGTATCACAAACGGTGACACAGATCTATGCTTTTACCCTTAAAAAATTTACACTCTATTAAAAGTAAATTAGTTAAAAGATTTCACTACCCTGCTAAAAGTAGGCCTAGTTAAAGGACTTTAGTAGATTCACTTGAAATGCCACCCTATTAAAGGATTTACAAATGGTTGCTAAGCCAACCTGAGTCCATAGGATCTCCATATCTAATACAATTGCTAGAGATTATTAGAAATCCTTTGACCTAATAACTTTGTAATCTTCAATTGTTGATTCCAGATCCTTGTTCTGCTCAATCACTCTAATCTTTGCTTGATTTGATATGTCACTATTTGAAGTTTTAATACTTTTTTCTTCAGCAACTAGATTCTACAATGCTACTCTATTCTTCACTAAGTCTTTTACCCTTCTGCACTTCGCTATAATTCACCCATACACTTCTATCTCGCATATCCTCTCTCTTTCTTGCATAATGCAACTTTATTCACCTTTAAAAAAATTTAGACTTAGGGTTAGGTATGAATCTATGATCAATATTAAATATTCATTTCCTTCTCATTTCTCACATTTTTCCTATTGGTTGCATGCCTTCTCCATTTTTCTTATTGGCTAGATGTTGATTACATAGGTAATGCAAAATATTTGATCTCATCTTCAAGGTCCTTGGAGATTCATCTCATGTTGGCTCTAAAAATGGTTTACTTCTGAGTTTGTAAAGGAACAAACTCATATGTTGATTCTGTGTTACTCAATATAAACTAGTTGTTGATGCTTAGCACATATAGGAAAATGAGCTCACTCAACTCCTATAACAATTCTATTTCACTTGAAATCTACAATGACTCAACATCTATACTTTGCTTGGCACCTAAATTTCACTCGACACCTATTGAACTTTCTAGCTCAGCATACATTGTAGCTCAGCTTATGTATTATACTTGGCATCAACTGAAGAATTGGTTAAATGTGTTGACACTCAATTGTCAAAACCAATCTGAGACCAACAATCTCCACCTTTGACATGAGCGGAGAAAACACTTAACTAGACATTATAAATCTGATCTTTATGAGTATACTACATATTCTAGTTAGCATATGTACAAGACTTCAAAAGCTTATTCAAAATTTTGTGTACCTAAAAATCTTGTAACTCTCCCTGAGTTGATGTGCCATTTCCATTCCTATAACAAAAATTCTAGTGCTAAATGTGACTCATGCTAAGATATTTGATGCCTTTGCCTTGTCTACCTTTGTTTCTATATGTACCCTATTTTTTCTCCTTGTACTCTGTATCTACTCCCTTTTCACATCTTCTTGCAGCTTTGCATCCTTTTGGCTTAATTTCTTCCTCAAAATGTGAATTTGAATATCTCACCCTTTGGATATTCTTTATTACTTCCATCAAAGAAAGTATTATGTAACCATTCTTATTCACATCTCCCCAAAAACATTATAATACCTCATTCTTATTAGATACAATAAATAATGAATTATATCCCAAAGAATGTATTATTCTCCCCATTTTTTGACACTTATGTCAAAGAGTCCTCATGATAAATAGAGTACTTTTCCAAAAATGTTTTATTTACCTCCATAATCATCTTGTGACAAGTATCCCAATTATCTAAAGCTATCTCCAACGACTTGTACGAGATGGCTTTCTCTACTACAAGATGTACAAGGCCTTCTAGAGTAGAAAGATTAGGATCTTTCTTTACAATATTTTCTACATAGGCCTACTCCTTATGGAGTACTTCTAGATGTGGGGTTATGGAAGATTGAATTTTCATTAATTTGGCTTTAATATTGGCCTCTTTGGCTTTCAATACAACTAATTCTTTTTGTGTGTGAAGCCTAGCTGAAAAATGCTTCTCACTCCAAGCTAGATCTTATGGTCACTAAGTGCTAGAAACATTTAGATTTCATTCCAAGCTCAGTATCGTTTGGCTAGTTTCCTGTGTGAAATATGAAGAATCACACAACTTGTTGTATAATGAAAATACATTCTCAAGTACTTTCCTCACTTTTTCAATCTTCTTCGCGAATTCAACTTGTGAATGTGTTTTTCACTTGATATTTTCTCATTTACTTTCATTTCAAACTTCTTTCCTAACCATTCTAATAATTTGACATTAGTTTCTAGGTCCTCATTTTTTACCTAGTCCATAGTGTTGGATAGTTGCTGCATTATGGGCTTGGTTTCATCAAGTACTTGCAAGTTGAATGCATCAAGAAATATGTCCTTGATTTCCACCAGTGCTTGCTTTTTCCTAAACTCGTTTCTAAGTATTTCTTGTTTCTTCCTACTTTCTAGTGCCTCTTGCACTTCATTTATCTATTATAGATTCATGTCTCTTGAGTCATAACTGGGTATGACTATTTCTTCATCAAGTGCAGGGTCTCCATAGTGACGTACCCTTACAACCTTGGTAGAGCTTGAGCCTGGTGCTAAAATTTGCAATGGTACTGTATCAGTGCTTGGCTTCTTATTAGATTCCTTGAGGTAGGCAAGTTCACCAATGTTTGTATTGTCTCCTACTCCTTAAGGGTTTTCTCTTCTTCTTTCTCCTCTTCTCTATTGCCTTGATCAATAATGATAATTTGAGGAGGTGCACCTTGACTTTGTGTAGTAGGAACATCTTGCCCTATTTGTTCCTTTGCTTGCTCCTCAACAGTTGTTGTCACTTTTATTGTAGAATCAACTATAGCAATTTTATCTTGTTCTTCTTGCTCTTTGGGTTGATCTATTGTAGTTGTGGGAGGTTGTGAAGATTTTTTCTTGTCTACTTTCTTTCTCCCTAGTTATATCTACTATAGCTTCTTGTAGCTCATCAACACTCACCAAAACTAAATTTATACAAAGTTGTGCTTGCAATGTAGATTGGTGAAGGATCCTTTTGTGATCCTCTACAGTTAAAAGATTGGTGTTCTGACCTAAGGTGTCAAGAACATCCTTTACAATTACTATTTTTGTAGGTGTTCTATGTGGAGGACTTGTTGATGGCAATTGAGTGTCTTGGATACTCTATTTAGTCTACTACTCTTTAGTTGTTTCCTTTTCACCATGTGTCTCCTTCGCTGTCTCTTTTTCTGTCTCTTTTTCCTTTTCATCTTTTTCTTTCTCTTTCTTCCTCTTTCTCATTCTCTTCTTCCTCTTCATCATTTCTACCCTCAAATGGGTCTTCTTTCCCTTCTTTCATAGTTGCTAATCCATATATTAGTTTCCACATTTGTATGGACTTTTGGACAACATCTTCTATTTGGTTTTATAAAATTTTGAAGGCTCTGTATTTGGGTGCAAATTTTCTCCTGTGCCTCTTACTAGCCTTTGTTATATGATCTTTAGTAAGGTCTACTATTACATGAGCTAATGTACAATCTCTTATTTACTTCTCCATTTTGAGAAAGCAATGACATTTTTTCTCAACTAATGAGCTTAGCTTCTAAGGAATTGAATTATCTAGTTCAAGTGGGGTGGTCTTGAACTTAGCCATCATAGTGTAGATGGATTCTTACACTATGTTTTGTTTTTCCTTTGATGACTTATTGAAATCTATGGTCTTTAGACTAGTTAAATCTGCATTATCTCTAATATTATTTCAAATTTATTCCAATTTAGATGTGACAGAAAGTCTTGCCAACCTGAATTATTGTTCACAAGACTCTAACCTCTCTTCATCTAATTCAGGAGGTGCAACATACTTTCTTCTCTTTTTCTACTTTTCTAGTCCTCCTTGTTTTGTTGCCTTCTATTTTTCCTGTTCTTTTGCCCCTTGAGTTGTAGCCCTAGTGTCAACCCTTGTAGTTGGGTTACCTAGGCTTGGATTTGTAGCCTTCTTCTTCCCCTTAGGCTCTGCAGTTGGCTATTTTTATCTTCTTTGGCTCAGTCTTTGGTGCTTCTTGCTCGGCACCTTCCTCCCTATCTACATCTTCTCCCACACCTTAGCTTAAGGCAAGTGGCCCATAATCTTGTTCTTTTTCATCACCCTTGGAATCTTTATCTTCTTTTTCTACTTCTTCTACAATACCTTACCCAAATTTAGCTTTTAGCTTCTTGACAAGCTTGTCTTTCTTTTTCAAAGTGGAGGTAGTCTTCAACTCCATATCCACTTTTGATCTCACCATGTCATAGGTTCCAAAATGTTGTGTATCCTTGTCAATTTCCTCTGCCAATAATGTAGTAGTTGTTGTTGATGCTTCATCTATATTTATGTTTTACCCAACAGGTCTTAACCATCTCATTCTTGGTATGGCCACTTGTATGTATGTGTAGTCTATATCTAAAAGAAAACATACATCATTTACATGTTTCTCAACTTAGGAAACTGGAATTATAAGCCTTTGCTTCATTTTCTTCTTAAAGTCCTCAAAATAACTAGTCATCAAGGTCTCAAAATTAGCTCTCATCTACTCTATGTATTCATTGACTTTAGCTATGATTGACCTATCAGTTTTCAATGCCACTTTGCCAAAAGAAGGAAATTCATTCTAAACATAAAAGAAAAAACATATCAAAATGGCACCAAATTTGCATTGGGCTCTCCTTGTTCTCTTGATTGCTACTAGATTTTCATTGATCTATTGCAATTGTAGCTCTGCAAGATCATATGTATGATCCTTCTTCACCAATTTCTATCCTACATCTACTACAATATAGGGCACACTGTTGAGCCTCCTAGATTGAAAGAATTTGCATGCAATGACACTAATAGCAAAGTCAACTAGAGGGTCTAGGATAGTGTCAATTGTTATCCCTCTCTTATTCCATTTTGCAACTATGATTTTCTCAATTGCCTCCTTAGAATCACTTCTAAGGGTCTTTGACTGATCTAGGATTGGGTACCCTATCACTCTATGCACAATTCTCTTTGTGATTTTTGTAGGACCATCCCCCAACCATAAACTACCATAATGCATTCTGCTCAACACTGGTCTAATCCATTGTATCTTTAAAACTATAAGGAATTCTAGGGCTCGCATTAAAACCTTCCTCTCAACAATTTTGTACTCTTCCTTCAACACTCCATTTTCAAAAAAAAAATTCATATGCCTCCCTCATTTCCTTGTCACCTATGGCTCCAATCTTGTAATTATAGCATTTCCTTACATCTTGAACCATTACAACCTTAGGGGGTATGATGGATAGGGCTCCAGCTAGGTCATTCTTGTATGCAACTTTAGGTATTAGATGAAAATTAGGTTGTCTAACCTCTTTGGTCACTAATTGGACTTCAAATGATTCCTTCTCCTAAGCTTTTCTAGAGCTAGAATCCATTTTACACAATTTAGGGTTTTAACACAAAGAAAACATGAAATTGTGTAGCTCAGCACAATCATAAATACCTCAAAATTGATGGAATCATGCTTGGAATACTGTTGAAATCATCTTATACACTAGATTCTCTACTTTGGATTCACTCTATGCTCTTTCTTGTCTTTTCTCTTCATTCTCAATCAAGAAAAATGATTGAAAATATGATAATATACCCTATTTACATTGCATTTAATTCTTAGTGTGTTTACAACTATCCACTTGACTTCTAAAGGATTCTACATTACTTGGCTTCCATTGGAGTATTACTTACTCAGCCTCAACTAAGATTTCTTATTCATTTAGCTTCCTTTAGAAACTTAGCTCCTCTTGATCATTTGGCTCCTATAGCCTTAACAATCAACTTGGCTTGTACTAGATTTTTACTCGACATTTCAAGGCAACTCAACAACACTTGTGAAATCTTGAATTTTCAACTTTGCATCTTTGTTCATGCTGCTCTATTATTTTTAGTACTTTATTTTCTAGGAACTAATGTATGATAAAACTTTGTAAATAAGTCCCTTATGCCTTCTCTTGCTTAGTTTGATGAAGTGTGACCACTTGACTTGTTAGGTGAAGCAATCCCTTCATTTACTGTGCTACTCCCATCTTTCTTCTTCCATGTCTTATTCATTTCTCCTTTGATGTGTTCAACATCTACCTTCTCTTTTCCTTTTTCATTCTTTGAGTTGGGTGTCTTTGACTTTTTTGGGCAATTTTTGCTGATATGACTAGTCTTTAAGGAATAAAAACATCTGGTTTGGCTCAACCATCTACTATAGTTTTCTCTAAAATGTGTCCTTATGCAATTTTCAGGAATGTATCCATATTCTTAATAGTAATGACAACTATATCTAGTGTTGTAGTCCCAATTGTATTGATATCCATGGTTACCTTCCCTTGCTGCCTCATTTAGCATCCACATAGGTTTTGATCTGCACTTAAACGTTCCATGTCCATACTTCTTGCAATTTTAGTAGTGATCTTCAAATTTTTGTGTTTTGATAGTCCTAGTCCTGTAGTTATGTACTTGATGTCCTTTCTTTCTGCACTTATGACAATAATTTGCATTCTTAGGCTTGGCAGGTTGATGGGTATTTTTGCTCTTGCATCTATTAGGGGTATGTACCTTTTTACTATAGAAATGATAAGTAGGTTTAGTATTCTTACCTTTGTTACTCCTTTCTTCTATAGTTTTGGATGACTCTCCTTGTTTGGTGCTAATGTAACCTAGTCCTAAAGTGTCATTGCTAGCCCTTAGTGATTTTAGTAGCGGCTTAAAGTACTTGATGGCCTCATTGGGTTTGTTGAAGATTTTTGCAATCTCCTTCTCTCTTTTTAGGTCATTTTGCAATTGTTCATTTTGTATCTTCAGTGTAGAGATCTCAATATCCTTGACATTCAATTCATTATGTGCATTCGTCATCTAACTCAAAGTATCCAATTGCATGTTTGAGATTCTTGTAAGCTCAATTGACTTTTCTTCTAGTCTTTTGGCAAGTTTTCTCTTGTCTTCTTCTAGCATAGCCTTATCTTCAATGGCTCTTCTCTTCTATTTAGTTACCTCACAAAGCATCATGGCTTTTGATTCTTGTTCAAGTTTGAGTGCTCTGATTTCTTCCACTTGAGCTCTATTCTTCTCCATCAAGTTTGCTATTGCTACATCAAACTCTTTGGAATCTCCATTTGAAAATAGATTTGAGGTGTCAATCTCCTTGTACTGTGTGTCATTCTCAGCTATAGTAATCTCTCTTCTTCTTTATAAGGATTTTCTCAGTTCTCCTCTAGCTTTTTCCAAAGCATGTAAAGCAAGTTATATGTCAATTGCTTGATTCTCTGTGATCTTCCTAAGTATGTAGACTTCCATTTCTAGATCTTTTCTCTAAGTTGTAAGGCTTCTCCTTGTGAGAACCTTTCTCTAATACCAATTGTTGGAATTAACAAGTGGGAAGATTTACTTCTAAGGTGGGTAGGGGGGGGAGGGGGGGGGGGGGGGTGGGCGGGGGGGGGGGGGGGGTGGGGGGGGTGGGGTTTAATCAGAAGTAACTAACCTTAACCTTTTTCAAATCTTTTTAATTGAAACTATTCACATACATCTAACTCATCTTATAAACATGAAAGTAAAGGCATGCATGAAAATAGATAACACACAAATTTGGTGACCCAAAAATCATCCAAAATTAGAATGTAAAACTAGGGGGAGATGACACCCACAAACTATCACTGTAGCAATGTGTAACTATTCAAGGTTACAATGTTTGACCACTTCCAATGGTTTGCCCTATGAAAGGCTTGTCCTATTAAAGACTTTACACTCTATTAAAATTTGACCTAGTTAAAGGATTTCATTACCCTACTAAAAGTAGGCCTAGTTAAAGGACTTTATAACATTCATTTGGAATTCTATCTTGTTAAAGGATTTACAAATGGCTACTAGGCCAACCTAAGTCCATAGGATTTCCATATCTAATACAATTGCTAGAGAGTATTAGAAACTCTTTGACCTGATAGCTTTGCAATCTTCAATTGTTAATTCAAGATCCTTGTTCTACTCTATCACTCTGATCCTTGCCTGATCTGATATGTCACTCTTTGAAGTTCTGATACTCTTTTCTTCATCAACCAGATTCTACAATGCTACTTTTTTCTTTACTAAGTCTTTTACCCTTCTATACTTTGTTGTAATTCACCCATACACTTCTATCTCGAATATCCTCTCTCTTTCTTGCATAATGCGGCTTTATTCCCCTTTTAAATATTTCAAAGACTTAGTGTTAGGTATGAATCTACGATCAATATTAAATCTTCATTTCTCGCTCATTTCTTGCATTTTTTCTATTGGTTGCATGCCTTCTCCATGTTTCTTATTGGTTGCATGTTTACTACATAGGTAATGCAAAATATTCAATCTTATCTTCAAAAATTGTGTATATATGAGTTTGTAAAGGAACAAACTAATATGATGATTCTGTGTTACTCGACACATATAGGAAAATTGGCTCACTCAGCTCCTATAGCAATTTTGTTTCACTTAGAATCTATAGTGACTTGACATCTATACTTTACTCAGCACTTGAACGTTTCTTGATGCCCAAAGATTGCTTGGCACTTGAAGTTCACTTTGTACCTATTCAACTTTCTAGCTCGACATACATTGTAGCTTGGCTTCTCTATTATACTTGGCATCAATTGAAGAATTGTGTAAGTGTGTTGACACTCAATTGTCAAAACTAATCTAAGACCAACACCAAAGTAGATAAAAATTAAGATTAATACATAATTAAACTCAAGAATATGAAAATAAATAAGTTATATATATATATATATATATATATATATATATATATATAGACCTTGTCTAATTTGATGATAACATGCCAAAGTTTTCTAAATATTTATTTGTCTTGCTTCATGAGATCTTATTTCCCATCAAAAAATCATAAAAATAAAAAAATGTTATTGGCTTAACAAAATTCGCCGTAACTTTATAAAATTTTCATAGTAACTTTATAAAAATCAGCTTCACTTTCAAACTTTTATCCTTGTTGCCCATTTGTTGTCAGCATTTGATTTTTTGTATGTTTGCGTAAACCTAAGGTTTTTAAAATGTTCATGTGAACCCATCAAATTGAATTTTTGGATACCAGAACTTTTTTCTTTGAGTGTTCAAGTGAACATATGTTCATGCAAACATGGTAAATATGTTCGTGCAAACATAGTGTTCATGTAAACACATGAATTTACAAAATTTTGGGGTTGATTTCTTAAAAACTAATTGAAATTGGCTATTTTGACCCCCAAAATTGAGATCAAATGATCTCCTACTCTAAAATAAAAAAATACCAATTTGTGCTTTTCAGAGCAAGCTTTCCAATGATTATAATTCTAATACATATTTTATTCATTAAGACTTTAAAATATGAGTTTAACTTATTATAGGTCCATTAATGATTGAACATCAATTGACTTTGACACTTGAAAAAAATTTGTAAATTAGGTCAATTTTTTTTTGAAAAATATCTAAGAAAGAAGTTGTTGATATAGATTTCTATTAAAAAGAAAAAAATGATTCATGATAAATTGAGTTCAAGTTATCCATGTCAAAATCAATGTATGTTTGAATTAAAATTGATGTTAAGTAAAAAATTCATAAAGTATACAATATTCAACCAAATCAAATCAAACCAAATGCATCATCTATATATTGATGTTACAAATCCAACACTAAAAAAATTGCCTCATTATCAGTTCTAGAGAAAAAGTTATGCTTGTCAAAATGACTGTCACTTTTGAAAACTATTGATTTTTCATATGTACCACTTTTTGGGAAAGAAGAAAATTTTGACTTAAATTAAAAAAAAATTATTAAAATTTTAAAATATGATTAAAAAGTATGAACATAGTTCTAGAAATCACTAGTTTATGTCCTCTTTAAATTATTCATAGTTTTAGAGATATAGTCACTCGAATGTGAGGTTTGTTTTAAAAATATTAATTTCAATGTCAAAATTGGTCAAAAAGTGGCACCCACTATTATAGGAACATCCATATATGTATGTGTGTGTGTGTGTGTCTATGTATATATATATATATATATATATATATATATATGTATATATATATATATATATATATATATATATATATATATATGTATATATATATACATATATATATATATATATATTTATTTATTTATTTATTTATTTATGTATATGTGTGTGTGTGTGTGTGATTATATGTATGTATGTATATATATATCCATATATTGACAAATATCTATGTGTCTATGTATGTATGTATGTATATAGAGAGGGAGAGAGAGATCTTGTGGATTGTGGATTATGGATTATAAAAAAAAAAGAAAAAGAAAAACATGACATTAATCATTCCCCATTTTTTTTCATTGATTGTGAAGAGTTGTGCATGAAAGAGGGTTGAGAGCTCCAAACAAGGGTAGAGAGTTTTGAACGTTGGTCAAGATTAATGGAGATCTAGGATTTTGTTGTTTCTCCATTGTGAACATAGAATTTTTCTACCATGTTGTGCCCTTGTAATTTTCATGCCCTTCCACTACAATTTTATTCAAGGGGAGAAGAGGTACCTATGTAAATGTTTTCTTTTATTTCCTTCTAAACATATATCTCTTGTTTATATATAATAGCTTTGGTCAAATTCAAGGATAATTGATTATGATAATTGTATGCATATGTGCATGTATGTATGTATATCAGTTCACTATGTGAACTACTTTACATGAATACATACACACTTGCAAAGTACTTGTGCTAAATTAAATTAGTCATTCATATCTTGAATTCACACAAGAAATTATGTCTGCATTCAATCAAAACTATTCATACCAAACTAAGTATGTAGAAATCTATACTTCCAAATTATATTATCTCTTAAATATTGAGTAAAGATCTCGTGCATAATATCATCTAAGTAATGATTGGGTGCATTGAAATTAAGTCATAATAGGATTGAGAAGATGATCCATTTATGTTTATATAGATCAATCAATTAATATAAATCATGTATAACAATATAAAGCTACTAATTGTTTATATTAATAGTCATGTCATGAGTAGTGGTGTCTAGCATCAAGGAACTATTGTGGATATTGGTTTAATTTTTTTTTATTTCTCACCTAATAAGGCTAGGATAAATAAGTCTTTGATGAAAAATCCATGGTTGTAAAAAAATGATGCCTTCATGTATGCCTAGGTCAATTTGTGCAAGTTATAAGCCAAAGTTGCTAGTTGGGAAAAATTGGGTCTTTTTGAGGGTTTTGTTAAGATAGCCTAGGATAAGGAATTTTTAGTTTTTTTTGAATAAGTTGGAACCTTTCCCAACTCTTAGAATTGAAAATTTGTGAAAATTGCAAAAGTTGCACTTTTGTACAAACTTGTTAATTTGTGAAATTGTAAAAGTTGCTAAAAAGTACAACTTAGTTGAAAAGGAGTTATAACTATTCAAATAATAGTTATAACCATTAGGATGGATGTAGGAAGGATATATACCTCATTTGTGAGGTTACAAAGGACAGATTGTATGGATTGGAAGAAGTTGCAATAATTTTTTTAAAGTTTTGAAGAAATTTTAAATGTTTCATGTACTTTTTCCATACTATACATATTGGTAGGCATGATTATATAAAAAATTTAAAAAGATTTTTCCCTTACCTTTCCATTTCTTTTGGTTTCATCATTTGATGTGGAGTTTTTTTCAAGTTATTCTATTTTTTGTAAAGGATGATTTGTAGGACAACTATTTTGCATGATTGGTTTTTAATGGTTTCTTGGGAAACAATAGTTAGATGGGTCCTCTCTAGGGTTTCAATAATTTTTCCTAACTAGCCCTAGGTCAAGTGCCTATGAGGGCTTGACCTTGTGAGAATGGTGTTTGGATTATAATAGGAGAAGGAAAGTTGTTGCATGCTTGAGTGTTTGGGAAGAAGTTGGAGGAAGGTGAATAGACATCCTTGAGTGTTGTGTGTATTTCTATGACCCCACTTGCCCATAGTTTCTTTGTAAATCAATCCTAATAAGGCTAATTAGGACTGCATTTCTTAGTGAAGGAAAGGAAGTGCTAGAGTTCAACTGAGTCCTAGTGCTTTGGGATTGGATTTTACTCTGAAAAGGATATCTAGAACCCTACTATTTTTAATGTTTTTTGGGACTTTTGGATGTTAGACACCAAAAATCTCTTAAGGAAGCCTAATAATTTGCTACTAGGTTAATTTGGGTTTGATACATTATAGAAGTGTGGGGATCAAATCAATGAATTTTTTTTTTATTCGGATGCCCTAAGTCCATTTCCTCCCTTGGAATGATTGAAGAAAATCATTTCATGTTTTCCTAATGCTAGCCTAGTTGTGGGAATTATGTCCTAAAGCCATAATTTGGATGAATTTGATCCTTAGACCATGGGTGCTTGAAGAAGTTGGTAGTCTTGTTTTCTTCAGCTCTTGGAGGATTTTAATTGGTTATGAACTTGTGAGATGGTTAGGGATTTGGTAACTTGTTGATTTAGTGTTAGAGCTGGAAAAGCCATTTACACCTTTCTAGTCATGTACACTCCATCAACTGGACATGAGAGATGTGTCCTTGTGACAAGCCTTTTGGCTTTGTGGCTTTTGAAAAAATACTTATACGCAATTGAAAAACAAAGAGAGGTATCTAAATCAATAAATGCCTTTCCCTTCGGTGTTAAGTAACATCAAATATATAAAGTAAAGATTACTAATAACTATGTTCTAAAAATAGAAAAGACATCCATAATCATATCTATAAGAAATATAATCACCTTTATTATCTCTTTATATTTCCCTTAGTCGGTGAATGGAGAAGATTCTCTCTATGTATATGTATGTATATATATGCATGCATACACACACACACACATGTGTGTGTGTGTATGTATATATAGAGAAGCTTCTCTTTATATATATGTATGTCTATCTATACATACATACACACATATGTGTGTGTGTCTATGTATGTGTATATGTATATCTAGAGAGGTCTTTTTTAAGGTGCTTATGACATCTTAGCACAAAAAAAAAATTTCTCCAACTACATACATTTTCTAGAATCCAAATAAGAAAATAATTAAACTCACTCAACCCATGCTAAGTGACTTACCTCAAAATTCTGCAAAAAAAATAATGTAACCTAGGAAAAATGGGTAGAGTTCACAAGAAATTTAATCATAGAATATATTTTTAGAAAGAAACAAGCCATAAGCTAGTTAGACAGGTCTACTTTCTAATTAGATGGGTTAATTCCAAATTCCTATCGAACTATCATCAGATTCAGTATAATAAAATGAAAAATCATTGTTCATAGCTAGCAGGATCAAATATATTTTTCGAAGGTGATAAAATTGCATATGTAGATGTGTGTGTGTGTGTGTGTGTGTGTGTGTGTGTGTGTGTGTGTGTGTGTGTGTGTGTGTGTGTGTGTGTGTGTGTGTGTGTGTGTGTGTGTGTGTGTGTGTGTGTGTGTGCGTGCGTGCGTGCGTGCATGTGTGTGTGTGTGTGTGTCTATATAGAGATGGATCTTTTTTAAGGTTCTTATTACATCTTAGGACAATAATTTTTTTTATCCAGTTGCATACATATTCAAAAATCCAAATAATAAAATAATAAAACTCAGTCAACCTGTGCTAAGTTACTTACATCAAATTCTGGCACAAAAATAATACAAACCAAGAAAAATAGGTGGAGTTCACAAGGAATTTTACAAAACATATCAAATTAGATGTTTTTAGAAAGAAACAAGCCATAGCCTAGTTAAATAGGTCTAGTTGTTGAATAGCTAGGTTGATTAAAAAATCTTATAGAACTATCATTAGATTAGGTACAATAAAATGAAAAATCAATTGTTCTAGCTAGCAAGATCAAATACAATTTTCAAAGGTAATAAAATTGTGTATCCATGTGTGTGTGTGTGTGTGTGTGTGTGTGTGTGTGTGTGTGTATAAGTATGTATGTATGTATATATGTATGTTTATAGGCATGTGTGTATATATATATATTTATATAGACACACACACACACAGAGATCTTGTCGATTGTAGAGATTAGTAGAGATCTAGGATTTTGTTGCTATGCCCTTATGATCATTGCATTTTTTTTTCATGCCCTTATGATATCTACATCTTCTTGTTGTGCCCTTGTGATCTCTATATATGAATGTATGTATGTGCATACATATATACATGTGTATATGTATATCTATACATACATATATAGACACACACACACACATGTGTATATATATACACATACATATACATGAAGAGAAGATTCTCTATATATATACATACATAAATACATAGACACACACATATGTGTGTTTATGTATGTATATATGTACATACATATACATAAAGAGAAGCTTCTCTAATCACTTTCTTGTAGAAATACAAAGACATATGTGTTTAAAAGGAGAATAAAAGAATATTTACATAGGTAATCACTCTCGCCTTGAAGAAAATCACACAGCAAGGGCACAAAGATCACAAAGGCATGACACTATAACAAAATTATAGAGAAAGGGCACAGAGTTCATAGGGGCATGACAATGAAATATAGAGATCACAAGTGCACAATAATGAAATACAATGATCACAAGGACATGGTAACAAAATCCTATATCTCCATTGATCTCCACCAAAGGCATGGCAATGAAATGCATAGATTAGAAGGGCATGAGAAAAAAATGTAGTGATCACAAGGGAATGACAATGAAATCTCCACCAATGCTTAGAGCTCTCCACCCCCTTGCATGTGTTACTCTTCACAATAAATCAAAACAAATAGAGAATTATTTATATCATTTTTTTATTTTTATTTTTGTTCATGATCTACACAAGCATCGCAATTGTGATGTAAATATTAGTATTGTGATGATGTCATGGACAAGTGCAAACAAAAATGAAAATCCACAAATTACCCGGTTGTCCCAATATGACCCCAAATGTTGTAGTGAACTAAACTATTTTTAAGACTTTTAGTTTGAAGATAGAAAAACATGTGGTTGAGGTTCCTACTATTGAAAATTTATCTAATCTTGTGATTAAGAGCCGAGGAAAAAGAAAGAAAATTTCTAATCAGATGAAGGCTTGCGACAAGTATGATTCATTTTCTCTTGGTAGTTATTGTAGCAAGAGAAGAGTCAATTTAATCCTCCTATTAGTCGTATTACTATTTCTTTTCTACCTATGATTTTTCCACTTGCTTCATTTCCTATCTCACAACCTCCATACAATAGTGTTCATTACACTTATCCTAATACTCGTATTATGGTTCCCATTGTCCCACCTAGAACCTCTAATTCTATGTAATTTTTACACTCTTCCTAGTGTGTCGAATATGTCATTTTCACCCATTTCCCCTATTGATCCCACTATCATTAGTATCAATCAAATTATTTCTTCCTTCCAACAACAACTTTATTCCCTTACTCAGTCCAAGTTTAATATGCCTACATGTGATATATATAGTCTTGTACAAAAAATAATGCAGACTAGGAAAAATGGGTAGAGCTTGAAAGTAATTTTACAAAAAACATATCATAGAATTTTTTTTAGAAATAAACAAGCCATAACTTAGTTAAGTTAGTTTAGTTTATAATTATATGAGTTGATTTCAAATTCCTATAGAATTGTAATCATATTAGGTATAACAAATCAAACAATCAGTTGCTCCTAGCTAGCAAGACCAAATAGAATTTTCCAAAGTGATAAAATTCCATATGTAGATGGGTAAAAGAATAAAACTATCTTAAGCTTTGGTAAAGGAAAAGGCTAAGAAAAAGTATAAGTCTTCATCTTTTATGACATAAAAATGGTATTATTATTTACTATTTGATGATGAAGTAAACTAATGAAATGTGTAGAAATGGATGACGTTTAGGAGTATAATTTTTAATAATTATTTGGAATAAGATTTGATATATTTTCCTAATTTATATAGATTATATTTTAGTTTATGAAAAGTGCTAAAAATTAGTGTTCTATTTCCCACCACAAAACTATATGGAAATAAACTTATTTCCTTTAAATATCATACTATGTCATAGATAACATATATAGCTAGAACAATAAAAAATAAAAATTGGCTTTAGACATGGTCTATATTTTCTCTTTTCTAATGATTCAAATTTCAACTCACCTAAAATTGATAGTTTTCATCTCCTACCACATTTTTAAAAATAAATAGATTATAACCATAAGAAAAACTATACATTCTAGAAGAGGACTCACTCCTCTAGAACATCATATAATATTTAAATTTTTTTGAAATCATTTAATATTTTTTTCTCTATCAAAATTTACATTCTTTTTAGTGTTAAAACACATGGTTGTGAATTTTTTTAATTAAAATATACTATTCTAATTAAAACACTATAAACTCTTTACGATAATATTCTTGAATTTGAGCTCTATAAAATGGTGTTTCTATGTTATCAAAAATATTTCACAAAAAATAGTAAGAGTTATTGAAATGTCATTTTTCAGAGATAATTTTATTTTTTCAGTAATTGGATACAAACTACTATAAAACATGCATTTAATAAAAATTCCAATTGGAAAGTGTGAGACCATATATAACTTAGTTAGATTGAATGTATATAGATCATATATTTGAACAAAATTAACTTTTAGATAGAAATACTCAAATTCAATCATGATGATAAGTCATCCTGAAAGGTGATATAGCTTTAGACTTTCACCCAGATGAATCATGTGCATGCCAGACATGAAGCACATTACCCAATAGATACTGAATGGTTGGATATAAAGGCTCCATATGCTAGACCAACAATGGAAGCCAAGGATGTAACCCCACGAAGATCCCAAGTATCTACTACTACTATTAATTTGGGCATCACTATATGATATATAGAATGTTATAAAATACTTAAGTTGGTAGCAACATCACCCATGCCTCAAGAAAATGTAGCATAGCTTCAAGGTCCATTGGCTCCTAGGAATTTATAGTAGTTATTCTTACTACTAGAAGAATAACTTCAGTGAAGACTTGACTGTAAGGAGTTGAAGAAGAAAGCTACGCTTCTATGTAAATGCCATAATCACAAGGCTCATTCACTTGTAGAATCCTCTACCACAATGACATTACCTCTAAACCATGAAAATGATGTTGTAGTGGCTCCCAACCTTGAAACATTCTTATAAGCAATGGAAAAGAAAATATAGATGCAATATATATATATATAATTATTATTTATGTATCTATATGTATGTATGTATACATATACATAAATATACATGTGTGTGTGTGTGTGTGTGTGTGTACACACATGTATGTATACCTATGTATGTATGTATATAGAGAGATCTTGGCCCAACAAAAAACTTGATTGAGCTGCATACAAATTCTAGAATCCAAATAATTAAATAATTAAACTCACTCAACCCATGCTAAGTGACTTACCTCAAGATCCTATGCAAACATAATGTAGACCAAGAGAAATAGGTAAAGTTTACAAGAATTTTTACAAAAACATATCATAGTAAGAACAATGGGTTTTCCTAGCTAGCAGGATCAAATACAATTTTACAAGGCTATAAAATTGCATATGCACATGTATGTACATGTGTATATATCGTTGTGTGTATGTATGTATGTATGTATAAATATATTTATGCATATATATGTATATGTATGTGTATACATACATACATACACATATATGTGTATCTCTATATATGTATGTATGTATATATTTATAGAGAGAGAGAGAGAGAGAGAGAGAGAGAGAGAGAGAGAGAGAGAGAGAGATCTTGTAGATTGTGGATATCAATGGATGTTGGTGCATTTTATTGTTGTGCCCTTTTGATCTCTACATCTCATTGTTTGATGCAAGAGCATCCAGAGGTATAAGGGCAATCCTGTGTCACCCAAAAAAAATTTACTTATACTTAGTTTTTGTTTCATGTGTTTTCATTTTTGGGTACCCATTTGGGTCAAATAAAGGTTCCAACTCTCACAGTTCCATTATCAGTGTTCTAGGATAGAGTATTTGAACACCTTGGGATACTTGTAAATGCCAAAAAAATAGGAGTATGTAATTGAGCCATCCTTTTGGTGAACTAGTAGGTGTAAATTGGTTAGATGAATGTAATTGTAATTTAGAGCATTCCAGAAAAAGAACCAAGTCAAAAGGTCCCATGGTTTGAAAGTTATTGTAGTTTTTCAATTTCTGGAGACATCCTAAGAATGCTTCAAAGTTAGGTTAGGGGCATTAAATGATCTCAAATAGGGCCAAAAAATGGGGGATTAGTGAAGCTGGTCCATAGGGCTATAGAGCACTTCGAGAGCTTTTTGGAAATGTAAATAGTTCATCAATCGGAGCTACGGTTCAAAAGTTATGCCTCCCAAAAGTTCAGTTACTGTTTCTGGATTCTTCTAGTTTTGTGCCAACTTCTAACATGGCTTCTAGAGCCTTCTACTTGGTTGGTGGATGCCAACTAGAACTTTCTAGAATTTATTCCTAATACTTAACCCTTTGGGTTCTATTTAAGGACATTTATGGCATTGTAAAAGGCAGTTCGAAGTGGAGTTTGACAGGAGGTACTGTAAGGAGAAATTATCTCCAGATTTATACTATTGCAAGCCCATTGGGCATGTTTTGAAGTCTATTTTCTCTATACTGAATGTATTAGCTTATTCACAAAGTTAGTAAAATTTTCCCTTTCCTATTGTGTCCATTCTATGCTTGGGTTCTGTCCCCATCATTGTCTTGTGCTTGTGATCTTTATATATGTATGTATATTGTATATGTGTGTGTACATGTATATTCATGTATATACACATGTTTGTGTGTGTGTGTGTGTGTGTCTTTATAGATACACACATGTGTGTGTCTATGTATGTATCTATGTATATAAGCAAAGAGATTTTGGCACAACAAACAAACCACAAAACTCACTCAACAAGTAGCATGGCCACACCTATTGGTAAGTAGATTCCTATTTTTCTTTCTTATTTTCATGTTTTTATTTCATTTGAACTATTATTTCTTAGGGAGAATTTCGTAATATTGGATACATTTTATGTAGGACATGATGAGGACATTCCTAGATATACCCGTGTTAGATGTATGAGAATCACTAAAGAATTTTGATGAATTTCTTGTGAGAAATAAAGATGGAATTCCCCTCAGAGAAGCAAGAGGTTATGACCTGGCATTCTAGGTACTTTAAAATTTGATCCTTTCTTAAATATTTAAGATGTTGGGAAGGGGGGGGAGGCAATGAGCTTCGACCTACACGTGGTTGTCCCTAATTAGTAGCGAATACTAAAAAATTCTTGAAACCAAGTGATGCTCCACATTAACTATGATTAAGTATGAAAACTAACTATGTGAAACTCTTGGTTTTAGGCAATGTAGAAGGACCCCATAGTTCAATATGCAATCTCAATTCACATGCATATGACATCAGGTGGACCTAAAAAATGAAACATGATTCCATTTTTCTTAAAGGTCTTTAACTAGGTATTTTAAGTTATAAATCATCATAAACATTGTAACTTTGACTCTTATAGGCAAGGGCAATGCCCTCAACATGCAAGCAAATCAAGAATTTCTATTAGTTGGCTTGCTAAAGACATTCCCTTGGCTATAGAAGCTAGAGTTCTAATGTTCATGATGGTCTATAATTTATAAACTTAATAGACCTATTAAATAACTATAATCATGGAATGTTTTTTCTTAGGTCTGCCTATTGTCCATGCATATAGAATGTAGTTGCACATGCATTCCTAATTCCAAGTGGTAGAATCTTATTTTGTATGCGACATAAAAATGACATGCACTAGAAGATGGGAAGCTCAACATTAGCCTATCATTACATGAAAACTAACTATGTGAATCTCTTGGTTTCATGCAATGTAGGAAGATACCATAGTTTAATATGCAATCTTAATTCATATGCATACAACATCGAGTGGAGGTAGGAAAACCTAACATTTTTTCATTTTTGTTAGAGGTTTGTATAGACCTATTAAATAAATGTAAACATGGTTTTTTTTTTAGCTCCACCCACTGTTCCTGCATATACAATGCAGTTGCACATGCATTCTCGATTTAGAGTGGCATTCACAACTTTATCAAATCAATGGTATAATTTGAATGAGGAATTTATTAATAAAATGAATGTGTTTTAGATGTTAATGGGGAATTTAAATGTTGAGAGGGTGAGGGGAAATGAGCTTCCACCTTCACATCGTTGGCCCTAATTAGTACAAAATATTAAACTATTATCAAAACCAACTGAAGCTCAACATTAACTAGTCTTCATTAGAAAAGAAGCATTTTTTATAAAAATATTTCAATTACTTGTCACAATTGAAATGCCTTGTTCCTATGGATAGTCATCTCTCCTAGACAATAGCTATTTCATACCTATCATACTTGAGATGAACGTTTCTAAGGAATAGTCAGCTCTTCCACAACATGAGTGTCGATTGCGATGATAGACTAAAAGCTTACATTGTTATAATTAGGATGCTCTACTGTCACAATTAGGATGGCATGATGATGACCATTTTCCCTTTCCCTCATGTAGTTTTGTAGAAGAAAATAAACTGGCACAACTATTATCAAAATTTTAACACAATAATATTATGAAATGTAGAAATCATGTCTACAAGAATAAATATATAACCAACATCAAAGTAGTAGGAAAGACCCATTGTATTAAAATATTTTTTAAATTGACAAGCATGTGGGTTACTGCAATCTATAGAAAATGGAACACTTGATTGGGAAAATAGTATGGCAAGTAGAGTGTGTAGGCTAGCAAGTGGTTATTTTAATAGTTGACACCCTAAAACTTGGACTTATAGAGGTTGACATGAGGAACAAGTATTCCATGATGACCTTAGATTGAGATATTAATATGAAAGATAATATAGCCTCAAAATTTGTGAGCAGTATTTTACTCATTAACTCATGTATTTTGACTTTCGCAATATGTGCTATAAGTGTCAATCCTTTGAGCACAAAATTAAGAACTTTCCCTAGTTCTCTGGTCATATCTCCTTTTTCCATAGTCTATGTTTTCATAGGTTCGATTCACCAAAATGTCATGTATGAAATGGTAAGCAATATAAAAGCTTTCCCAATTCATGACACACATTGGAATATGAAACTATCACAAAGCTAATGTGATTACCACAATCATAGGATTAGAGATTAAGAGCACCAATACAAGATCTATGTGTGTCAGGTTTATATTACTTGTCACTATGATTTGGAAATGAAATGCTAATGATAGATCTGATCTAATAAAGAAAGTACAAGGGAGAAGATGTAAGAACAAGTACACTTGGAACTAAGATGAAGATAATTGTACTTCAAATCCAAGTTTCCCAATTATCAGTGTCATAACTAGTTGTAATATATGATCTACCAATTAGGGACACTACAAGTTCATATTCCTAATTTTTTTTTGAAATTTAGGACAAATAAGTTTGCAATGGAAACTTGTCCCTAGGGACATTTTGAGTATCAACTTGTCCCATGCTGTGATGGTCATTTATTTTAATAATTTAGCAAGCCATCATAATTGGCATGGCTTGTTATGATAGATACCTATTGGTCACACCACATTACTATCACATATCCACCGCAATTTTGGTAAAGTAATTTGGCAGATAGATGTCACTCCCATAGCACTATTGTCACATACTAATCACACTTGTGATGGCCCTATTTGATGGATAGCCATCTTTCCTACAACACAACCATCCCAATTGCGATGACAAAATAAAATCCTAAGAAATTTTATTTGTGATGAAATGGAAATAAACTCTTTCCCTTTCCTTCCTCATAATTATGATAGCATCATCCATCACAATTGCAACAGATACCCTTTCCATCATAATTTATGATAGAAAAAGTCTGATCCCATTTGATAGGAGCCAATTCATGCTTTTGTCACTTGGGCGACCGGTGGTTTTCTTAATTGCAATGACTTGTCATCACAATTTAGGTCCAAATGTACTTATTTTATAGGGTATACTGATGTACTTTATCTCCTTCTTTAACCTTCTAGGTAGATACATGGAAGCTATTGAGAAAATAAAAATGAATTTTCTCTTTTTGAGGAGAAAGAAAAATACTAGGATAAGGATGGTTAGCTAGGACAAAGTCTACATGCCCAAGTATCTAGGCAGGTTAAACATTAGAAGGATCAGTAGCCTAAATAATGCCCTCCTATATAAGGTGTGGTGGAGATTGGGAAACTTATAGAGTAATTGGTGAAATATTATTTGTGATTAGTACTTGAGGACAGACTCATTTCATCATCATCTCTATTGTAGTAGTCTTTGCCCAAGATCTAGAATGTGCAATAATATATTACACAATAATTTTTTTTGAAGAAGGGCATAGATTGGGCGTTCTAGGATGGGGAAACTATTGAATTTTTGGAGAATCATTAGTTTGAGGAAGGTCCTCTCCTCTATTCTAGCTTCTGACCTATTCTAGAGTATTTCTCTAGAGAGTTTGGTGATCTAGGTTAGAACTATATCACACCAGATAGCCAATGGAAAAGACATCAAGATAAAGATAATCTAGGCATGAAAAGAATTCACATTAGACTTCAAGAAATGATCGATAAATATTTGGAATCTATGGATCCTACCAAACATCAATTTCTTTTGGTGGACAACCTTGCATGGGAGCATCCTCAACATCGATAATATCCAAAAGAAAGAGTTTTAGCTAGCTAATTGTTGTTTTTTATGTTATAATGTTGTTGAATCCATCAATTACCAACTCATACACTTCAACTATGATTTGGAAATTTGGAGGGAGAATCTCTCTAAATGAGAGGTTTAGTGTCGATTTAATGGGGATATTCATCAATTTCTGGGCTGGAAAGGTTCATCCAACTACCCATTCCTTAGGTGCTTCTTGAAAATCAGTCCCCACTTTCATGTGTAGATAAATTTGGAGGAAACCAAATAATCGTATCTTTTTTGATAAATCATCCCCCCATATAGTGGTTTTGATATAAAATATGAAGTTCCTAAAGAAATGTAGTTATATCTAGCATTGGAACCCCCCCATCCAAACCCCCCAAGTGACTATGATACTAAATGGGATAACTTGTGGGACCTAAACCAAAATGTGGTGAGATTTGACATGTCTAAAATTGATGCTAGACACAAAATGGTGTGGCAACCTCGACTAGCTTCATGGATAAAACTTAACTTTGATGGCTCTTCCATTTGTGGAAGAACTGTAGTTGGTGGGATTATCTCGGATGAAATGACAAGACTGGTGGTGACCTATATGGTAAATTGTTGAAGGGGATCAAACAAAAAAGTAGAAGCCTTGGTCCTTCTTTCAAGTATGAGGATAGTGTAAACAAGAAGAATTGAAAGGTTAACTATTGAAGGTGACTCTTTGTTAATTATACAAGTTGTTAAGGGAGATGGAAGTAGAAATTAGAAGATTGAATTGATCATTTAGGAAATTTTTACCATCATGAGTGGACTTCAAGAGGTCCACGTAGACCATATTTATCAGGAAGATGATGATGTAGTTGATGACTTATAAGAAATAGGACATAGCTTTGATGGAATGATGTCATCTTGATCACACTCTGAACCCAACATCTCATGGATAGTGAAAGAAGTCATTGTGGTGGAGTATGATGATGTCACCCTAATTTTCTCATTAACCTATGAGGGGTAAACACTCTATGGGTTAAGTTCCATAATGAAATTAAAGAAAGAAAGAGCTTTGGATTTTTTAACCTTTGTGGCATTTCCACTGAAAATATTTATGATGAAGGCAAGAGGATGATCTACATGGATTGTGTCAGAGGATTATAGCTACCAAAGATGAGAATTTTGAAAGATAATAATTGAAAACCCCTTGTGTATCATATTATGGAATATGGGTAAATTTGGCATTCCTAAAGCATGATGGGAGAGGTGTCACTCATACATGTAGACATAGGGTAGAAGTTAGAAAACATGATGCCTTGTGATCATGATATGGGAATCAATTATTTAAAAGAAATCATTCTCGATTATATAATTGTTGGAAATGATTGAAAACATCATAAGGAAAGTTGTTGGAATGATCATATGGAACTAGTAAAGAATGTTCTCAATCATTGTTTTGTCATTGATGTCAAACTTGCTACTTGCAGGAATGACAATTGGTTTAGTGATCCTATAAATTACAAGAAGGAGGCAATCAATTAATTATTATCAATTATTAATATATAAAATTCTATATATTAAATACACTAAAGAAACATTATAATGAATTATGAATACAAAATAATTAATTATAATGATAGGGTTAAAGAGAATTATAATCTATACCACCAAATTATAATAATGTTGACACTAGTTCTTAATATTCTATCATAAGAACCATTACTAATTAAGGAAAATAACCACTATAGATAAATTAATTTAGTGAAAATATTACTTTCACCAGATGTAGTTAGGTATATTTATTATTCTGATGTTGATTATTTTACATGTAATTGTTGTTTATGTCTGTGTTTAATCCTAATAGGTGTAATGATTCTATTTTACTAATATGAAAATAATACCTGTTCCTTATTTAATAGGGTTTAGGTAAAGAATGTTCTCAATCATTGTTTTTTCATTGATGTCAAACTTACTACTTGCAAGAATGACAATTTCTTTAGTGATCCTATAAATTACAAGAAGGAGGCAATCAATTAATTATTATCAATTATTAATATATAAAATTCTATATATTAAATTGATGGGGACACAACCCAAGAATAGAATGGAACCAACAAAAAAAAGGGAAATTATATTAACTGAGAAAATAAGCTAGTACAAATAGTGCAGAGAAAATAAGCTTCAAAGCATGCCCTAAGGGCTTACAATAGCATAAATCTGGAGATAATTTCTCCTTATGGTAACTCCTCTCAAACTCCACTCCGAACTACCTTTTACAATGCCAGAAATCTCCTTAAATAGACCCCGAAGGGTTAAGGACTAGGAGTACATTCTAGAAAGTGCTAGTAGGCATCCACTGATGAAATAGAAGGTTTCGGAAGCTGCATTAGAAGTCGGTGCAAATCTAGGAGAATCCAGAAATGGTAATCGAACTTTCGGGAGGCATAACTTTTGAACCATAGCTCCAATTGACGAACCGTTTACATTTTTGAAAAGATCTCGAAGCGCTCTATAGCCCTATGGACAAACTTAGCTTGTCCCCCATTTTTTGACCCTTTTTGAGGTCATTTAATGCCCCAAACCTGACTTTGAAGCATTCTTAAGAGGTCTCCAAAACTTGAAAAACTGCAATAACTTTCAAACCGTGGGGCCTATTGACCTGATTCTTTTTCTGGAATGCTCTAAAACATGATTACATTCATCTGGCCAATTCACACCTTCTATTTTACTGAAAATATGGCCCAAATACATGCTCCTATTTTTTTGGGATTTTCAAACGCACTGATAGTTGAACTATGAGAGTTGGCACCTTTATTTGAGCCAAATGGGTATCCAAAAATGTAAAGACATCAAATAGAAACTAAGTCTAAGTACATTTTTTTGGGTGACACAAGATTGCCCTTATACCTCTGGATGCTCCTACATTAGACACCCAGGGTAGATTGAAAAGTGACCTTGTCACTTTATGGATGGTAGAGGAAATCCCAAATGGGAAACCTCAGCTGCTGAAATCCAAGTTGAGTCCTCGATTGGCCGTCCTTTCCATTTGACCAAATACTGTTCATAGTGCCTATTTCTGGTACTCCTACCCACACGATGATCTAGAATGTCTTCTATCTCCTCCTTCTTAGAAGCAGGAATTGGATATGGCTCTAACACTAGCTCCTCATCTGCACCATCATCATGATACTCTGTTAAATCTGCAATGTTGAAAATGGGAGAAATCTGAATACCATCTGGCAGCTCTACTTCATATGCATTTCCTGAGTCATGTTTCTTCAAAATTTTTCAGGGGCCAAATTTCTTCATTTTCAGCTTCTTGTAAGTACCGGCTGGAAATCTTTCTTTTTGTAAGTGTACCATGACTAAATCTCCTACTTGGAATTCCTTATGTCTTCTCCTTTGATCGTCCCTAGCTTTATACTCTTGATTCATCTTGGTTATGTGTGCCTGAACCTCCTCATGTAGACGCTTGATATGTTCAGCAAATTCCTCAGCTTTAGCACTTGTCCTCTCCCCTTGTTCTATCTTCCTCAGCTCTGGTGCAGTCCTTGGGCTATTCCCATATACAATTTGGAATGGTGATTTTCCAGTACTCCTATTTATAGAGTTATTATAAGCAAATTCTGCCTGTGGTAGAATCAAATCCCATCCCTTGGGCTTATCCCCAACTAAATATCTCAGCAAATTTCCTAGACTTCTGTTTACCACTTCTGTTTGGCCATCAGCCTGCTGGTGATGCGTGGAACTGAATTTCAAGTCTGTTCTCAACTATTTCCACTATGTCCTCTAGAAATACCCCACAAATTTAGTGTCTCTGTCAGAAACTATACTCCTTGGAACACCATGTAGTCTTACCACCTCTTTGAAAAACAAGTCTGCAATATGGACAGCATCATGAGTTTTGTGGCATGGAATGAAATGTGCCATTTTGGAGAACCTATCAACCACCACGAATACTGAGTCATTACCCCTTTGTGTCCTTGGCAATCCAAGAACAAAATCCATACTTATGTCCTCCCATGGCCTTGATGGAATAGGAAATGGCTGATATAGACTAGTATTATGACTAAACCCCTTGGCAACTTGACAAACCTGGCAACTTTGTACGAACTTTTTCACATCATGTGAAATTTGAGGCCAAAAATAATGTTCTCTAAGAATGGCAATGGTCTTATCTCGACCAAAATTTCCTACCATCCCTCCACTGTGTTTCTCCTTAATCAGATTTTCCCTCATGGAACTCCTTGGAATGCACAATTGACTACCTTTGAACAACATGCCATCCTGAAACAAATTATCTAACCACTTGGTTCTATCTACAGCAACAGGCTCTTTACAAGCTTTCCATGCTTTACCAAAATCAGGAGCCTCGGGGTACAAATTCTTGAGTTCATCAAACCCAACTACTTCAACCTGCATTGTTGTAAGCAACAACTATCTCCTACTTAGTGCATCTGCAACCCTGTTAGATTTTCAACTTCTATGCTTCAACACAAATGTATAACTCTGCAAGAATTCTACCCACTTCATATGCCTCTGATTTAATTTACCTTGGCTATTTAGGTACTGTAATGCTTGATGATCAGTATACAAAACAAATTCCTTTGGCAATAAATAATGCCTCCATTTCTTTAAGGCCTGAACTATTGCATAGAACTCTTGATCATAAACAAAATACTTCTTCTTTGCATCATTCAATTTTTCACTAAAATATGCAATAGGCTTACCTTCTTGGCTTAATACAGCCCCAATAGAACTGCCACTAGCATCACAATCCACCTGGAATACTTTTCTAAAATTTGGAAGTGCCAACACAGGCTGTTCTGTCACCTTCTTCTTCAGCAATTCAAAACTTCTTGTAGCTGCTATAGTCCATTTGAACTCTTTTCTATCCCCTCTTATTGTACTAGTTAGGGGTGCACATATGCCACTGAAATTCTTAATAAACTTCCTATAAAAACTAACCAGACCATGAAATGATCTTACCTCAACAGCAGACCTTGGAGTAGGCCATTCCAAGATGGCTTTTACCTTTTCTGGATCCATTTTGAGCCCTTCAGGTGATATAACAAACCCCAAATAGACTAACTCCCTTTTTGCAAAGACACACTTCTTTAGATTAATTAACAGTTTCTCTTCCCTTAGCCTTTCAAGGACACTACGAATATGCAGTAAATGTTCTTCCAAAGTCTTGTTGAAAATTAAAATATCATCCAAATAGACAATAACAAATTTTCCCTAGAACTTCTTAAGTACCTCATTCATGAGCCGCATGAAGGTGCTTGGGGCGTTTGTCAATCCAAAGGGCATGACTAACCACTCATAAAGACCCTCCTTGGTCTTGAAGGCTATTTTCCACTCATCTCCTTCTCGAATTCATATCTGATGATAACAACTCTTTAGATCTATCTTTGTGAAGTACTGAGCTCCACTCAAGCAGTCCATAATATCATCCATCCTTTGCAAATGAAACTAGTACTTGACGGTGATCCTATTTATAGCTCCAAAATCTGTACACATCCTCCATTCTCCATCCTTCTTTGGTGCGAGTACTGCAGGTACTGCACATGGACTCAGGCTCTCTCGAATCGAGTCGTTCCTCAAAAACTCCTGAACCTGTCTATTTAGCTCCTCTATTTCAGTAGGAGTCATCCTGTGAGCAACCTTGTGAGGAAAACTAGCTCCTGGAATCAGATCTATCTAATGACTTATTTGCCTTACTTGTGGCAATCCATCTGGAACATTATCAGAGATAATATCTCCAAATTCCCCTAGTAAATTTGAAACTTCAAATGGTATTTCACTACTACCTTCTTTATCTTTCCTAGGAATCAAAGCATAGCACATATGCTGATGTTTCATGCCATCTAAAAACTTCCTTCCATCAACAAGACAAATCCTAGCCCTGCTACATACCTTTTCATCTTCCCTTTTCATGGGCTTCAATTTATGGTGAACTCCATCCTTTGTGAGAGAGTATGTGTTTGCATGTCCATCATGTACTGCATGTCTATCAAACTGCCATGGTCTACCCAACAATAGATGGCAAACATCCATCGAAATAATATCACAGAGAACTTCATCATGGTAACTCCCAATTTTGAATTTTATTAAACATTGTTCACTTACCAGGACCTTATGATCATCTTTTACCCAAGCAATCCGATAGGGCTGTGGATGTTTCTCCCTCTTGAGCTTCATCTTAGAGACCATCTCTTCTAATACCAAGTTATCAGTGCTACTACCATCAATGATCACATCACAACATTTATCCTCACACTTGCATCTGGTACGGAACAAACTCCTCTGTTGTCCTAGTTCATTCTCACCACTTAGTAGGACTCTTTCATTTACCAAGGTCTCTCCTCTTTCTGCATCCTCTGAATGTGATGATTGTGCATCCTCATCCACATGAGCAACCCTAGCTTGGCCCTCAGCTCTCCTATCTGTCCTTCCTCGTTGTTGAAGGCATTCAAAGGCACGATGACCTTCGTCATTGCAATGGAAATAGATACCACGGAAGCCTCCTCTTCCTTGTCCATGTCCTCTACCTCTTCCTCTCTGATTTCCAAATTCTTGGTCATGGGAGTGGTTGAAACCCTCATTCCTCTGGTTCCTGCTAGTACCCACATCTTCATTTTTCTTTTGGGTTTCATTGCAGCCTCCAGATGATCTACCGCTTCCCCTTCCTCCTTGACCGCGCCCTCTTTATCTTCCTTCAAACCTTTTATTCAGCTTCTCTTCAACTCATAGGGCAAACTGGTATGCTTCTTCAACGCTGGTCATTCTTACCAGACTTAATTCCTCCTGGATGCTAGGTTGCAACCCACTGATATAACGAGCAACCTTCTCCTTATTTACTTCTACATGCCTACCTCTAATCAAGAGTTGGTAAAACTCCTCTATATATTCTTGGACTGATCTTCCTGCTTGCTTTAACCCATGCATCTTGTTAAACAGATCAAGCTTGTAGTCCATAGGAATGAACTACTTCTTCAATTTGTCCACCATGCGATCCCATATTGTGATCTTCTCCTTTCTTCTTCTAAGTCTTTCCAGTTGAACATCTTGCCACCATATTTTGGCATGGCCTTTCAGTTTGGCCTTTGCAAACTTAACCCTGACTGGGTCCCTTATATCCTCATACTCAAAGTATTCTTCTAGTTCATTGATCCAATCGATCAACTCATCTAGTTTCAGATTTCCTGAAAATATACCCACTTCAATTGTAGGTCTTTTCCCAAACTTAGTAATGGCCCTAAAAAGCCTTTCCTCTACAGGATTTAGAACTTCCCCATCAACTTCCTCTTCTGGTCCCATTACTTCCTCTTCATTGTCATCCTCACTGTTGTCACCTACGGCAACATTTTCTCCTATACAAAGCTCCTCTTGCAATGCTTGTACCTACCTCTGGAGGGCTCTAACCTCCTCAGGATCAATAACTCTGGCCCTTTCGCCACGCTCTCTTCATGGAGGCATCTTCTAACTCGAACCCACAACCACATAGTCCTGGTGCAAACTGCCTCATAGTCGGCGCTCTATCTACACACTCAGGAAAACCCGCTCGGATATTACTTGATGGGGACACAACCCAAAAACAGAATGGAACCAACAAAAAAAAGGGAAATTATATTAACTGAGAAAATAAGCTAGTAGAAATAGTGCAGAGAAAATAAGCTTCAAAGCATGCCCTAGGGGCTTACAATAGCATAAATCTAGAGATAATTTCTCCTTATGATACCTCCTCTCAAACTCCACTCCAAACTACCTTTTACAATGCCTGAAATATCCTTAAATAGACCCTGGAGGGTTAAGGACTAGGACTACATTCTAGAAAGTGCTAGTAGGCATCCACCGACGAAATAGAAGGTTCCAGAAGCTGCGTTAGAAGTCGGTGCAAATCTAGAAGAATCCAGAAACGGTAATCAAACTTTCAGGAGGCATAACTTTGGAACCGTAGCTCCAATTGACGAACCATTTACATTTTTGAAAAGCTCTCGAAGCACTCTATAGCCCTGTTGACAAGATTTTCTTGTCTCCCATTTTTTGACCCTTTTCGAGGTCATTTAATGCCCCAAACCTAACTTTAAAGCATTCTTAGGAGGTCTCCAAAACTCAAAAAACTGCAATAACTTTCAAATCGTGGGGCCTATTGACCTGATTCTTTTTTTGGAATACTCTAAAACATGATTACATTCATCTAGCCAATTCACACCTTCTAGTTTACTGAAATGATGGCCCAAATACATGCTCCTATTTTTTCAGGATTTTCAAACGCACTGATAGTTGAACTATGAGAGTTGGAACTTTTATTTGAGCCAAATGGGTATCCAAAAATCTAAAGACATGAAACAGAAACTAAGTCTAAGTACATTTTTTTGGGTGACACAGGATTGCCCTTATACCTCTGAATGCTCCTGCATCATAAATACACTAAAGAAACATTATAATACTTGTATTGATTATTTATTATTAAATTTATTTTAATAATAAATTCTAAGTAATATTATAAGTTAAATTAATAAATATTATATTGAAAAACATCTCAGTTTTAATATAATATTTGGTTTAACTACTATTATATTAAAATAATAGTAGTTAAATACTTTATACTTTGATGAATCCTTGTTATTATGATAATATTTTTAAGAATAGTAATATAATTATTACTATCTTATAATGTTTCCATAATGTAAGTTATATTATGTGGCTAATATAACTTATAATTATTATTAATATATTACTTCTATTTATAAAATGCACTTTTATAATTAATTTAAAATTTATGTATAACAGTTTTATGAATTTTGATTTATAAAAAAATTACAAATAAATTGATTATGCCAGTGCATTTTGGCCTGAGGTAATCAATTAATTATTATGTTGCATAATTATTGATTATATGTAATTGTATACTATCAATTAGTTGATTGACAAGAAGGATGCAATCAATAAGATGTAACTAGAACACCAAGAGAAAGGTTGAAGTTATGATGTTGGAATGAAGTACAAGGATCAGTCAAGCCATTGATGAAATAAGTGTGTTGATGACATACTATAAGACACAGAGAATGGGCACACTGAAACATATCAAAGATGTAAGGTTTTAGCTAAGTCTTTTGTAAAGCCCAACTAAGATCATTAGAGAGAGGATGCCAAGCAAAGCTAGTAGGTGCCGAATAGATTCCTAGTTGAAGCCAAGCGAGTAAACTTCACATGCCAAGCAAGTTAAACTTTAGATGCCGAGCAAATACAAGTGTTGAGTGATATCAAGTGCCTTGCAAATACAAGTGCCGAGTGATACCAAGTGCCAAACAAATACAAGTACCGAGTAACACAGAGGTGTTGAGGACCAGTAAAACCAATAGTGCCAAGTAACATAGAGGTGTCGAGCACCAGTAAATCAATAATGCTGAGTTGCTGCATTATTTTTAAAATCAAAGATTCCCCAGATCTAAGCCTACGAGGTTGTTATCTAGAAGTCTGTGAATTAAATGGAAGATAAGAATGATGAACTGGTGGCACAAAACACCACGTAGAATGTTTTTAAAAGATACAACTAATGAAGTTTCTAGGTAAGAGAAAGATATGGGGTAGATACATTGTATCCTACCTCATCCATTAGAATCCCTAAAATTGGAGAGGGAGAATCAAGCAGCAAAGGAAAATCAGATTTCTATTTAAGGAGTCATAAGTTCATGAAGGAGAGATAGAGGCGATCAAGCATGAAAGCATAAAATGCTGAAGGAGATGCTAAGGAGGAAAGAGAGCTTAGTTACTCTATTTCAATAAGAAGACCTCAAATATGGATGCATTAGTATGATGAGTAAGAAGACTTAAGGAGATGAAGCTTGAGAGAAAGACAAGCAGTCAATGCTTAAGTGATTGAAGCCAAGCAAAAGATTGAACTAAAAGTGTGATCTGAAATCTACAAAGTATGTTGTAAGTTGTATCAGATCAAAAAGCCATTATAGTTACTCTCTAGAAATTCTAATAGTAAGTTTAAATCTTATGGACTTAGGTTGGTTTAATATCCATGAGATAAATCCTTTAAGAGGGTGACATTCCAAGTGAATGTTCAGAAGTCCTTTAACCAGGCCCATTCCTAACATTTTGGTGAAATCCTCTAACAAGGTCACATTTAACAATGTGTTTTAAGCCTTTAACAGGGTAGGCTTTTAACAGGGCATCAGTTTAGAAGAGTGAAAATTAAGTAGCATGTTATTGGTGGTTTTTCCCAAATTGGGTTTCCAAGTAAATCAGTGTGTCATGTGTTGATCTTGCATGTTTTATCTCTACATGTTGATTTACTATAACTTGCTAATATGGTTGAATTAAGTTTGGATGGATGAAAAGTGTATGGATTCATTAAAAGTAGTAAAAATTTATTATTAGGGCATTTGGACCTTGAATAGCTAATTCACCCACCCCACCCCTCCCCCCCCCCCCCCCCCGCCCACCCCCCCACCTCTCAGTTATTCTAAAGAATTCTAACAATAATCTTAAAACTAATTTGTTTTTAAGATTTGTCCTTCAATAGGGGTATATCAGTAGGAACTAAGGCTTTGGTGATTGAGCCTTGATAAGGTGACATGTGTGCTAGGAAAAATCATATTCAAGTAGAAAAAATTGAAGACTACAATAGAGCTAGAGATGCGACGTGAGTCTATTCCTGGGAAGAAGTTCTTTTGTTGTTGTTGGAGTGTATTGAAGAGTTTGGAGAGAATGTGTCCTTGTAATTTGTGGACACTTGGACTATCATTAAGGTGACCATAAATGGGGTTTCCTTTGAAATTATAGAGGAGCTCACTGCAAAGGTGTGTTCCCTATCTCTCAAAGGGAAGAGCCGGTGTAAGAAGCCTAGAGTTTCTAATGCAATGAGCATACAAAAAAATTTCAAACCTAAGTAGGAAACTCTGTGTATGTATGGTGGCTTCTCTAGAGAGGATTTTCCTAAGCCTTTGGAAGTTGTGTGCTATGCCATCGTGTGCTAGATTACACTTGAAGACCACTTTCAAGTTCTTTTTTGTTATCACTTCCCATCTTAAATGATTTATAAGCCATGATTTAATCTCTTTCCCACGTCTTATTTTTTAATCTATGGAAGATAGTGTGTTTAATCTTTAGAAAAAGAGGGAATAATGGAAGCCCTTTTATATCCAACACCATGCCTTCATTTTAAACTTTACAAATTTCAACAATCCCTGAATCATCCCCTTTTGGTCAATCCCTAGCCACTATTGCTCCCAAGGTATCCATTGACTCGAGCTCCAGCTCAACCATGAATAGATGTGTCTAAAAATACCCTTGAATGGGAAATGACAATTACTGAATAGTGTTAATTACTTTTTAACTTACATATGAAACTAAACCAACCATATTGAACAATAAATACAAGCATACACTAAGAGAACTCATAACACCATTATTTGTTAACTAGGACAACTTTGACCTAGGGAAAACCTTGGTGGGAATGATACCCACAAGATGATCCACTAAGCAAAAAAATCATGTTTAGGATATTGACCTTGTTAGGAGTCTATGTAGTACACATAGTGTCTTGAGTCCCTATTAGATGACTAGGCCCTATTAAAAGTCTCAATCATGTTAGGAGTTGGTAGATCAAATACAAATATGTAAGAATAGCCCAGTACCCTCACATTCAATATGAAATTAAGTTCCTTCACAAGAGTAGGTATACATACAATATTATCTTACTACTATGTCTCGCAATTTCTAAGAACATACATCAGATTTCACATCACATAAGGTTTGCATAACATTAATATTTCTTCACAACCATTCACATCACATCCTTTTCACTACAAAGGTGAGTGCTCTATCTCTCAAAGGTAAGAGATAGTGTAAGAAGCCTAGAGTTTCTAATGCAATGAGCATACAAAAGAATTTCTAACCCAAGTAGGAAACTCTGTTTATGTATGGTGGCTTCTCTAGAAAGGATTTTCCTAAGCCTTTTGATGTTGTGTGATATGCCATCATGTGCTACATTACACTTGAAGACCACTTTTAGGTACTTTGTTATTATCGCTTCCCATCTTAAATGATTTTATAAACCATGATTTAATCTCTTGCCCACATCTAAGTTTTTAATCTATGGAAGATAGTGTGATTAATCTTTAGAAAAAGAGGGAAGAATGGAAACCTTTTATATCTAGCACCATGCCTTCATGTTTAAACTTTACAAATTTCAACAATCCCTTAACCCTCCCCTTTTGGTCAATCCCCTAGCCACTATTACTCCTGGGGTATCCATGACCCGAACCCTAGCTTAGCCATGAAAAGTTGTGTCCAAAAATACCCTTGAATGGTAAATGACATTAGGATTATTGACTTTGATACTCGTTAGAAATATATAATACTAAGAGGGGGGATTCTACAAACATTTTACCACAAATGAATAGTGTTAATTACTTTTTAAGTTGCATATGAAAGTAAACCAACAATATTGAATAGTATATATAACCATACACAAAGAGAACTCATAAAACCATTATTTTTCAACTAGCAAAACTTTGGCCTAGGGAAAACCCTAGTGGGGATGATATCCACAAGATGATCCACTAAACAAAAGAATCATGTTAAGGATATTGACTTTGTTAAGAGTCTATAAAGTCAGTATAGAAAAATTTATCATAGGATGCTTTAGCTACAAGAGGCTCCTCCAATTGCCTCTGAGAAATGACAACTCTAGGTGATAAGTATTCTCCAAGGACTAAGAATCTCTTTATTACCATCTGCTTGTTGGATTAAATGCCTTTAATATCATTCTGAATCTTCTCCATCTCTATTTCAAAATTTCCAATTCGTGCCTCTAGTTGCTGCAATCTTATAGTGATTGTATGAAGCTCACTCATTTGGCCTTTGACTTGATTATCAAAATCTAACAAGCAATTCTATCACATTGTGCACTATTGATACAAGTTCTTACCTTTATATGTGCTCTTCCTTAATTCATTGATGCAAACATCTAATTTTTTTATATCATCTATGATATTTGTGCATATTATACCAAATAGTGATGCATGATGCTTCATTTGTGCATGAACTAAAGCAATTTATGACAAGGTTGTGAATTATTCATCAAAATATTTTACCAACTCTTTTGCCTTTATCTATAGGTCTTCATTTATGATAGTTGTGTGTGTTGGAAAATGAAGATGGGGTAACTGAGAGGGGAGGGGTGAATCAGTTACCACAAAAACATTTTCAAAAGTCCCAAAGATGCCTTAAACTTAGTTGTTGCTGCTACTCAATAAACACAAAAATTACTACTTAAAACTTGATAGATGTTTAGTTAATTTATGAAGCATTTACTGAAATAAGCGATTATGCAAAAGAAAGTAATCATTAACACAGTAGACACCAGATTTACGTGGAAACCCAATATGGGAAAAACCACCAGCAACTAGTCACCAATTTTCACTCTTCTGAAGTGAACCCTGTTAGGAGCCAGCCCTGTTAAAGGTTACAAAATACACTGTTAGGTGTGACCCTGTTAGAGGATTTAATCACCCTGTTAGGAGTGGCCTTCTAAGAGGTCTTTTTGAACAATTCAACTGAATTGCCACCCTGTTAAAGGATTTATGAAATGGTTGTTAAACCAACTCTGTTAGGAGATTTTGGAATCACTATTACAATGGTTAGAAAGAAACAATGAATGATCTGAAAATATATGCAACTTATCTTGCTGAATACAGATCTCAGTTTAGCTCCACAAGATCCTTACTGATCAAATATATCTCTGCAGCTCCAAGATTTCCCTCTGCTCAATTCTGCTTAGGCACACGCAAGTCTCTTCCTTGCACTTCCTTGCACTATCCGTACATACTTTCTATCCTCTCTTTTTTTTCGCATCTTGAGCACCTCTTTATATATTATTCATAATACCAGGTCGGCCCAACCAACTTGTCAAAATAATTCCAAAGTCGGCTTGCCCAACCAACTTGACGAAACAAATTCCAAAGTCGGCTTGAACTAAAAAACAAAATTCTTCACTGGTCGACGCTGCTCGATCAATACAGAATAAAAACTTCCTTCCTGTGTTAACCGGCAGAACTCGGTAAAAACTATAATTACCGGGGAATTCGGTAAACCTGCCACTTCCTTAGGAAATCGACTAGACTCGGTAAAAGCTGTCTTCGACTACCGAGTGAGCTCGGTGAAAACTCATCTTTCCTTAGCTTACCATGCGAACTCGGTTAACACTAACCGTTTGCTACAAAATCCTTTGATACCCGAGTGATCTCGGTAAGAACTAAACTTTCCTTAGCTTACCGAGTGAACTCGGTTAACACTAACTCACCGTGTGACATACAGGAACGCTTGGTATACACTGCAAAAGGCTTTTACTGACCGACTGAGCTCGGTAGACTCTGTAAACTGTTTTCCTGGTTGATAGAACTTGGTAGACTCTGTCTGATAACTGATATGACATTTGTGTAACATCAAAGACAATACACAATTACTTAATTGTATCCAACAATCTCCCTCTTTGGCATTGATGGCAACACAACATGTCATAGCAGAAATGAAATTTGAAAGCAAGTCTACTGCAACACAACACAATTAACAATTCTCCCTCTAAGATAGAGAACTCTCCCTCTTACAGTAATCTCCCTCTGTGAAGAAATTACTTAATCAAATTTTGGATTTCAGAAAAGATATGATAGTAAAACTCTCCCTCTTTGACAACACATGCCAAAGACCATCTAATTTCAAATGAATTTCATTGTACCTTTAGTATTGATTCATATGCAATATTTCCTTGATTTGCTGCATCAACTGATGATTGTTCAATTTTGTAAGAGCTGATGCATCACTAAAACTTATTTTAGTGAACTTCAGATAGGGGAATAACCCCTAACTTACCTTTGAGATACAAAAATGCATCCTTAGGTAAAGGCTTTGTGAATATGTCAGCAATCTGTTCCTTTGTATGTACATATTCCAATCTGATTTCCTTGTCCTGCACCAATTCTCTGACAAAGTGATACTTGATTGCAATGTGCTTAGTCTTAGAATGCATTACTGGATTTTTAGATATATTGATTGCACTTGTGTTATCACAAAACATGACGACTGGTTCCTTGATTTCCATCTTCATGCCTTGTAGCAATTGCTTGAACCAAACAATATTAGAATAGTTTACTGCTGCAGCAACATACTCTACCTCTGCTGTTGATTGAGCTGTACAGTTTTTCTTTTTGCTTATCCAAGAAAGAATGCACCTCCACTTGTGCTTTTTCTGTCGTCAAGGTTTCCTGCCCAATCAGCATCAGTAAACACTTTTAAGCCTAGGTTTCCTCCAAGTTTATACCATAATCCATAATCTTCAGTTCCTTTCAGATATCTCATTATTCTCTTGATTGCCATCATGTGATTTTCTCTTGGTTTGGCTGAAAATCTTGCCACAATTCCAACTGCAAGAGCAATATCTGGCCTAGTATGAACTACATATTGCAACTTTCCAATCATAGATCTGTACAATGTCTGATCTATTTCCTTTGAATCATCTTCTTTGGTAAGTTTTAGTCCAGTACACATGGGAGTTCCAACTGGTTTACAGTCTTCCATACCAAACTTTTTCAATATCTCTTTGATATATTTTGCTTGAGTGATGTAGATGCCATTCTTGTTTTGCTGAATTTGAAGTCCCACAAAGAATTTGATTTCACTGAACATTGACATTTCAAATTCCTTGCTCATTTGTTCTGAAAATTCTTTGCAAAGATCATCATTCCCTGTAAAAATAGTATCATCTACAAATATTTCTGCTAGGACAATCTTATTTTCTGGTCCTTCCTTGATATACAAACTATTGTTATCATTATTTCTTTGAAATCCAATTTGAATAAGATAGCTATGCAATCTTTCATACCATGCTCTAGGGGCTTGTTTCAGACCATACAATGCCTTGTGCAATTTGCAAACCATGTTCTTTTTATCTGGATCAATAAAACCTTCAGGTTGTTCAATGTAGACCTCCTCATCTAGTATACCATTTAGAAATGCTGACTTGACATCCATCTGATAAACTTTAAATCCTTTGTAGGCAGCATATGCTAATAAGGTTCTAACACCTTCCAATCTAGCAACAGGAGCAAAAGTTTCTCCATAATCTATGCCTTCTTCTTGAGAATATCCTTTGCACACTAATCTAGCTTTGTTTCTTGATACTTTACCATTTTCATCCAACTTATTTCTGAAAACCCACTTTGTACCGATTACATTTTTGTCTTTAGGCCTGGGTATAAGAGTCCATGTTTTGTTTTTCTCTATCTACTCTATTTCTTCATTCATTGCTTCAATCCAATTATCATTTTCTTATGCATCTTTGACAGTTCTAGGTTCAAAATTAGCAAGTAAACAAGTACCTTTCAACTTACTTCTTGTGATGGTTCCATCAAATTTATTTCCAATGATCTGATCTGCTGAATGATGTCTCCTGACATATTTGGCTAGAACAAGTTCATTTTCTTTTGGATGAATTTTGTCGTTATCTTCTTGCATTTCTCCTCCTTGCTCGGTTTGGTCTGGCTTAGTATCAACTGGCACGGTATGTACCTGCTCGGTTACCTCAGGCTCGGTAATCTCTAACTCAGTATTTTTTGACTCGGTAGACGTTGGCTCGGTAGATGTTTCCAACAACTCGGTTAGTGATGACTCGGTAGAAGAAGATTTCTGATTCTCAGATGCAGTTGATATTATATCCGAATCACTGAAGACGAATCTTTTGTAATCTTCTGGTTCTTTTCTGCTTTCTTCTTCAGTCTTTTCTGCAAATTCATCAACTTTCACATGTATACTTTCTATGACTTTGTGAGTAGATAAGTTCAAGCATCTATATGCTTTACTCTTGCATGAGTATCCAAGAAATATACCTTCATCACCTTTTACATCAAATTTACCTTTTCTAGATTCTTTCAAGATATAACATTTGCTTCCAAATACTTTCAGATAACTTACATTGGGTTTATAGCCATACCATATTTCGTAGGGAGTTTTGAATGAGTCCTTTTTTAACTGTAATCGGTTTAAGGTATGAATTGCTGTACTGATAGTCTCCTTCCAGTATTTGATAGCAACATTCTTTTCTATCATCAAGGTTCTTGCACAATCCATGATGGATCTATTCCTTCTTTCAGCTATGTCATTTTGTTCAGGTGTACCTGGTGCTGAAACCTGTCTTTTGATTCCTCTTTCAATACAAAAGTTATTAAATTCATGTGAAATAAATTCACCACCTCTGTCTGACCTTAGGCATTTCAATCTTTTCCCTGTTTCTTTTTCTACTCTTGCCAAATACCATTTGAACTTTTCAAATGCTTCTGATTTGTTCCTTAGGTACATGATGGTCATCATTCTTGAATAATCATCAACAAAAAGAATAAAATATTTTTCACCAGTATAGCTTTCAGTTTCAATAGGTCCACATAAGTCAGTATGCACAATTTCTAATAAATCTTCAGACTGATAATTTTTTCTTTTGAAACTAGACTTACCCATCTTTCCAATTTGACAATTCTTGCATAAACCGACCTCTGGTTTCTTTAAATCAGGAATGCCTCTCACTTTCTTGAATTTGCTTATCTTTACCAGATTGTCAAAATTCACATGACATAATCTTTTATGCCATAACCAACTCTCTTCTATTTGAACAATAAAACATGAATGTTCATCAAGTTCAAGATAGAACAAGTTACCTTTAGTTTGAATACCAGATCCAATCAGCTTTCTTTTACCGTTCAGCAGTCTTGCTTTGCCTTGGATGAATTCTACTTTGAGTCCATTGTTGAGTAACTGTGACACACTCAATAAATTGTGCTTTAGTCCTTCTACCCAATAAGCATTATCACATACAAGTTCCTGGGTTAGAGTGATTCTTCCTTTTCCTTTGATGCAACAAGGTTCATTGTTTCCAAATCTTACACTGCCACCATCATACTCTTCAAATTGATCAAACTTTTTTTTATCTCCAGTCATATGATGTGAGTAGCCACTATCAATGATCCATGTATCATTCTTACTTATGTGAGAGATGAGTGCCATTTCTTCATTGTCAGATTCATCTTTTACAGCAATGTAAACAATCTCATCCTCTTCTTCATCATTAGAATCATTAGAATCTTTAGCCATAAAATATGATTTCTTACTTTTATCCTTAAATGATTTGAAATCTTTCTTACTGTTCCATTTATTATCTTTCTTTTCATCTTTATCTTTCTTGTTTGGACACCTTGCAGCAATATGACCGACTTCTTCACATGAAAAGCAGATTAGGGGTACTTTACCTCTGTATTTACCTCTTCCTCTTGAATATTTCTTTGCAAGTAGGGCTTCAATTACTTCAAGGTCGCTGTCAGAGCTCTGATCTGATTGATCTTCACTCTCTGACTAAGATTCCTTCTTCTTTTTGCCTTTGTCCTTGAGTGAAAGCTTGGCTTCAAATGCAGACTCAATGTTCTTTGCAGCTGGAACATAATTATCAAAATTATCTAATTCAAATGCTGTCAATCTTCCAACTATGGCCTCTAGGTTTATCTTGTGATTGGCCTCACACCTTCTTTCTTGAATGGCTGATACCCTGATGGCATAAACTGGAAGTAGAGTTCTAAGAACTTTACTTATGACTGTCTCTTCACTGATACTTCCTCCAGAAGCTTTGATAGCACTGACACATGCTTTAATTCTTTCAACATATTTGGCAATATTTTCATCTTCTTTCATTTTCATCTGATCGAACTATCCTCTTAGACTTTCAGCTTTGGGTCTTCTGACATTGTCATCTCCACCATAGATCTCTTTCAGTCTTTTCCACATTTCATAGGCAGTAGTGTAGTCCTTGACATCATCAAACTCTTCATAACTCAAGGCAGATGCAATATCAATCATCATAATGTTATGAGTCTTCTTTATAGCAATGCCATTGATTGATAATGTACCTTATGGTTCTACATATTTCTCATCAAGATATTTCAGACCAGTGTCACAAATGGAAGGTAGATGAAGTCTCATTAATCCCTGCCATGCTGAGAAGTTGTTTCGGTTAAGCCTTGGGATTTCCCTCTTATAAGACATCTTGATCTTTGGCTTTGATCTTTGAAATCTTCTCCTGCAAGCACCAAAAGCTCTGATACCAATTGTTGGAAAATGAAGATGGGGTAACTGAGAGGGGAGGGGTGAATCAGTTACCACAAAAACATTTTCAAAAGTCCCAAAGATGCCTTAAACTTAGTTGCTGCTGCTACTCAATAAACACAAAAATTACTGCTTAAAACTTGATAGATGTTTAGTTAATTTATGAAGCATTTACTGAAATAAGCGATTATGCAAAAGAAAGTAATCATTAACACAGTAGACACCAGATTTACGTGGAAACCCAATATGGGAAAAACCACCAGCAACTAGTCATCAATTTTCACTCTTCTGAAGTGAGCCCTGTTAGGAGCCAACCCTATTAAAGGTTACAAAACACACTGTTAGGTGTGACCCTATTAGAGGATTTAATCACCCTGTTAGGAGTGGCCTGTAAGAGGTCTTTTTGAACAATTCAACTAAATTGCCACCCTGTTAAAGGATTTATGAAATGGCTGTTAAACCAACTCTGTTAGGAGATTTTGGAATCACTGTTACAATGGTTAGAAAGCAACAATGAATGATCTGAAAATACATGCAACTTATCTTGCTGAATACAGATCTCATTTTAGCTCCACAAGATCCTTACTGATCAAATATATCTCTGCAGCTCCAAGATTTCCCTCTGCTCAATTCTGCTTAGGCACACGCAAGTCTCTTCCTTGCACTTCCTTGCACTATCCGTACATACTTTCTATCCTCTCTTTTTTTTCGCATCTTGAGCACCTCTTTATATATTATTCATAATACCAGGTCGGCCCAACCAACTTGTCAAAACAATTCCAAAGTCGGCTTGCCCAACCAACTTGACGAAACAAATTCCAAAGTCGGCTTGAACTAAAAAAAAAAATTCTTCACTGGCCGACGCTGCTCAGTCAATACAGAACAAAAACTTCCTTCCTGTGTTAACCGGCAGAACTCGGTAAAAAATACAATTACCGAGGAATTCGGTAAACCTGCCACTTCCTTTGGAAACCGACTGGACTCGATAAAAGCTGTCTTCGACTACCGAGTGAGCTCGATGAAAACTCAGCTTTCCTTAGCTTACCGCGCGAACTCGGTTATCACTAACCGTTCGCTACAAAATCCTTTGATACCCGAGTGATCTCGGTAAGAACTAAACTTTCCTTAGCTTACCGAGTGAACTCGGTTAACACTAACTCACCGTGTGACATACAGGAACGCTCGGTATACACTGCAAAAGGCTTTTACTGACCGACTGAGCTCGGTAGACTCTGTAAACTATTTTCCTGGTTCATAGAACTTGGTAGACTCTGTCTGATAACTGATATGACATTTGTGTAACATCAAAGAAAATACTCAATTACTTAATTGTATCCAATAGTGTGGTCCATCATTTGCATTCTCTCTAAGACTTTTTTTCATGTAATTTTCTCAAAGAACTCATTAACACAATCTAATCATCATTGTTATTAGAAAATATTATAACTACTACTATTGTTGCTACTGGAATTAATGCAACTGTTGTAAGTTCCATACTCTTGTTTTCTTCCCCTTGCTTTATTTTCTCCTCTTCTTCTTTCTTTCTTCCTCATTGATTTGTTATTTTCAAGTAATATGCTCAAAGAACTCATTAACCCTTTCTAATCATCATCTTCACTATAAAATGTTATAATTGCTTCTAGAGTTGCCACTAGAATAAATGCAACTATTGTCAGTTCTATACTCTCTTTTTCTTCCTCTTGCTTTCTTTTCTCCTCTTCTCCTTCCTTTCTTTCTTCCTCATATGCCTTTCTTTCCTTTTTTAATCTTTATTTTTCCTTATTTTCTTCCTTTCTTTTGTCCTCTTCTTTCCTTCTTTCTCCTTATTTATTCTTGTCTTCTTTCTTTCTCTCTTCTTCCTTTAAACCTTCCTCTTTATTTCTCTTCTTTTCCTCTTCATTCCTCTTCTCATCTTCAATTCTTTTAGCTTGTTTTTCCTTTCTTCTTTCATCCTCTTTTCTCTCTTTTTTTTTTCTTCCTTTCCTCTTCTCATTTTTAATTATTTATTCTTCTTTCTCTTTTCTTCTTTCATCTTCTCTCCCCTTTTCTTGTTTCTTCCTTTCGTTTTCTTCTAAATTTTTCTCTTTTGAATTTTCCTTTGTTCCTTTATCATCCTCTTCAATAGAGCTAGAGTAAGTAGTAATATTGCCAAGAATGTTGGTCTCATATTCTGCAAAAGGATTTTACTTAGTATCTATACCTATGTAAGTACTATCCAATTGCATGAATTCAATACCAATTACTATATGAGGAGGTGATAATACTTCCTATGTCTCTTTAGCTTCATCTTCACCATTAGTGGTAGTACTAGCCTCCACATATAGTGGACTAGTTTTTTCTAGCTATGTACTCTTCTTAGGCATAGAAGTCATATATTTTACTATGATTCTTTTGTTTCCTTCTTAATCTCTTCATAGTTACTTCCTATCACAAGAATTTCTTTTCATTTTATCATCAGCAAAGGTTTAATACCTTTCAAGATTCACTTGATATCTTCCTTTGTGCTAACTTCATAAAATTTCTGAATCATGTTTTTTGCCAACTTTGTATCTTCCTTTATTACTCTTTTCTTCTTGTTTAATAAGCTATTGTATAGATCTTCTCAAATCTTGTTCTAAATGCTATAAAATCTCTTATTTCTCAAGATCATATTCCTCACTAGAGCATTGTCTAATTTTCTCCTATCCATATTTTTATACAAGCTATAATAATTATTAAACTAAACAAAAATGTCATTATTTATTATCTACATGTTTAGATTCTCTAGCTTTGGTTTCCAAGATTTGTTGTGTGTTGGTGTCCTTATTTTTCTCACTCTTTGTTCAACTAGTTTCACTTCAATTTCTTCATCAGGCTCCTTTGAATTACTAATTTGCGAAGTCTTTCTTCTCTTTTTGGGCCCACGAAACATTTGCTTGACTCTTTTCTTTGAAGGTGGTGTAGGTTCTTGTTTAGTATTCACTAGTCTCTCTAACTTCCTCTATGCAATATATCTATCATCTTCTTGTCTCTTCTTAGGCTAATCTTGATGTACATTGATTTGTTGGATTAGCGCAATTGTTGTATACTATATCGTAGGTATTTTTGAAGTAGTTTTTGCCACTATCACTTCCATAGATGGTGATGCAATGACAATAGGTAGCTGAAAAAGCCTTAGTTTTCTTATAGGTTTCAACTCTCATGCAATTTCTTTGACCTCATCAAATTCATCTCTTGTCATACCAGATTATTTAAGAATGGATTTTATTTTATTCTCCACATTCTTCTTAATTTATTTCTTGTGAAGCTCAAAATGAACTTCCATTATCTTTTCCTCATAGGTACCCCATCTAGGACATTCAATACCCCTCTCTAATTTTAATATGATCTGCATATAGCCTTCAATGGGCTCTTCACTCATTTCATATCCCATGGGTTCAATAAACTTCACCCTAGGTTCTATTGCCTCCATACATGTAGCATCAGTTTCTACCATGAAATATATTTATTCCTTATATTTTTTCACCATAGAAGGAGGGATTATTTATCTCAACTTCATCTCAAATTGAAAGCTCTTCATCATTCTATCAATGTCAGTATCTCTTACATTTTCTAATCTTGCCCTGTAGGACCCTGTAACCATCTTCATTGACCATTCATTTCTATCCCAATTTGTCATACCAAAAAACTATTTGGTTACATAAAGGAAGAAGTGTGTTAATAGGGATTCAAATATGTATATTGCATTCTTGGACTTCTTCATCTTAGCAATATTGTCCAACAATTATACTCTAAAAATCTCACACATATTCACTTTCTTTCTTTCAAATACCATGACATATAAAGCATGCAAAAGTCCTATTAGCATTGAGTTAGCTCTAAAACTATGGTTTAACATATATCCTTCAATCTTGCATAGTATTTTGATTGGACAATATCCTAAATTAGATCAACTCTCATGTTCCTACCATCAAATTTGGTTTTAAGGTTTGTTTCAACAACCTTTCTCGAATTTCTATTGTTCACTAGATTACATCCTTCATTGGTCAGTCGTGTGACCTTATGAATTAGGTCATTTTCAATTGTGACTTGTACATTGCCTATAAAAAAAAAAAAACTCTTCATGCACTCCACTTAGGATAATTCTGGTCCATTCATGATTGTTGAATTCTATGCAAAACATATACTTAATCAGACTCAACTTGTTTGGGTATTTGTACTCAAATTTTATTGTTAGGTCCCCATTACAAATAAATCCTAAATCTTTATGGATGTCCTCATCTCTAATATTCTAAAATTTATAGTGAATGTAACTTCAAATGTCTTCTATGTGAAGTACATTTTGCAAGATTTGGGAAAATACTCTTAAAGGATCATCTTTGAGAGAAATAAATAGATGTTTCTTAATCTTGTATCTGGGTCTATCAGTTACATAACACACTAATTATCTTTCCATAATACTTAGTTTCTTATACTAAAAGTTCAATTCAAGCTTCATAAAATACCTTTAATATATTATGTTTAGGGCTTTTGCAACTTCACACTTCAAATGCCTTTCTTCGCACTTGAATTCATTGTCAAATCAATCACAACTTTTGTTGATCTTAGATTGGTTTTGAGAAGTGAGTGTCAACACACTTAAGGCATTTGCTTACTCCATGTTGAACTAGTAATACATGTTGAGCACAACATGTAAATATTAGACTATGTTGAGTTGCAATAAGTGTCAAGTCACTCAGGTGCCGAGCAGATAGACCATTCCAAGTGATTTAGGAGCCGAGTAAATAGTGGATGTTGAATAATGTAGGTGTTGAGTCATAGTATATAGAAAAATGCATGCTGAGCATCAAAGACTTCATATACTAACTGATACAGATTTGATAAATTTGTTTGTAATGGCACAAACAACTATGAATTTATTTTTTGAGCCAACTTAATATTATATTTCAATATTATGGAGATTAGGATGAATCTATATTGTTTCGTCCATTTTGCAATATCTTAAGACTATCTTGTTAACCAAGTTATAGTGTATATGTAGCTATAACCAAGCAAAGGATTGGGTTTACTATGTGACAAGTTTGTATAGACATTTAAGGGACTTGGAATTATTTTTTGGTAACTAATTCACCCCTCCCCTATCATTTACTCTTCTTACATTTCCAAGAATAAGTTCTTTATTAACCCCAAGTGTCTGATGAAAGACCATTCTAGGTCTTTGAGCAATCTTGGATCAACCAAAAAATGTATCTTGTTTAATGTTCCACTCTTTTATTCATGAATTAGTATTTTTATTTCATGTTATCTACCATTGCCATCATGTCAAGGACCTATCCTAGATCCTGTACAAAATCTTGTGCTTCATGTGCTTTCATTTCTATGTCGTTATTTGTGATATTTTTTTCCCTATAGTTTCATCCTATGTAGCAGGTTGTTCTAGTTGGTGTGGTTTCCTTAGATTACATGAAATCTTACACATTTAGGAGCTGGTTAAAAGTACAATTGTAGACCCACCTTTAAGTGCGCATGATTTCATATTATCATTTACAAGGATATCAATTTACTCTTCCAAATATTGGCCTATATTGTAATTAAATGTTTGATTAGATGACTTGTGGTTTATCTAGTTATTAAATGAACCTTGGGTAGATGTAGGAAAGAATTATTCAATAATGGAATATGATCTTAGAGGATAGAAGATAGGAGATGTGAGCTAAGGCTCAAAGATTGTAAATTATTGTTTTGTATAAGGTTGCAACTCATAAGTACTTATAGAAAGGAATGTTGTGGTTTCCCGACATGTGAAGTGAAATAATTACATCTATGAATATGTTGCATCTATGCTTGTGTTCTATATAGTTTCATTAAGTTATGCATAACTTCCTTCTATGTCTCTTAGTAGCGAAGTGTTAGGAGGGTTATAGATGAGTTTATTTCTCATGTTGTTATCGAATCTCCTATTATCTCCTTGTCACTTAGACATAATTTACGATGACATATGTGATCTAATAGTAACTCAAATTTATTATAGAGATACAAATGTTATGTTGTTTATAAATGTTCACTCCAAAATAATTTGATTTGTATTTCTAAAGTGAAAAATCTCAATCCTTCGATGTGTTTAAGATCGTCAATGTCAGAGAAGAAAGAGAAACTAGTAGGAAGTTGAAATGTCTTAGATCAAATAGAGGAGGTGAGTTCACTTCAAATGAATTAACTACACAGTGTGAGGAACAATGAATTATAAGGAACATGTCACCTACTTGGACATATGAGCATCATATAATTATTGAAAAGACAAATGGATCGATCATTTATTGTGTAAGACCATTGATGTTGCAAAAAGATGTTCGAAAAAATATTTGAGGAGAAGAGACAAGTACCAATTTTCTTAGATGGAAAAATGTAAACTACCATTAAATCCATAAATAAAAAGAATATAATGAAAAAATATGCAATATAATGAAATGGATAAAGAGGATAAGTAAAGCCTTTATCAACCAATTTTTCTACTCTCATTATTTGCTGAATATTGATGTATCAACATTAGTCTTTATCAATGTTGAATAAATGGAACTAGTAAATATGAATCCAAAACAAAAATTATATAATCGATTTTTTCTCATATGACTAAAATTACTAAAATTGTTTATTAATCTAAATATTTATAAAACTCAAAACAAAATTCCTTAAAATATTTAATATTTCTTATCCATTTTCTTAAAATAAAGAATATCTAATGTCTAAGGAGGAGTTATTATTGCATAAATCACATCTATCCAACTTCTCTTACCATGTCTCCGTTCAACCTCATCTATGCACATTAGGAGGAAGTGTTGACTCCTAAAAAAAGGAAAGGGGGGGGAGGGGAAGGAGGAAGTGTTGACTCTTAAAAAAAGGTGGTGGGGGAAGATTCATTATTTTTGTTTTTAATTCATAGATTTTGAATTACACATCAATTATACAATACAGCTTGGTAGACGTTGTACATTCAACGTTCTCATTAAATTCCAATTTTTGATCTTAAATATCAGCATCGTACGTCTATCTGCCGACTTAAAAATCTTTTAATAAAATATTTAAATGTACAAATGTGATGCTTAAAGAGAAACCAACATAACTAAAGTTATGCATCTAGATCAAAATCATATCAATATTCACTCGAACTAACATAGTTCTAAACTTTGAAAAAGGATCATATACATACTCACCGAAAGAATACAATGTATAGTTAAATCAAACGATCATATCTACTGTCAAGATATGCAAGTTGAGCTATTGAAGCATCATTGACATCATTCAACTTGAATGCACATGCCTCGTAGGCTAAAATATGATGCAATTTCTGTACAAAATAAAAAGCTTACTTCTTGTGTTTAGTAATTTTTCCATATTCGAAACTTTCTTATTCACATAAAACCTTGAAAAGCGACATTGAGGAGCTCTCTCATTGGGCTGTCAAAAGTAATAAGATGCCTTCAAAAAGTCCCAAAATTTCCGCATTGAGTACAACTATTTGCAATTAGGGTGACGCAATATTCGGATTTGAAGGATGTCCAAAAACCGAAAAATAAAATACTCCTCGCAAAAAGACAGGAGATGCGACCTCCTGCCCACTCAGAATTGCAGCGAAGTTTCGTTGATGCCCAACTTTCTACATTTTTCAAACCGACTATGGAAACACAGTGTTTCTCTTTATTCAATTGGGTCCTTTAAAGTTGCTCATGATTTTACACTTGAATGAAACAGATTATCGCCTGCATTATAGGCGCCTGAATGATTTGTCCCCATTGTTTAGCATCCTTCACTTGTTAGACATGGAGAAAAAGGAGTGTGAAGTGTGTAAGCCAGAAGATGATAGTGAAGTTGAAGAATTTTTCGCCTTGGTGCAAAGAATCCAAACAATGAAAACGCTTTTTAAGAAGAAACAAATGAATTTATGTTCTGCAGAAATCATGCATAGGGTCAAAAATGTGGATGTGAAAGTTATAAACATGAAATCTCCATGGAAGCTTTCAATTGTTAAGGAGGATTTCTTAGTCTCGCGGGGATGTGGATGTGAAAGTTATAAACATGAAATCTCCATGAACATAGCCCGTCTACGCAAAGGAATTTAACCGCTTGTGCCGACAGCAATATACCCAGTTGTGAGAGATCCGTTGAACCAGATAAAGGTATGCGAGTGGAGAATTTTGACCTAAATATTGAGGCGAGCCCAGATAAATAAGCTTATTTCCTTAGGCTTTTTTAATTATGTTTGCAGTAAAGTAACGTTGGTGTTGGAACTATTTTTTTTTTGGAGTAAGCCGCAGGGCATTGGCATCGAATTAAAACAAAAATTTAGCGAATCTTATATGCCAGGAAATGATTGTGTTTGTGTGTTTATCTTTTCTAAAACTAATATAGACGATATAAAGGTAAAACTGATAGTACTGTTTGGATTTAGATGAAAATTAAAATTTAGCGAACCTTATATAGTAGAAAATGAATCTGTTTGTATGTTTACCTTTTCCAACACTAATATAGATGATTTATAGGTTAAGATGATACTACAACATTGGGGATTTAGGGCCGTTAATAATCGCAATAGAGATTTGTATAAAGTTAGAAGACTATTAATGTGATCGTAAAAATTCTTCAATTTTTTATTTCAGGAATCATAATATTTTTAATATATTTATGTTTCTTTTGTAAATAGTGTGAAAAAAAAATGTTCTTAATATATGGCATTAAATAAAAATATTTCTAGCGATTCTTTTATTTGATTATTCAAGCTATTTCAGTTTATTTATATGAAAACTTCTTAATTCATTATCCTAAATCTAATAGGGATTGAGGTGATACATGTTTAAGGTATGATTGAATTTATTCTAAATAATATAATTTAAAGTAAACTTTGAATAATATAATTTATTCTAAATAATATAATATAATTTATTCTATAGAAAATAAATTCATGTATCTCTATGCATGTCATTATAGATTGGAAGAGTTTATCCAAAAGAAGAGTCCTCTTATAAAAGATACTCCAACAAGACAAACATTTGTGACTATTCTTCCAATATAATCAAACCGAACTTGAGACCATGGGGAACTAGCCCCACTCTCTTGCCAAATTAAAGACTACAAATTTCTCACAATATTACATATTGATGGTTTAGAAATTCTTATGTGATTTTTAAAAAGTACACAACATTCTTCATTCAAATCAACAGGTTTTTATATGGGATTTTTATGTTACTTTAAGGGGTTACTAGAGAATCTTCTTCAATGTAATGATATTTGTAAGTTTATACCAATATTACATGTAGAAATCAACATAGGCTTCTAATCCAAGCTATGGGAACTGACACCTATACACATGATATGTTGACTTAATTTTAGGTTTTATAGCGGCATCAAATTTTGTTTGATACATTACTTAATTGCCATGGGTAGTTTTTCCACTACTTCTATTTGAAGAGTACATCCCTCCTTTTGTCAAGGTGCTCACATATATTTCTACACTTCTTTCTACAATTAGTCCATAAAATATTTTAATTCATCTCTTTGCTTTTCTCTTTTCATGATATTATAGTAATTATCTTTTGGTTGCAAGTTGATATGAGTAAAACTTTAGCTCAAAGTCTCTCATAGCCACACATTTGACCATGCCCATTGTTATTTTATGCATATTTTGAAGTTGCAATTTGATCCTCATTAAAAAGAGAAGCTAATAGTTTACTAGTAAATATTAAATTGGTTATTATTATGAAGTTTTGATCCAGGTTCATATATTGAAACATTAAGTTGTTTAATTTGTTATAAAGAACCTAAAGATAATTGATTCATCATCCTCCCCTCTCAATTATATAACATGTGTGTGTGTGTGTGTGTGTGTGTGTGTGTGTGTGTGGGCGCGCGAGCGCGCGCATGTGTTTGTGTGTGCCCGCGCTCGTGCACACACATGTGTGTCTAAACACACACACACACACACACACACATGTTATTTCAATGAAAAACAATATTGCCTATTAGTGTTAAAATGTGTATAACAACTGAGCTATCATATTGTCAAATCTATGAAGGCTGATATATGTCAATATCAAGCAACATAGTTGAGCTCTGATGGCTGAGATATGTGAATATCAAGCAACATAGTTGAGCTCAAGCATTGAAAAATTAATTCTACCTACACTAACATAAGGGGATGTTAGTGCAGACCAAGCTATGTAGAGTTTATTGAGTTACATAGTAGACAGTGAGAAAATGTTTACCGAGTGCCAGTAAGGAAGAACAATATATTCACTAAGTGATAAAGGAACAAAATCAAAGTTTTAATTCTAATGCAATACAATACTACCAAGCAAGGAATTATTTTACCTGAATCAAGATATAGATATAAAAGATTGTTTTGATGTATGTTAATTGATTGTTTTTTATTACAAGGTAGAAGGATAAATGAAAATAAAAATGTATATGAAGGTAGGGTAACTCATTTTGGAACCTCTATTTCTATAGAGTCCTAAAATTCTAATTAGGTCAAGCTGTGAGACAGAAAATGAAAACTATAAAAGGAGTAGTTGAAAATAGTTTAAAGTAATTGGTGGATAGAGCTTTTGTTGGAGAAAGTGTTGAAGGAAGAATTGAAGTGAGGAAGAGATCAAGGTCAAGGAGAAGTCAAAGAGATCAGAGACAAAGTTGGAATGATTTTTATATTTATTATAATAAGGTAGTAATTATAGAGTAGAAGAGGAATCTAATCGAGAAAAGTAATTTTCTATTGTAAATATCATTGATGGTATTGGTTAACCACTATAGTAGTTTCCTAAATCCTTTAAAATGGTGGACCTATAAGTCCTATATGTGAACTCTTAATTGAGAACATAGTTGAAGAGTGTTGTAAAATCCTTGAAAAAGGTAGATCTAAACAATATTTATTTTATACTCCTAATCAAGTAAGTCATCAGATGTGACAAACATTATAGCCCTAACAAGGAAACATCTTATTCTAGTAGTGCTAGATTTATTAGTACAAATCCCCATTGTATTATACCAAATAAGTGTGACATGTGTTATGTTTCATGAGATTATATGTTTTACATTGTAAATGTTAAATTAGTAACATTATTTTTATTTACTAAGTAATGTGATGGAAAAGTAGTGATTACCGAGTTATAGTAGATAAAAATGGAAAGGACTAAATTTGTTTGAGTGTGAAAAGTTATAGAGGATACAAATTCACCCTCCTTCCCCCCACAGCCTATAAAGAAACTTGTAACAAAGAATATAATCATTTCCACGTAACCCATAATAGATTTGAAATAAACATGCAATTGAAATCCACATGCAAGAGAATATACAACATTCCCACAAAAATGTGACACAAGATATACCTTGGCAACCATCATGGAGGGAAAAACCTAGCCTCCAAAAGCATCCATCACCATGTATTATTCAGGAGAAAAATACCATGGCAATACAACCATGGAAGCCCTCAAAGCCATAGTCACTACCAAGAAATCCATGTGAACAAGCATGAATGCACACATCCCATGCCATGCTTCCAACCTTCACAAATGCTCCCTTCGCTGACCTATCAAGCCTTGTCCTACTTGACCCTTTCCCTTTTTCACTTTTGTCTTCTCATACAACAACTACCCGTGTGGATGGTTATATAATAGCAAGTCTCACAAAACAACCAAGTGGTATTACATAAACCATAGGCTAAAACCATGTACTGCCTAACCCATTGACTACACATTTAATATTAGAATTTTAATTCTTTTTTCCAATATTAAATAATTACATGAAATATTATCACAATATTACAATACAACTCATCAAATCTATCCCATGAAAATCTTTACATGTTGCACATCCATCTAGGTGCAACATTACATAATAAAATAAAATAATACAATATACTAATATTATGCAATATGTGAAACACCCATTATCTCAACAATCTCCCACTTGTTGTATACATTGCATAGGGTCAATCTGTAGCCACATAAATGAACAAGGTAAAAATCCCTCCCAACACATCCACCATCATAGATCAAAGTACAACATGTGCTCCATCTTGGTACCCACAACAAAATCAAAGTATCTAGTATCTCAACATGAATGATCTCACCTCCAATTATGCCACTACCATTGAATATACATAGAAGCCATCCAAAGAGAAAGTCACCCAACCTTTTTAATTAGAAGATCATAAAATCCTATACTAAATAAAATGCAAAGCACAAAAACCTGATACAAAGGTAATCACATGTATCTATAGTTGTCAAAATATCCATAGCTAAAATAACACCCACAACAAGTGCCAAACCCATCCAACTATCCATACCTCCAAAGTTATACTAAGTGAATCTCACATCATCAACATATCCAATATGTAACCTGCAATTACAAGCCTTAAGAGAAATATCTGCCATATATTTACCAAGAAGCTCCCATTGCAAAAGATAATGTCAAATATATAACCAATCCACTCACAACATCTCAAATAAGTGAATTCATGTAGTTTCAAGGGCATCCACAACACACAAACTAATAACCTACAAGAAAAAATCTCATAGCAAGTCTTGAACACTATTTGAAGTTCTCCACAACCAATAGAGGAAAGAGATAAAGGAATAATCCACATCATCTCTCACATGACATACATGAGCACAAACCAGTGATCACAATCTCCAACCAATCTCAAATCCAATGTAAGAAAAATTGAACATCCAAAGAGATAACAAAAACCAAGGAGAAAACATCAAAATCATTACCTATATCATGTCCTTCTACATGCACCTATAGATGTAAACTATGCAAGTTTGATCTCATCGACAAAACCCCAACAATAAGTTCCAACAGCACCCAAACCATATAACTAATCATGAATGTAAGAATCTCACAAGAAGATCAAAATCATAAACCATTCCTAACTCAATGAATAACCATTCCTAAAGCAAAGAATATACCCAATATAAAACCATCTCCCAAACTCAACTAGCATAAGAAAATATGAAAATGGAGATAACCAATACTAATCCACCTTTAAAATGAACCCTTTAGAACTAATTCATGTACCATAGCTCAAGATCCATATCCATGAAAGACAAGTAAAAATATAATGCACCTGAGAGAAACAATGGGCTATACCTCTCAAGTAGTAGAATGCCAAGAAGACCAAGAGTGGTGAATGAGAATTCTCATCAAGATATCAAAGTCTCCAACCAAGGCTCATCTAACAACAATCTCCTCTCAAGTCCATATTAGGTGAATGCCCCTCAGAGTCTCCTATTGAAATTGTCAACTATTCAAACAAATACTTCTCTAATCCAAGATAAATCAACATCACCACCATCTCTAAATATCTATGAGCACCTATAACCAATCAATCCATGCCAATTCCAAATGCAACATAGCAATATCATGAAGTATCCATCTTACAATCAATGTATTCAATACCAAGAAACTAACCAAGATCATTGTCAAAGTTCCAACCATGGCCTCGGAAACATAAAATATGACATGATCTAACCATCTCAACCAAAGAGATAACATGCTCCATTTGAACATACTATAACATGTCAAAACTCTAAATGTATATCAAGAGTATACCATCACATAATAATGAAACCATCCTCACACCAAGGATAACATGTTAAATAAAAGCATAAACAACACCTTTACCAAAAACCTAATTATTCCTCAAGATGCAACCATCTCCATACACCATGAAGAAAAACCATGTCCACATACCATGAAGAACCATCTCCACACACCATGAAGATAACCAAGAACTCCACAAGTCCTCAAGATGTAAATATCTTCACACACTATGAAGATAACAAGTACACCATGCAAATGTCAAAGATGCTTTTGTAGCAACAGAATCTAAGAAAAACCTCCAACATTTGCAAACACTCAACAAATATATCAATGCAACAACTCCCACTCAACCTTGGTACCAAGACATCATAAAACCCATCTCCTACATGAAGATCCTCTAGGTCTATACACACACAACTAAACTATCAATACCAAGTGAAACCAAGATCTCTAAAACAAGAAGATACAACCCAAATCAAGAACTAATCCTGCACTATCACCCCATCACTATCACAAGCTCGCACTAAACCATATATCAAATCTATCCATGACACATGATGAAAAAACTATCTCCTAATCATGAGAACCAACCGAGGCATCAAACCACTAAAGAAATCAAAGTGCACATCATGAGCTCCTCAAAAGAAACCAAATAACCAATGTCCTCTACCAAATTGATATACCACCATAACCAAATTAGGAATCCAAACCAATAAACATCAAGGATGTGCTTGTATATCCAATTATGTCATGTCAAAATCTATGGCACCATGATCACATCCATGAATCAAGCATCTGACTCTCAATGTATCCAACTTGTCAGCATAAAAGAGTCAACCACAAACCTCTATGATGACTATACCTTGTAACAACATCTCATCCCTTGTACATGAAGAAAAATTAGTAAATCATGTGACTTAGGGGATAGAAAACCCAAATTCAAGTCACTAATCTAAAGTTGCATCAATAATAAAAGATCAATGAGCAAAGACAACCCATATCCAAGCTATAAATGCAACCTATAAGTATAGACCGCTTACAACACTACACAACTTGTACACCCAACAAGTCATCATACATATCCAAACCAAACACCAATAACTATATCACCATGAGACTAATCTAAAATATGGACTGAGTATACAATGGCATCAAATCCAAATCTCAAAATAGACAATGCCATAAACTCACAATGCTACCATAGTCAATATATATCATAAATTGTTTATATAAATACATCACCAAATAAACCATGCTATACCTACACCAAATCTAAACCAATGTGTAAAGCTTTCCAAGATCTTTCCATTGACTACTCGAAGTCCAAAATCCAAATATGTGTGCCCAAGTTATGTCCTAATCTATTCTTAAAAGAAATAACATCTGAATTTTTGGGCTCTTAAAACTTGAAAAAATGTCAAAATCATAGAACCAAACCTACACCAAGTTTTAGTTCTCTAAATTATCTATCTAATGCCTATAATAAGTCTAAAATTTGATATCCTAAGAGAAAGTTATGGTCATTTTACTAAGACAATCTTTTTACTATTTTCACTACAATTTTTCTTTGTGACAAAATTTTTGATGGGATTAAATTTGATAGTCATCATGGTTTGAAACTAAAAACACTCTTTCATTTCCTCTAAACATGACCAAACTAAGGCATATTATATATCAAAATTTGTGTAAACATCGACCCAGATCCAATGGTGAGGTTTTCTTATTTAGGAGGTCATTTTTTCAACCTACACTCTAAAGCCCTCATTTAAATGAAACATTAAAAAAAAAAACCCTTTTTTCCCAACAAATTCACATGCCCAAAAACCTATCAATATCCCATCATAATAGCAAACCCAAAACCCTCAGATATGCAATTAACAACACATATAACTTGCCCTTTCTTGTATCCTCTCATGCATTCCCATAGATTCAATCTAGGGTTACAATAATAAAACCATAGCTTTGATACCACTTGTAAGGAAACTTGCAAGAAAGAATATAACTATTTTCACATTACCCATAATAGATCTAAAATAAACATGCAACTGAAATCCACATGCAAGAGAATGGACAACATACCCAACAAAATGTGACACAAAATATGCCCTGGGAAACACTAATTGAGAGACAAACCTAGGTTCCAAAAGCATCCATCACCATGTATTATTCAACAAAAATAACCATTGCAATACAACGATGGAAGCCCTCAAAACCATAGACACTACCAAGCAATCCATGTGAAAGAACATGAATCCACACATCCCATGCCATGCTTAAACCTTCACAAATGCTTGCTTGGCTTACCTATCAAGCCTTTTCCCACTCAACTCTTTGTCTTTTTCCCTTTTTTCTTCTCATACAACAACTACCCTTGTGGATGCTTCTATAGTAGCAAGTCCCACAAAACCACGAAGTGGTATTACATAAACCATGTACTAAAACCATGTGCTACCTAACCCATTGACCCCACATTTAATATTGGAATTTTAATTCTTTTCCCTAATATTAAATAATTACATTAAATATTATCACAATCTTACAATAGAATTCATCAAGTCTATCCCATGGGAGTCTTTATATGTTGCACATCCATTTAGGTGCAACATTACATAATAAAATAAAATAATACAATATAACAATATTATGCAATGTGTGCAGCAACCATTATCTAAACACAACCACCACAACATCCTACCTATCCTTACTATTTTAACAATCAATATCAAAGCTTAGTTCTCTTATCAAATATTTTGCCACTTGAGAGTAAAATATCAAAATCTTGAAGAACTTTAGGTTGGATAGGGTCCTATTGAGAATTATGTTCTAGAGTTGAGGATGGCCATGAATAAAACAAATGAACTAAAGAACTACTTGAACTAGTCCTTGAATAGAAGACAAGAAATTTCCCACAAACCAATGAGACAACCTACTAGGAGAAAGTCATTGAAGAATTATCTAATAGAAATATGGTTAAAAGCAATAAGTTGGGTCTCAATTTTGTGAAAGTTTGTGGATTGAGATCATGATTATTTAGAAATAGGTGCCCATTAAAAAAAATAAAAAATGGGCACTCATATTAGTCCTGGGCACTTGATTCAAAATTCAAAAAATTGGGTACCTATTGTTTAAAAATTTATGTGCCCATTTTAGAAAAAATAAATAGGCCTTGCAAGACCAAGCATATCGCTTGACCTTTTGAGTTTTGGCTATGGCATTGAACTAACAAATTCACACCTTGAAAAAAATCCATTACATTTATCACTGTTCTGATTTCAAAAATATAAATTTTATAGTGTTATGATTATATTTATTATTTTTACATTATTTTTTAATGAAAGGTGGTACATAAATGTAAATTAGTGAGGTTCACTAAAGCTTTATTAACTTTTTTATTTTAAGATTTTCCTTAAATTAATATATATTTCATCAGTCTACATACACTTCTTTTGAATTTTTTTAAGGAAAAGATTTTTTGGAAAAAGCATAATTTTGATCAACTTATTGTGTCCATTCACAACATGTTTTAAAATTTACCTTTATAGTTAAATAATAATTAATAATAGAATAATTATTCAATTAAAAAATAAGGAAAACTATTATCATCAATATGTTGTGTGTTATGTAACTTGCTTTAAAAGGATTTACAAGAAAACATACATTTGTGTCAAATTATGGTGTTCGTAAACAAGTGTGGTATGGTCCTAAAACATGCATTTTGAAAAAAAGTGGTTTTTAAAAATCCATATTAATAAAAAAATTTATGATATCAGTACACAAATAAATTACATATTCAAAAAGTAGATTTTGAACACTACAATTTTTATTTCTAGATTTTTTTATATTCAAAATTTAAATGCCTCAACATTTTGACATCAATTGATAAGAACTTTCAAAAATAGGAAAAGCACTTTCACTTTTTGTCCAAAAGTGAGACCCAACTTCTTGCACTTACCCATATGTCTAATGAATCTGATCTTTCTATAATTGATCTACTAGAGAAAACTCATAGTCTTACTAAGCAGGTTAAATCATTAAAAAGGGAATAAGAAGCATAGTCTACAAGGATGTATAAGGTGATCAAATAAACTAGAAAATCTTAGGATAAAAAATGAATGATCAAAGAAGATAAGAGACAAAATGTTTAAAGAATGGATGAAAAAGATGAATAGATTTTAAGATTGACATAGAACCACTATGACATGTCAAACCACTTATGTTAAGGAAATTAGGAAATTGGCAAGAAAATGGAAGAAATTATTCTAATGATTGAAAATGAAAGATTGAAGACTAAACTAAAATAAAAGAAAGAATTGATTAATAGAATGAATAGTGTTGGCATTAAGGTCATTTCTTCTATTGATGACTCAACACTTATTCAATTGAAAGCTTATCATTCAGTTTCTAGGGCTAACCAAGTGATTCAATTGTTCCTGAGTTAAGTAGTCAATATATAGTGTCTACTGAGCACCTGAGTAAGTTTTTAGTGTTTTCCAGGCTACATAGTGTTTACTATGCTTCAAAGAAAATGTTCAATGCAAACCATGCTGGAATATTTGGGAGATTATTAGAAGATTGGTTTCAAGGATTAATAATGATGATATTCATATGGGGGATTATTGTAGATATGCTACTAAGATGATATGTTACATCCATGATGGAATTTGTCATTGATGTCAACATAGCATTTTTCTGTGGAATCTAATAGGAGAACAATTGAAAGATCAAGTTGGTATAGATGGCTATTTGAGTATTATAACCACCTGAGGTTATTGGAGATACTGCTATGTATTTGGTATATGTAGTTAACATTGGAAGAAGAAAGGGTAAGTCTAGAAGAAGTTATGTAAGTGTTGGTGATGTTTGTTTTGAGAAAGGGTTTATAGAGGCATATTCCAGTAAACTTTTTATATCTCTTTGCAGAACTAATATCTTGAGGATCAAGGTTGAGGACATGGAGAAGACATGTTGAGAATGATATGTCTAAGCTTTCTCATCATGCTATTTTGTGTACATAAAGTTATTCAAGTTGCAAGGTGGAAGATTAATGTTATCGCTAAGTGTAGCATGTTCTTAATGTGGTGCCATAATAATTAATTGAAAAGGTCTAATAGCCAACTCAGGGAATTGTTTTAAGGACTCAGTATAAAGGACAAACATTTTCCTTTATCATGTACAATGGATAATATGATTTAATGATTGATGATAAGTAGTAGAGAGTGAAGAATGTGAAGTTGAGTAGAGTAGTGAAGAAGTGATTAGACGTTTGGTATTTTGATTCAAGGTTTGTGACTTGGTCTACAAGGTCTAATAGTGATTGGTCCAGTTGATAGGATAGAGAAAAGGGGAAGATAATAGTAAATTACTTGTTTGAGTAGTGATCTCCTTTTTTAGTTGAAATTGCATGTTTGTGTAGTGGGCTCCTCTTGTAGACATTGTACTACAACTCCTAATAGGGTTGGAATCTCCTTATAGGGGTTCAAAGTCTCCTAATATAATTAGTATATCATCTTTATATAATTAGTACATCATCTTGTGGGCATCATTCCCATCGGGGTTTTCTCTTTGATTAAGGGTTTCCCTAGTCAACATATCTAGTGTAATTATCTATGAGCATTTTATTATGGTTTTTATTTACTTTGGTTGAAAGGTTAAGTTTTTTTAAAGAAAATAAATGTTTTAATTGTTGGATAACTAATTCATTGCACACCCCCCCCCCCAAGTTATCTTGGTGGACTATTGTTTCTAACAATTGGTATCAAAGCATCAGGTCCTTGAAGATAAAGTTTAACAACTTTGTGAGATCCATGGCGAATATCTCTAGGAAAGATTGTCTAAAGTTTGATGGAAGGAAAAGATGAAGATGCATCTATTGTGTAAGGGTATAGGATATTGGATCTTGACAAAATAAGAGAAAACAATCTTTGCTAGAGAAGACTTGGAAACTTTTACCAAGGTATAAAGAAATCTCTTCATGTGTGACATGAGAGCTAGAGAAGAACTATTGACTACACTTCTTGAAATTGAGTACAATCACGTAAAATCACTTGCTACTTAACACAAGATTTGGAAAGATTTGGAAAATAGTTTTGAGGTGATGCAAATTCTAAGAAATTGAGGCTATAAAGTTGGATTCGTGTGTCCCAAGATGCTAAAATGATGGAAGATGATTCTAGAAGAACATATATAGGAAAGATATCAGAAATTACTATATGTATTAAACCTTAAGGAGGAACCAAAGAAGATGATGAGATTATATGGAATATATTGAAAACTCAAACACCACCATTTAAGTCAATAGTTCTGATGATACAGTTGTAGATATCTTGTACCAAAGATTTCACAAAGGAGACATTTCTTGGAAGACTTGAAGAAGTTGAGAATGAACTTAGATAGTCTGGAGAATCGACCAGAATAGAGACAACATTCAGTGCCTTGAATATTCAAACTAACTTATCAAGGAGCACAAGTGGTAAAGGAGTTTTTTGTAGTAGTAGCATATCTAAGGAAGATAGAAAGATTGAAGGAGTAGGCCTTCTGGTAAGAAGGGAAAAAGGAGGTAATAGATGACTATGGTCATTATGCATCTAAGTGTCCTAAATCAAAGAAAAAGTATAAGAGAAATCACAAACCTAGAAAATATAGAGTGTTTGTATGCAAATGAAGGTAGTGATTCTAATGAACAATCACTAAGTGCTAGTGATGATGAAATTGGATTTTTGGAAATTAAAAGAAGAAATTCCATAGAAGGTAGCTTTGGTATCACAGGTTTAGAAGAAATCTAATTGGATAATTGGAGGTGGTTGTTCACATCATATGACTAGTGATATGAACAAGTTTGTTGACTTAAAAAGTCAAGACAGAGGAATTGTCAGAGTTGGAAAAATGCAGGATGTCAAATTAAAGGTATTGGATTCATAACTCTTGATGGTAAGATTAATGGTGATGATGTATATTTTGTTGATGGTTCAAAGAAAAGTATTTTTAGTGTTGGACAACTAGTAGACAAAGTTTATTAGTTATAGTTCACTGAAAAGACATTCATGATCAAAAACAAATCTGGAAAGGTAATTGGAATAGGAATCCAATCTAGAGCTAATGTATTTCAATTGAATCCAACCGAAATGATATGTTTTGTTGCAAAGGTAGATGATAGTTGGTAATGACATAAGAGATTTTGTCATATAAACTTTGACATTATTGTAAGGACTAGTAGAATGTTTTTAGTTAGAAATTTTCCAAATATTGTAAGGCCTACTAACACAATTTGCAAGTATCATGTTTTGGCAAAGCATAATAGAAATTTTTTCTAAGCAAGAACCTTACCACTATAGTGAAGTTGGAGATTGTACACATATCTCAAAGGTCCTAGAAAGACAAAAGGATTCTATGGTGAAAGGTATTAGATGATTCTAGTTGATGATTTTTCTAGAAAGATGTGGGTTGTATTTCTTAAAGAGAAATCTCAAGCATTTAATAAGTTTAAGATATTCAAGAATAGAGTTGAGAATAAATTTGGTATGAAGATTAAATGTTTAAGATCAGATAGAGGATGAGAATTTACTTAAAATGAGTTTAACATTTTTGTGAAGAAGATGGAATTGAAAGATGATTATTAGCTCTAAGAACCCCTCAATAGAATGGCATTGTAGAGAGAAGCAAGTCAATTACAGAAGCTATAGGAGCTATGTTAGTAGAGAATGATGTATCCAAGAAATTCTAGAGAGAAGCTATGAGTATAGTAGTCTACACTATGAATAGAGTGCAAGTTAGGAAAAACACGAACAAGAAACCTTATGAACTATAGTTTGGTCACTCACCTACAGCTAAGTATTTTAGAATTTTTGAGGGGTATGTGCAGGACCATGTTCATCCAAACTATGCTCTTAAGTGGAAATAAAAAATTAGAAAATTAGGGTTATATCAACTTGATGTGAAATTTTCTACTTGTTATTAACTTTATATCAAAAGGATGACAGAAAAAAATCTCTAGAAAATTGAACATAGTTTCTAAACTACTAGAACTTATCTCAAAAAATAATAATATTGATTGGTCAAAATTTTGAATTTTAATATAATATTATGAAAGTTTTAGAACAAAAATAAGAAGTAGATGTATGTCTGACCACCTTAATCAAAATCAAATGATAATATTTTTTAATAATATTCTAGATATAAGTAGTAGACTCATGCCTGGATGTGACACCTATTTTTGGGTACTTTTATTCTAAATAAATAATAAATAATTAATTTTTTACTTTAGTATTTTTGGAATTACAAAACTCTTGTGTCTGAGCACCTTAACTAATTCAAAACTCTACAAATTTTATTTTTTCATTTTTTTTTCCTTATTTAAGAAGAAACATAAAATGTGATGCAACTTTTGGGTTTTAAAAATGTTTTACCATTTGAAAATTATAGTTGTTTTTCAAGTAGTGTGTTAATTAACACTTTATGCGTAACTCCATTCAAAAATAAGTAAAAATTACTTACTAGACTCATAATTTGACAAACCTTACATTTATGGAAAGATAAGAACATTCTTAAGAAACCCTTTTCATTTCATCAAATTTTGTTGAAAAATAAGTCATCAGCTACATGTTTGAAGTAAAAATTGCATAAAAATAGGCTAGAAGCACATTTTTAGGATTTTTTAAAGTTGACCATGTAGGTTTGGTATCAAAATATATAGTAGACCTTATAAAGATATTAATGGTTTTCACTTAGTATTAGGGTGGGTAGGAAAAAAGTTAGAATAAATTTTGAAATCGTTTGAGATATTTTAGAACTAAATTTTTTTTAGATCACTAGTTTTTGGCACACCATGATCTTGTAGATACCCTGGGAGTAAGTGTTATATCAAAGAGATGATGATATTTGTAAGTTTGATGCTAGAAGTGATGAAGGTATTTTTCATTGTTATTCATTGAAAATAAAGTCTTATAGATGTTATAATCAAAGAACTAACACTATTATGGAAAGTACAAATGTGAGAATTGATGAGAAATTTAGAATACAAGAGAGAATACTTGATTACAATTTAGATGTTGATGTTATTACTAAGTCAAGGAATGATGAGGTATTTCTTGAGACTAACAATGATTTCTAGAATAAAGGAGAGCTAAGGCAGGAATAAAGCTCAAGACCTTCAGTAGACCCAAGAGTTGATATATCAACTCCTACTTTAGGAAATAATATGATAAAGAATTACCCATTTGAATAGATCGTCAAAAGAAAAGAAAAAGGTGTGATGAAAGGAAGTAAAGGAAGAACTATTCTTGCTATCTCAAGTTGAGCCTAAGAATGCAGATGAAGCATGTAAAGATGACTATTGGATACAAGCTATGAAAGAGGAATTGGATTAGATAGTAAAGAATGAGACATGGGAATTGGTCCCTGGACTAGTAGACAAGAATGTGATAGGAACCAAATGGGTATTCAAGAACAAGATGAATGAACAAGGAGAAGTTGTAAGGAACAAAGAAAGATTGGTATGTAAAGGTTACTCATAGGAAGAAGGAATAGACTATGATGAAACCTATGCTCCAATGGATAGAATAAAAGCAATAAGATTAATCTTAGCCTATACAGCACAAAAGAAATTTAAATTATATCAGATGGATGTCAAGTCAACATTTTTGAATGGAGAACTTGAAGAGAAGTTATACATTAAGTAGTCTAAAGGATGTCCTTTTATAGATGAAAAGGACATAGTATGTAGACTAAGGAAAGAATTGTATGGAATGAAGCAAGCACCCAACACTTGATATGCAAGGTTGATAAACATTTGACAAAGCTTGGATATGGCAAGGGTATGGCAGAGAGTAATCTATATTGGAAAGAAATTGATGTTGGTTTGATGATTTTTGTAATATTTATTTTTGATTAAGGAAAATAGGTTTTGAAGGGTGCCCAAAACCCTTCACAAAAAAAAAGATATTCAATGAAGCCCATACCAAATAAAACTACATCACAAGGTGAAACAAGTTACCAATCAAAATAAGGTAACCGTGGTGGCATCATAGATAACACAATATAATACAACCAAAAAATTAGGTTTTGACTAGTCTCCTAAAAATCCTTGGTGAAAAGGGCAAAAGACATCCCCAACCATGACGCACTACAAAGAATTATAGGCCAAAAGAGTTAGGAGAGCCAAAAAAGGATAGCTATTGACAACAACCACAAAAATATGTTTTGAATGGGCTCCTGAAGCCCCATGGTGAAAAGGAGATGAGACATCCCGAACCATGAAACGCCATAAAGAACTACAACCCAAAACAAATAGGAGAGCTAAAAAAGGATAGCTACACCAGGCTTTCCCTTTTGATCCCTTCTTTTGAGAATGTAATGCCATATCAAAAGAAGAAGTTGAGGGCTTGACAATTTTTCCTTTTACTATGGTCCATCCATCCTCCACCAAACTAGCAACCTTCTACCACTCTAATCAACAACACCCCCCTAACCCCCACCCTCGAAGCTAGGAAAAAGAATGTAGCAAAGGAAGTGATAGTAGAAACTAGAGACTAACCAACAACAACCTGAGAAGGAACCATAGGAGGAACTGCCATTGAATCACTAGTAATTAGTATAGTATAATCCAAAGGCAAACCAATAGTAACCATAGAAGGAGCCTAGGAGGAGCCTCTATCAAGTAGCTAGAAGCAGAATCTAAAAGTGGGTGAGCAGGTGAGGACACCTCCGTCGAGGCACTAGATGGAGTATTAGAGACAACAACCAAATCTACCACCAAAGTATGCTAAGGAGAGTCACCATCCCCAATAGAGGGGACCTTCTGGACTATGTAGTTATCATCTAAGACCCCCTTACACCAAAATCGGGACTTTTTTAGTCTAAATTAACCCAAGGAGTAGCTAGCACCTAGGTGGCCAGACTTATGGCATTTCCTATAGTAAAGGGGATACCTTCATAGTCAAGAAGTAGATTCCAAGATCCAAGAGGAGAGACTGACATAACCATTTTTAGGAGTCCCTTAGAAATGTCAGTCTCTACCAGAATGAAAGCATACATCATTTGAAATACATTGGATGAATTTGTATCAACCATTAAGAAGTCTCCAAGGGCTTCCCCTACCTCCTCTAGGATAGGAACTACCCAAAGGTGAATGGGGAGATACAAAAACTTATCCCAAAAAGGGATCTTATTAAAAGATTCTATCAATAGGTTAAAATTCTTATACCAACATTTAGCTATCAAGGGGAACTTCTCTTTCGATGTGAAACCATGATGCAAGATGGCTTTTTTTATCTTTAGTAGTTTCAAATTTCACAATGAAAAAGTCCCTAGCCAAAGGGTATATCTAGGTGGTCTCTGAAATGATGGGCTCCCAAACATGAGTAATGCATGCATACAGATTTGATATAGAGGGCTGGAAACCCTTAAAATCAAAGATAGTAGCAATGGCTGAGAAATCATGGATATAGATAGAGATCTCATCTACTACAATAGGTTCTAAATTAATATTTATTGGGTTCCATACCATAACCAACACAATATCACAAAACCATGAATGCATGATATAACAAAGCCTTGAACACATAGTTTGAGCATAAATACTAGCCTTATAAGCAACCACATCAACATAGGAAATGGTAAAACCACCCATAGCTCCTAGAAAATGAATGTTCCGACTAAGATCAAGGGAATCCCTAGCCCAAAAAATAGAAGTTGGAGTAACTGACATAAAGCCAGACGTAGGAGTGAAAGCTAGATGTAGATGTTAGACCCAAGAGCCAAAGCTAGATGCAAGAACCAAAGCCAAAGCTGGGCAGAGGAGCCAGAGCCGAAGCCAAGTGCACCAAGTTTTCTATGTTTGAAGATGTTAAACCTAAGTGGGAAAAGTGTAAATTTGTTTGGTTTCCTTGGTAATATTTGTTAATGAAATCATATTTTAGATGAAATAATGAAGAAAGTGAGAAGTTTGTAGAAAAGATGAAGAAATAATTTGAAATGAGTATGATAGGAGAGATGAAATATTTCCTAGGATTGTAGATTGTATAGAATAAAGAAGATATCTTTATTTCCTAGAATAAGTACTTGAAGGATTTAATAAAAAGGTTTGGATTGGAAGGAAGTAAGCCCATTGGAACACTTATGGTAATTGGACACAAATTATCTACAAAGGATGAAACACCTACTATTGAGTAGAAAAGGTATAGAGCTATGATTAGAGGATTGCAATATCTAACTCACACAAGGCTAGATATAACAAATGCAGTTGAAATTGTTGCAAGATTCCAAGTTGATCCTAGAGAAGCACATTATGCAATAGAGAAAATGATATTCAGATATCTAAAGGGAACATCCAAATTGATATTATGGTATGATAGATCTAATGATTTCACTCTAAGTGCTTATATTGATGTAGATTGGGTACATAGTATGGATGATAGAAAGAGCACCAGTGGAGGAACTTTCTTTCTTGGAGGAAGATTGGTTTTTTGGTTAAGAAAGGAGTAGGATTGTACATCAAAAAGTACAACATAAGTAGAGTACGTTGTAGTAGTAAATAATTGCAATTAAGTCATTTGAATGAAGTAGATGCTGAAGGATATAAGGATAGAAATCAATGAACCTATTGTCATACATTATGACAACACAAGCATGGTAAATATGTCTAAGTATCCAATGTTGCATTTGAGGACTAAACATGTTTCTATTAAGTATCAAATGTTGAGAGAAAAAGTTGGAGAAAAGAAAATTAGATTGGAGAATGTGAGCACTAAAGAGAAGATTTCAAATATATTCACTAAGCCTCTTCCCAAGGAGATTTTTGAGTATTTGCAAGATATTCTTGGGGTTATGCCCCTTCCTACATCAGAGTAGAAGATGGAAGAGTGCATTAGTTTAGGGTAACATAGCACCATTTGTTTGGACTGAATGCTAATGCTTCCTAAATGGGGGAGTATCTCTGATGGATAGAATCATCTAGGACTCCTTTTGATGTTGTTTTGAATAATTTCTTTTGACACGCAAGCTAGTAAGAATCAATTGCAATAGAGTTCGTTATCTTTGACATTGATGCCAATGGGGGAGAACATTGCATAAAAACCATTATGCTGAGGAAGATGTTTGGCATAAGCACAACATGACATGGAATAATAGTTTAGTATAAAGCATATTGAGTTATATCAATGGGGTAGAATTATTGATGAAGAGGATTTGAAAATAAGACTAGTAGTCTTTAGTTGGTATTCTTGGAACTAGATGTTTTTCCATCTATGTTTCCATCAATGCCAAAGGGGGAGACTATTGGAAGATTTGGGAGATTGTTAGAAGATTGGTTGCAATTATAAATGTTGATGATATTCCTATGGGGGAATATTGTTGATATGCTACTAAGATGACATGTTACATTCATGCCTGAGTTTTTCATTGATGTCAACATAGCAATTTTTTGTGGGATCTAATAGAAGAGCAATGGTAAGATTAAGTTGGTATGGATGGCTTGTTTAGTATTATAACCACCCAAGCTCATGGGAGATAATTCTAAGTATCTGGAATATGCAGTTAACATCAGAAGAAGAAAGGATAACTCTAGAAGAAGCTATTTAAGTCTTGGTGATGCCTATTCTAAGATAGAGTTTACAAAGGCATGTTTGTGAAAACTTGTATATCTCTTAGCAAAATTGATATCTTGAGGATTGAGGTTGAGGATATGGAGAAGACATGCTGAGAATGATGCGGCTAAGATCACTCATCATAATATTGCATGCACAGAAAGTTATTCAAGTTGCAAGGCAGAAGATTAATGTTGTCACTAAGTATAACATGTTCTTAATGTGGTCCTTTAATAATTAATTGAGAAGGTCTAACAAGTGACTTAGGGAATTGTTTTAAGGACTTAGTATAAAGGAAGGACATTTTCCTTTATCATGTATGATGGATAATATAATTTGATGATTGATGACAAGCAATAGAGAGTATGAAATGTAAAGTTGAGTAGAGTAGTGTGGAAGTGAAGGAGACTTCATTGCCAAGGGTTTTTTGAGTGATCAAAGGTTTGTGACCTAGTCTACAAAGTCAAATAGTAATTAGTCCAAATGATAGGATAGAGGAAATGAGAAGATAATAGTAAATTACTTGTTTGAGTAGTGAGCTCTTCTTGTAGTTGAAATTACATGTTTGGGCAATGGGCTCTTCTTGCATACATTGTACTACAACTCCTAACAGGGTTGGCACAACTTCTAATAGGGATTCAAAGTCTCTAATAGGGACTCATTGTACTAAATATTGTAATAGACTCCTAATAGCATCCATCCTCTAAAAAGGAATATTTATATTATTTTATCATCTTCTGGCTGTCATTCCCACCCTGGTTTTCTCTCTAATTTAGGGTTTCCCTAGTCAACATAACTAGTGTAATTGTTTATGAGAATTTTATTATGGTTTCTATTTACTTTGGTTGAATGCTTAAGTTTGTTTAAAGATGTAGTGGCTGCCCTAGGTCGCATTTTTGTTATCATTGCCAAACTCTTTCTTGGTGAATTTTCTATTAATTAAGTCTAGTTAAAAGATTTAATTAATGATTTAATTTAATGAAAATTAATATAATATTTTAATATGTAAATTTATTTAATTAATTGGATAATTAAATCAATAAATAAATAATAATTAAATTTGAAGATAAAAGCTATAAGTGATAATATTTATTTAACTTAATAATAATATATGTAATATTCATTTTTAAATAAATGCTAAATATTATTATTATTTAAGTTAATAAATATTTTATCAATTAAGTTTCAAAAATAAATTTTGAAGTGGAAAAGAAATTAATTTATTAAATGTTTCATGTTAAGTGCATGAGATTTAAAATTAATAAATTACTTTAAAAAGAGTCAAGTGTATATTAAATAAACTAATATGCATTATTTTAATATTTATTCACATAGGAGTATCCAAACTCTTGTGAGTTGTCATGTTGATAACATAGGAGTTTGCACTCTAATTATGCACATGATGTCTACACTTAGGAGTTAGAGCATTATTGGAACACATGTTGTCTACAACATTCTAGACACCTCATCATGTTTATCTTCTTATCAAAGTTATGTGCTTAGTTATCATGCTTATCTCCTAGTTCTTTCTGGACACATTCTAGATGTATCTTAGAGGCTTTTATATAGAGGCTCTCCTAGTGTGTATGGAAAAGCTCATATGCTTCTAGTCACTTGGGGATTTGGTTTTTGGAGGAATTGTGAATGTTGGAGAAGGAAGGAATTTCCAAATAGGAGTACGATCTAAGAGGAGGAGCTTCTCTATGATTTTCTAAGGCGTAGCGAATTAGCATTAGTATCCACGTAGGCACTTGTGATTATTTTGCATACTCTATTACACTCTCTCTCTTCTTGTCTTCATCGTGTCTACTAAATGACTACTTGGATAATTCTTGTGATGGATGTTTTATATTATAAAATTTTCATATGCATGTTGATTCTTTCTGTGTGCGAAGAAATCAAGGAAAACCCAATTAGAAAACCCCCATTCCATTGATGAAAGAAATTAGTTTTTAAATTGGGTTTGGGTTGAAATAGAATTGAGAATTAAATTTGGGAAAGATTTGAAATTCAAAATGGGTATTCTAGGTTAAAAATTTGAGTGGTTCATTGTAAATTTTCTATCAGGTTATATTTAGAAATGATATGAAAAAATATATATACCAAAATAAATTATTATTATATAAGGGAGGGACTTTGTTTATGTAAAAATTTTATTGAGAAAATGTTAATAAATAAAATGTTGTGTATATATATATGTATGTATGCATGCATATATATATATATATATATATATATATATGTATGTGTATATATGTATGTATGTGTGTATATCTATATATATATATATATGTATGTATGTATGTATGTATGTATGTATGTATGTGTATATATGTATGTATATGTATATATATATACATATATATATACATACATATATATATACATATATATATATATACATATGTATATATATACATACATATATATATTATATGCATATATATGTATGTATATATTATATATGTATATATATGTGTATATATGTATATATATATATATATGTATATATATGTATATATAATAAATGTATATACATATATATAATATATATGTATATGTATATACATTTATTATATATATATATATATACATATATATATATATATACATACATATATATATATATATATACATACATATATATATATATATATATATATATATATATATATATATATATATATATATATATATATACAGACATTCATATACATACATACATACATACCTATATTCATTCTTTTAAAAAATAAATTGCTTTCCCAAAATTAAAATGAATTTATATTGCTAAGTGTTTGTTATAAAAGTTAAATAAAATAAATGATAAATATGATTGGGGTGGGCAAGATTTAAACCTGCCACACTCCCATCCTTTTCATTCCTACTTACCTCTTCCATGTCTGGCAGCTTCCATCCATGTTGGCACTATGACTACAGTGTACTCAACTACGGTGACTATGTATGCGGGCTGCACAACCTTTATAATGAGCTACCCAGCGATTTAAATTGCTTGCAAATTTTAACCCGCCTCCTCCTTCATATGTGTTAAAGTTGTGATTTTTTTAAGTTTCTTTTTTTAATAATATGTTTTTAATTAAATTGAAAGCGTAGTAGAGTATAATGAATCATAGGTACAATTCAGATTATGGTAAGTTTTAGATTTTTTATATAGTTTTTAATAATATTTTATATTAATTAATATATGTGTTTATTAATTAACATTAGTACATGTTTTTATGTTATTTAATATGTATTATTGTTAATGTTTTATAGTTATTGACAAATATGAATTGTTAAATTAATAATAATTTTTTAATTATTATTAAAAGAAAGGGATATTAATGAAGTTATTAAGTTATTAATTAATTTAGTTAATTGTAGAATTAATTAAATTTAATTGATAATTAAGATTGCAATGGAGTTTTTAATTGATGATGAATATGGTTAAATAAAATTTGTAGATTCATTAATATTGTTAGTTATTATTAATTAATTAAATTAATATGAATTAATTAAAATTAATTAATAAGGGAATTAGATTAATTGAAGTCTTTAATTATTATTGTTAAATTTTTATCCTTTGGTATATTTTGGGGAAGTTGAGCTAACATATAATAGGGGTAGTTCTATGTGATAGATGGTTAATTATCTTTTAATTATTTGAGGGGGTTATATTCAATTATTAATAGAATTTATTTTAGTAAAAAAATGTGAATGATTTTATTAAAAGTCAATGGGAATTAGTTTAATGATTTAAATAAGTAAATAATTATCTTCTGATTATTTTAGAATTTTTTTTTAAAATAATGAAGGAATAATTCTATGTTTCATTCGAAGAGATAATGGGTTGACTTTTAGATTAAACAAAGAATCTTATACTCTTGAAGTATACTTGAAATGAAAACTAAAATTGCATATTTGGCTTAACTGTGTGATTGCAAAAGAAAACTAAAATATGTGTTTGAATCTTGTTCTTTATGCTATACATGTTTGGGGTTTAATTTGAATGAAATTGTAAATTATTTATTGAAAGGTATTACTCTATTAATTTGAATAAGAAATTACCTTTGATTTCTATTCAAATCAATTATGGGTAATTGCATCCACCATTTAAACTAAGAATAGGTATGGTGAACCAAGTATCCCTTTACTTGAAATACACTTTAAATTGGAAATGGGAGTTATGAATGATTAATAGGTAACTAGAAAATTTATTTCCTGGTTAGAATTACAAACTTCTAGAAAATATTAATTAAGATTTGTTAATATACGAGTATATTTAGTGGAATTTGGATTTACCTTAAAAATGATGATAATGACTATAATAAAATCAGAGCAGTATTTAATGGAAGTTAATCCAATTTATCATGATGATGATGATTTGTAATAAAATTAGAATTAAATCATTGAGAGATTATTACTCTTAACAATTTAAGTTATTTAACATATAACCTTAGTTGATTTTAGGAAGGAGGACTTCAAATATTTTGGGGGTTGAACCTTAATTTATGTAGTTATATGTACAGGATATCTATAGGGTTAAAGAGAGTTTTCACACTTGATAAAAAACCCTAATAATCATTATACTCGATATAGACACATGCTAGTCTTTGTTTGAAAACAAGAACCTTAGTGAATTTGATAATCATTGAGTTATTAATATAGTTATGTTAATTAATTATAAAATTAATTAAATTTAATTGATCATTAAGTTATGCAATGGAGTTTAAATTGATATGATTGTTTCAGATTTTAGTTTATTATATGATGAGATCATGTGGTACTTTATATTTCATGTATGCATGATGATTATTGAGTGATTTCAATTATTGATGATGATTAGTTTGATGGTTTAATATCATATGTGTTTACTTATGGATACTTAATCCATATTGCATGTGTGTGGGTGTTTGTGTTCTGGGGTTTTGGGGTTGACTAGATTGTTGGCCAGTTATAGGATGTCTACCAGAGGCTTGCGGGTTATGTGTTTGCAATGTCATGCTGATGTTGGTCTCGATTCTTTTTGCAATCCAACCATGGTTATGTGATGGTATGCTCTATGAGATGTTGTATTTACTATTCATTGATGCTCATCAATCTTCTTGTGTGAATCTGAGATGTATGTGTATGAGACACTTCACCTAATCATTTTTGAGTCATCGATCAATTATACTTGGATTACTTTCTAGTCGCCTTGATGGGATTGAAGTGTTTTATTTTGATCTTGATGATGTCATGTTGTGACATGTTTGACTTGACCATTTTGGAGTCTTTGATCAGTATTACTTTGAGATAATTTATGGTTGCTTGTTAAGAACCAATGCATGTTATGATTTATTTTGAGATACTATATGGTTACTCGATTAGGACCAATGGATATTGTGATTATCATTGATGCCTTCAGTTTCCAATAGAGAACTATTGTGGTCATGATTATCAATGGATGCTTTTCAGTTGCTCATGGAGATTTAATGCTCTTATTTTGGATTATCTTTTGGTATTTTTTTTATAGTCTCTTGTATAGGACTATGGTGATTTTGTGATTTATGATTCCATGAGGTTATGGTAGGTTATCTACTTGTAGTGTTAGGAAGTGGCTTGCATCGGGGGCTGAGGCCCTAAGTGGCTTCTAGGGTAACTCATTGTAAGTTGTATTAATAATTGAAAACATTTACACTAAATGGGGATTAAAATGAACCTAATAAGATAATTGTATGTTCTCACCCATGCCTTGAGTGCTAGTATAGACTAGGATGGGAGTAGAGAGAATGTTTGGTTGCAACCTTACATTCTGTATTATGCCTTGTCAGTATGAGAGGATACTAGTGGCTACATAGGGATCACTAGGGGACCGAGGTCTATTGAGAGAGTACTAGAGTAACTCTAGCATGATTTGTGCAATGAAACTTTCCCACTTACATAGTAGGTTTCCTACATGTCTTTGTGGTGCCTCTGGGTGTAGATGTTGATATGTGTGTTGGAACCTTTGAGTTAGCATACTTTTAGGATTCCCAGATTTAAAAGAGTATTTGTGTTATGTGACTAGATATCCTATTTGAGACTTGAGACTATCTCCTCTAGTGCTATCTCTATTGGCATTTACCTTCATTTTTTTCTTGGATCATTATGATGGATGTAATTACTGACATGTTTCTTTATATTGATGATTAGCATGTGATAGAGGATGTTATCTTCTTTGTAGATCATCTTATGCTTTATTCTTGCATGTTAGATTTCTTTATGCATATATGTTTTAGGAGTGTCATCCCTAGTATGATAATATCGATGATCTCTTTGGTTGCTTGGGATGTCACACGTAGGAGATGACTAGGGCCCATGATGGTTGGGAGGAACTGCACACTTAGATTATATGTGTTTTATGATAGATGGTTATCTTTTACGATGGTTTTTATATCTTTATTGATGGATTGATGTATCATGTATGTTAATGGTTTCATTTACTTTATTGCACTTGTATCATGGAGTTGATGTGAATGATGTATCTTTATGTTTATATATGTATAATATTTTCAGATTTTCATACCCTGTGACATATACAGTGGATGATTGAGCATTTCAAATTTAATTTGCCAAGGGGCATTCAGACAAAATGTATATTATGGACATTGGACTTTTCATTATTCTTTCATGTGGATGTGGTAGTTGTTAGATTAAATGTGACTCAACATCTTGGGATTCTTAAGGAATATAACCTATTATGTATGCTTATGTATGCTTTTAGTTGAATTTGTGTTATTGCTTCTGCTACTATGTGTTTGATACATGAATGGTTTATCTTTCATGTTTCAAAAAAAAAAAATTGTTTGGCAAACTTAGTAAAAATTTAGGTTAATTATTTTGGATCCCTTGGTGGGGCGTTACAAAAGAAGATAAATGTTTTAATTATTGGATAATTGATTCACCCCCCTCCTCTTAGTTATCTTGGTGGATTATTTTTTCTAACAAACCTAGTGTAGTAGAGGCTATCGAGCTAGTCAATAGAAGTGAAGAAGATTGTAGTGTTAATAGAGCTTTTTAGTGTTAACCAAGCCCAATAGTGTCTACCAAAGTCACAAGGTTAATGAAGTGGATCTAGTGTTGACCGAGTCATGTAGTGTCAACCTAGTGATCTAGTTGCTACCAAGTTTCTTAGAGTTCATTGAGTCACATAGTGTTGATTGAGTTCAAGAAACTTGGAAGTGATTTGTATGGACCGAGATTCAAGTTCAATAGAGTGCCAAAAATTGTCAAAGATTGATAGTGTTCGCAATGTATTATAAAATACCCTATTTTGTCTTCAAAACCCAAGGTACAACTATTATGAGGACTTTGTGAATTATGATGAAATTGGTATCTACCCAAAACTAGTAAGTTATGATTTGGAGTGGTATATATCTAATGCATTATATCTACGTAAGTGAAGAGAATATAATAAGTAGGAGTGTGAATTAAAGAAGGCTAAAATTAGAATAAGGGAGAAAGGATTTTTATCTATCACAATCAGGTGATCATTGTAATACAAAGAACCTCAACAAACAAATCAGAGTTACAGATCAAAGATCAACTAGTGGTTCATCCTAATAGGTGCATCAACAAAATCCTTTAATAGGGTAGACTTAATAGTCTTTGCTAAATCTCTTAACCAAGTGCATACTTCATTATATGTTTGTAAATCCTCTTAACAAGGTGGACCTCATAGTCCTTATTGCTCCTAATAGGGAAGATCACCAAAAGTGGTAAATTGTAAGCCTTAATAGGTTAACTTTATATTGTAGTACTAAAGCTTGTGGGTATCATCCCTACCTTAGTTTTACTTTCTAATTGGAAGATTTCTAGGTCACAATATCTTGTGTCAAATTCTTATGAATTTTTATTTTCTTTCATTCTTTCATGCAATAAATTAGATCAAAATATTATATGAAGGATTAATTGGTGAAGTGAGATAAAGATTTATAGGTCCCTAATTCACCCCTCTCCTCTCAATAACCTTTCCTACCTTATATTTCCAACAATTGGTATCAGAGCTCAGTTGGTTCTCACATTAGAAGTTTAACAACTTAAGAAAAGATGAGAGGCAATGGAGTTATATAGGATAGATAAGGCTATTGAAAATAGAAAGTTGGATATAGAATGGCCTATTGGGAAACTAAAGAAAGAAATGGAGCAGCTATCTCAATCATTGAAAAGAAGGAAAAACCTTGTAGTAAAAATGAATGGTAATCTTTACACTAAAGAAAAAAGTGAAGATGTTTATCTTGAAAGAAATTCAGATGAGGTCGATGAAGAAATCAAAGATCTATTAGAAAAGAATTTAAATCTTGAAGAAGAAGTCAGAAAGTTGGAAAGAGAACAAAATTTAATTAGTCAAATTATGTGAAGTCATGAAAGAAAAAGACAAAGCCAAAGAAGAAATAGAAGAAAAGAAAAATGAAATCTAGCAACTATTCGTTCAAAAAGAAGACTTTATTGATCAACTCACCAATGGAAATGAAGAACTTATGAATCTAATATTAGAGAATGAAAGACTCTAGAATGATCTCAACATTGAAAAGCACACCTATGAAAGAATTATGAAATCTTAGGAAAGAACAAATCAATTAAATGAAAAAAGTTTGAACAAACAAAAAGACAAAGTTGCAATAGGATACACAAAATAAGGTGAATCATATTAGCAAGGAGCTTAAAATAATTAAAGATGTACTTGCAATCACTATGGTAAGATAGATCATACATTAAAAAAATGTTGGAGTAATGGTAAAGAAAAATTCAATGGAAAATGGTACATTTGCAATAAGCATAGTCATAGAGAAATTGAATGTAAAAAGAAACCAATGTTTGAAGGTACATGTCACAATTGCAAGAAACAAGGACACAAATCTTTAGAGTGCAAAACCAAGTAGTGGAACCTAGAAGAAAAAATTGTGAAAGCAATATTTGAATGGGATTACACTACATGGTGTAGATGTCACTACTGTGGAGAATTTGGGAAAATTGGAGCAAACTGTGTTGAAAATCATATGAGGAAAAGAGATACAACAAAAATATATCTTATCTCTATAGAACTTGGTCATCTTTCCAAGAACTATACGAACATAGGTAGAATTAAAGATGAAAAGAAAGATAAAGCTAACCATATCAAAAAGGAAATAAGGTAGCAATGGGTGCCAAAATCTCCAAAGAATGCAAATCAAAATAATGAAGTAATTGACACCAAAGTGAATGAGTTGGGTAGTTCAATTAGTTCAACTTAGTTCCTTATGGTGACCACAGGAGCTGTGATTCAGAAGAAGAATTCTAACATTAGTTCCAACTAGTAGGAATAAAGATCCAAATCAACATTGAAAATGCATAGGGATCACCAACCATAATGGAAAGTAGGAGACCTTACCAAGCAAGGATGGGTTACATCTATTTTCATAGAAAAGTTGGTAGTTCCTACAATGTGATGGTGAGTCTATTGAACTATAGATGCCTTCTGAGCATTAAAGACTAAACCTAGTGGAAGATAACCTGACACTTTGCGAGTATGAAGTATAAACCACTAATGGCAATTCTGAGGAGGAAATTTGTTAAAAGGAAGAAATCAAAGGCATTGTTTCACCATGAATTTCAAGAGATAGTTGTGAAGAGAGGATTTAAAGCCATTGAATGATTTAAGGGTTTTTTGTTAAAGAATTTTTGAAGCTTTTAGAAACCCTATTGAGCATGGAATCTTCAAGCAGTTAAATGAACAAAAGGTTTTGAAATGTTGATTCATGGAGTTGACTACAAGGCACCAAATTTAAAGTTGAGTCCAACGATTGCAGAGGCACTCAACCTAGCTAGTGCAAAGTCACAAATTCCTCCTTAGGAAATACTTGTACATGGAATTTATTCCTTTTATCACTCCTATCAAATAATTTGGAACTGTAATGAAATAACTTGCACAATAGAAGAAGTAATATGAAATATTATATAAATACTTGATAATAGCCGAGAGTAATATGCCACTTTGAGGGGGAAACCTCCAAATATCTCCAATGAGAACACATTTCACAATTAGATGATGAAATAAGATTCACAACCACCTATATATTCCTAATTATGCTTAGGTTGAATAGACACAACCCTTCATAACACCTAGGCTGGTCTACCTACCTAAGTTATAATATAATAATGATAACATAACTTATCTATGGATTAAGATAGCCAGAAGTTGACTATTCATAACCCTATATACAATAATATTAAGGGTGCAGGATACCCCTTCTCTTGAAAGAAGCATTTTCCTCAATGTTAAACAAGTGTGGATTCTTTTGAATGAACTTGTCATCCTCCCAGGTGGTCTCTTCAACTAGTAAATTCTTGCATTGGATGAGATACTAAGTTAGGGTTTTGTTCCTCAACTTCTTTGTGTGTGTTTGAAGAATGCACATTGGTTCCAAAATTACTCTTCCTTCTTCATTAAGTTCTTATAGTACGATTTGAGTAGGAATATTCTACCCAGTTACCTTCTTCAAATAAGAAACATGAAAAAATAGATGTATCTTTGTTGTTTGTGGCAACTCAAGCTTAGGCAACACTACCAATCTTTTGCATGATTTCATATGGTCCATAATATCTTGGAGACAACTTATTAGTCTTTTTTTGTTGCTTCATTAATTTTTTTTTATAAGGTTGTAATCTCAAGAAGACCTAGTCCCTAAACTCAAAATTTATTTCACTACAATGTTGGTCCACTTATTGTTTCATTTGATTTTGTGCCATAGCTAAATTCTCCTTGAGTCCTGAAAGTACCTTTTTTTGATGAAGAAAGTGATCCTCTACTGCTTGAACTCTTGGTGACACCTTCAATGATGATGTGATCAAAGGAGGATGATATTCATAAAGTGCCAAAGATGGAGACATTTTTTATGAGCTATGAAATGTAGTATTGTACCACCATTCTGCAAGAGTAGCCAATCTACCAACTGAGATTATTTTTCTAAAGTGAAACAACATAGATATCCTTCCAAACATTTATTAACCACCTTAATATGCCCATCTAATTAAGGATGGTATGAAGAACTATGAGCCAATTGAGTACCCAAACATGAGAATAAATCTTTCCAAAAGTGACTACCAAAGATAGGATTACAATCACTAATAGTAACCTTAGGTGTACCATGTAGTTTTTGGATATTCTCCAAGAAAACTTTTTCAACTATACTTGATGTAAAAGGATGTGATAATGTAATAAAATGTGCATATTTAGTGAGGTGATCAACTACTACCATGATGACATGATGACCTTTAGATTTGGGGAGCCCTGTGATGAGGTCCATGGATACCTCTTCCCAATGATGGCTAGGAATAGATATAGTATACAAGAGGCCTAGTGTCTTAATTGTTTCCCCCTTATTTCATTGACAAACCAAAAATTCAATCACAAGCTTTTGAACATCACCTTTTAACCCTTCCCAAAAAATGTCTTTCTTGACCCTATGATATGTCTTCAAAAATCCTGAATGACCACCAATTGGGGACTAATGTAGTTCTTTGAGAATCTTGTGTTTAAGAGTGGAATTCTTGTACACATGCAAGTGCTATTTATACCAAAGAATACCCCCCTTTAAAAAAAACTTATCTGAACTACCAGGGTCACTTTTTATTTCTTGGATGAGATTACTTGTTGCAACATCATTTTTCCACTCTTCCTTAGCTTCTAACACCTAATTTTTTTTAAATATCAATAGGGCACACAATAAGGATTCATCTTTTTCATCCTTCCTAGAAAGTGCATCAGCCACAGTATTTTTCTTCCCTTTCTTGTATACAACATCAAAGTTATATCCCAAGATCTTAGTGACCCATTTTTGTTGCCCTTTTGATGATAGTATTTATTCCAAAAATATTTTAGGCTATCATGATCTTTATTAACCTTGAAGTGTCAACCCACTAAATAATACCTCCATTTTTTAATTTCATGAAGGGTTGCTAACATTTCCTTCTTGTTAATAGGTTTGAATTTATATTTACCATTTAATTGATAACTCTCAAAAGAAATTGGTTGACCTTCTTGCATGAGAACTACCCCTATCCCATTTCCAGAAGCATCATATTCCACAATGAGTTCGTTGGTGAAGTCTAGAGTTGTAAGCACTATAGTTGTACACATAGCCTTCTTCAATTGCTCAAATGATACATTAGCAGATTCATTTCAATGAAAAGAATCCTTCTCAATAGGGTTGTAAAGGGTGTTGCTATACAACCATAATTCTTCACAAATCTTCTATAGTATCTTGTCAATCCCAAGAAACCCCTCAACTTCTTAATAGTTTTTGGAATAGGCCATTCCATGATAGCCTTAATTTTTTTAGGGTCCACCTTTACTCCTTTGCATGAAACTATGTGTGCCAAATACTCCACCTCCTTAAGACCAAAAGAACACTTGGATGGCTTAGCATAGAGTTGATGATCTTTGAGTAATTATAATGCTTGATATACATGCTACAAATATTCTTCCCAAGTCTTGCTATAAATTAGTATATCATCAAGAAACACTAACACAAACTTTCTCAAGAACTTCTTAAAAATGGAATTCACCAAACTTTGCAATGTAGATGGTGCATTTGTAAGACCAAATGGCATCACCAAAAATTCATAATAACCTTCATGAGTTTGAAATGCTATCTTACAAATATCCCCCTCCTTAATCTAAATATGGTGATAACCTGATCTAAGATCTAACTTGGTAAAATACATAGCTCCATTTAATTCATCTAGAAGATCATCAATGACAAGAATAGGAAACTTATCTTTAATGGTGTACTTTTTGAGAAATCTATATTTTGGACATGTGCACCAATTTTCATCCTTCTTACACACCAACACAACAAGTGAGGAGCAAGCACTTTGGCTATGCTTGATAACTCCTACCTCTAGCATTTCCTCAATAATGTTTTCTATCTCACTTTTTTGTATGTGTAGGTACCTATAAGGACTAATTTTTGGTAGTTGAGTCCTTGGAACTATTTATATGGCATGGCCATGATCCCTCTAAAAGTTATGCTCTTTCAAAAATCGCCCCAATGTCTAGAAAAAATCTTGCCTCTATGGTGCAAAGATCATGCTTTAATACAACTTATAATGAAATAACTTGCACAATAGAAGAAGTAATTTGAAACATTACATAAATACTTGATAGTAGCTGAGAGAAATAGTCCACTTCAAGGGGACAACCTCCAAATATCTCCTCTGAGAACACACTTCACAATACGATGATGAAATAAGACTCACAACCTCCTATATATACCTAATTATGCTTAGGTTGAATAGACAGAACCCTTGATAACACCTAGGCTGACCTAACTACCTAAATTATAATATAATAATTATAACATGATTTAATTAAGGATTAAGATAGCCACAAGTTTACTATTCATAACCCTATATACAATAATATTAAGTGCATAACAGTAACCCTAGAGATGAATGAGGCATTCAAGGAATTATGTGAGGATGGTGCATTGAAACCTAAACATTAACATTTGCAAAATAAGGGATTGACACATATCTCTCATATTCCAAGAGATTTCTTGGTGAAGTGGATGAGATATATTCTAAGCTACATACACAATGAGAATTTATGGTTGTAACAACCCATTTAGATAATGAAGAAAATGATTCATAGAATGACTGGGCTCCCAATGCTAAATAAAGAGAACCTAACCAAAGCCTTTAGTTGCATGAAATTGGAAAAGAGAACTCTTTCCAAGTGGGAAAAAAGACGAATTAAGATTAGTACTATAAATGACATGGAACTAAAGTTTGGCATTCATATAATTGCACAAAAGATTTACAATTCTAGTAGATTAAACAATGTGTCAAGTTAAGCTATTGATCTTGCTTACAAGATTGTGAACAATAACGTATTCTTTGACCTTGTCAAGTTTCTCTTGAATCAATTCAACATAAACATGCAGAGCATCAGAGGGTAAACAAATAATCCATGTAAGTTTAGATCTCTTTTAACATGTTTATTCTTCTTCATTCAGAAATTGTTCCCTTCCAAAGCTACAATAGTATGAAAGAAAATGGAAGAAATTATTTTAATAAAAAAAAATATTGAAGAGTAAACTAAAACTTGAAAAAGAATTGATTGGTAGAATTAAAAGATAACAAGAAAGTATCAATTTACTATAATTATCAAGAATTCTATAACCTAGCAAGGTGAATTATCAAAAAAAATAAGATAAAAGAAATGTGTACACCACTCAAAAGCCAATGAAACCAACATTTTATCATTATGGAAACCCTAGGCATAGAAAGAAAGTATGTAGAATAAAATTAGTAAGAGCAATGTTACCAACAAATTTGATGGTTTTTTTAATAATTATAATAATTATGGGTGTCAAGAATTTATTTTAAATAAAATTTTAATCAATCACCTAATAAGTATGCATCCAATGGTTATTGTTGAAATTGTAATAAGTTTGGACTTAAGTCACAAGAATGCAAATTATTGATGGCATCCAATTGGAAACTGAGAAAGAAAGATAATACAATCAATTGTGTATATAAAACATGGTATTCATGTACTACATCTAGGAAGTATAGTCATATTGTTGCAAACTATATAAAATAATTTTTGAGGAACATCAATAAATTTGAGAAAGTCTAGCATAACATGCTATCATTCTCACAAGGTTGGTCATATCAACAAGAACTATGGAAGCTAAGTGTCAACACCAAATTAAAGAGATCCAAAAGACAAAGGAAGGATAATTATGGATGAAATTCATGAGTAGATTAATAATACATAGAGAAGGAAATTAGAAGAAAAGGATACATCAAGTGAAAACAATTGCTATACCTCATCCAATATATTAGGTCTAACCACCAAATTTAACTAAGGCTTGGGAGAAGGAAAGGAACTATCTAACAAAAGTATTATTTTAAACTAATTGATAAATTGAAACAAAGGAAAGTCCATATCTTCATGATACTAGATGCACAAGGAAAAATATGAATTCTATAAATTTACAATTAGTTAAATTTACTGCTTAAGTTGGTAACTATGTACTAGTAGAGATGACCGAGTTAGAAACATCAAAGGTATGCTAATGTTTTACCCAATAATGAGTCTATTTTATTTCTTTGCCTGAGAAGTGATGGAAGTGAAAAGAACCAAAATAAATAATATTAATTAAGTTCATAAAATATGTGAGAACATTGAATATGATATTATTAATACACCTAGGTAATAGTAAAAATGGTAATATAATGACATATATATTATGTTTTCAATTTTAATTATTTACCCTATATTTGGAAGAGCTAAGAGAGAAGGTGAGATATTTCAATGAATATTACTCTATTGAATCTACCAAGTGACATTTCACCTATGTATTTGAGAACAAAGTAGGTTGGAAGAAAATTAAGCTATCAATCATGCATTTTCCAAAACCCTATCAACAAAGATGGATTCAAGATCTACTATATATAAGGAGACAAACCAAGACTAAGGTGAATTGAGTGAAATTAATTCAAAATGATTCTTGTGAAGAGCGAAAATATAAATTTTACCTAGATATTGCAAATTGACAAGGTGGGTGACCTATATGTGATTCTACCTTTGGTTTTTCTAGTTAATGATATTTGTTCATTTTAGCACTATAAAATTAGAGAAGATATAGATCATGCACGTTGTTAGGTATATTGTCAAATGTGCATTCATGGAAAGTTAAAAGATGAGTTCAAACATTTGGAAGAAACCGATTTTGTGCATGCCCTACATTTCATGAAGGTGTTCAAGGAAACCTAGATTAGGGTAATTCTCAGTAGAGTGCATGATATACACATGTGGTTGGATCCACTAGTAAAGATTACAAAGGATGTTATCCATTATTGGAAAATATAAATTTGGAACAATTTTTATGTTGTCACTAATGTCAAACCTATCAATGTGACATTTTCAAACCTACTAGAGGGATATCTACTAATAGTGTAGTGTATCGTATATATTGATTTATGGAGACACTTTGAAAAGAATAGATAGAAAAGTGATCTAGTAAAATTATTGAGAAGAAATAAGGTAACTATAATGGAATTAAAATGGGAATTTGATAAGTTAGTCATTGACAAGACAATATGTTGTTCAATCAATACACAAAGTAAAAAAGATAAGTGAATTGATGTATAAGTGAAATGATAAGAAGTGGAGTTAAACTCTAAACTTGACTTAGTAATAGTATTGGTTGGTCAGTAAAGGTGTTGGAGCAAAAGATAAGGAGCTTAAGAAGAAGCTTAAAAAATAGTATTGAATGAGTGCTCATTATGGTTGAGAAAGTTGCAGTTTTGACCAAACATACTAATAGCTACGCAAGCCATTGAATGTTGAGTGAAACACAATATTGTATAAAAGGCTACACAATGACTTTTTGAATGTGATACCAATATCTAATTTACACCAACAAGCTCCAATCTTGATCTACAAAAATAATTCTCTCCAATGGCTATGCCATGAAGCTCCCATGGCTATAATACTAATTAAGAATCTAGTATAGCTCTGATACCATGTAAGAATTTGCCTAAGGAAATAATTTAACATCAAGATCAAGAAGCTCAATAGATAGCACAAAAGATACTAATGATGATTAAATGAGATTCTCAATAATAATCAAAATGATAATGGATATTATATGATTGGATATGAGATAATTAAATATTAGATGAATACACGCTAGAATTTTTTGTATATAAAGGTAGCTAGTATGACTAGGAGTCAACAAAGAGATAAGGATTACAAGTTGTAAATGTCCAACAAGAGTGGTTTATCCTCCATTGAGCACAGGATTTTGTCTGATGATGAGAGGATAAGTTTACATAGGCGTATCTCCTAAAGAGATCTTGTAGGCACCATGTGCTCTAATAAGTTGCTAACTCCTATGTTGTCAAAAAATACAACTCATATGACTATGCATATTCCTAGGTGTCTACATGACAACTAATATAAAAATGCATTATCCTAAGTAAACTTAAGTAAATTGTGAATAGTAAATACTTATTTACACCAACATGAGGTTCTTCATTAGATTGTTTAGGTAAAGTCCACTAGGTTTTTTAGGGTACTTTAGGAAATTTTTCTCTTGTTTTAGGGCTGCTTCACCCAAGGGTTTCTTCAAGTATCATAGCATTTTTCTTGCTAAGCCTCTTCGTTGTCTCTACCAAAGGAGTAGCTACTATAGGAACTAACTTTATTTTCTTCTATTTTAAGATTGTATGGTTTCATTTACAAGGTGATTGTAGGATTGAACTTTATGTAAACATAAATTTTTTATTATGGGCATGCTTAAAGGAATTCTTATTGAAGAGCTATAGTAAGAAGGTTGGCACCTTCTATTGTAGGAAGTGTTACCTATTGTTCATTTGAAACTAAATTGATATAGGAAGTCTTCTTTCCTTTGGGGCTAGTGATACAACTTTAGCTAATGTTCATTAACTAATAACTTAAAGTGTACTAGATCATTTCTGGTTAACTGGACTGCTCTATTTGAAAATACATGGCTTATTTCATAGGGGCCTAGCCATTGTGTCTGCAACTTGCCTAGTATGTCTTTGAATTTGGAATCATAAAGTAATGTTGAATCTCCAATTTGAAATTTCTTACTCTTAGTGTGGGATTCATGCCATTATTTTTATGTATTATAGGGCAGACTTGCACATTTCATAGAAATAATTAAGATGTGATAAGCCCTCTCTCTATGCTACAAGAAGATCAATGTTTAACTCTAGTGTTTTTCTTAAATATTTGTGTTCAAATTCAACGGGTAGCATTGCTCCTTTTTAGTAAAATAGTTTGGATGATGTGAACCCTATGGTGGTCTTCCATGTTGTTTGATAGGCCCAGACATCTTCTGGTAGTCTGTTGCTCCAATCTTTGTGGTGCAAATGAACTATCTTTGTCAAGATGGCTTCTATCTCCCAATTTGTAACTTCTACTTATCCATTAGTTTGAGGATGATAGGGGCTTGATTTTTGATGTCTGATATTATTTAATGCATGAGTTATGTTATCTGATTAGAAGTGAATTGAGTACTTTAGTCAATAACAAGTTCTCTAGGTATGCCATATTGAGTAAAGATTTCTTCATACAGAAATTTGACAAATTTATGGTCATGGACATGCTTTATAGCATTAACATTGACCCATTTTGTTATGTAGTCAGTGTATACAAGGATGTAGGATTTCCCATTCGATGGAGGATCTATTGGACCAATGAAGTCCATGCTCCATTTGTCAAACGATATTAACACCACCTATGGATTGAGAGGCATTTCATCTGTTCTTGTTGGTTGGCTCATCCTCTATCATTTATCATACTTTCATGTATAACTAGTTGCATCTTTATGAAGTGTAGGCCAATAGTAACTATTTCAAATATTCAACAATGTTCTTTTTATTACAAAGTTCCCCCACATTGTTCATTATGACATGCATGTAGAATGTCATGTCTCATCTTCTCATACACATCTCCTCATAACTTGATTAGGTCTAGTGTAAAATAGTGTGTTATCCATCCAAGAGAAAAGGAAGCTTTTCTCTACAAGAAACATCTTATCCTTGTAAGAGAAATGTGTGGGCATTTTGTTAGATACAATGTAATTAGCTATGTCTACATACCATGGAGTTTGGACAACAATGTGAAATAAATGCTCATCTAGAAATGTATCATCTATCAAAGTAGTATCTTCTTCATCATGGTAGATTTTGGATAGATAATCAGCTACCACATTTTCTTTTCCAAGTTTGTCACTAATTGTGATATCAAATTCCTGTGAAGGAAGTAGCCATCTTGCTAACCTGCCTATGATGGTAGGTTTGTTCATGAGATATTTAATTGTTGCATGGTTAGTATGAAAAAATATGGGATAACTAGTTACATAATGCCAAAACTTGTTCAGAGCATGAGCAACTACTAATAGTCCTTTTTTAGTCATTGTATGGTTAAACTTTGGTCCATGAAGGCTCTTACTAATATAGTAGATTATATTTTCAAGTTTTTGAGATTTTTGTGCCAAGACTGCACCTATGGCATAGTTAGAAGCATGTATATGTATTTGAAAAGGAAAATTCCAATCAAGACCCCTAAGTATGAGTGCAGCTATCAATAGTGACTTGAGCTGCCAGAATGAGTCATCACATTCCTTTGTCTATGCAAATTCAACCTCTTTGGTAAGAAAAGTATATAGAGAAATAGCTATATTACTATTTTTTTTAATAAATCTCCCATAATAGCCAACTTGTCCTAGGAAAGATCTGACTTCTTTTTGCTTTATAGTAATAGGTAGTGTGAGAACTACTTATATTTTCACAGGGTCTACTTGGATTCCACCTTCACAGATAAAATGTCCCAAGACCATGCCTTCTGTATCCTACATCATTAGAAAGAATTTCTCACTATGGAGAGATAAGTTGTGTTCTTTGCATCAGATTAGTACTTTCTCCAAGCTCTTCAAGGCTTCCTCAAATGGACACCAAATGTAGTTAATACATCCATGTATACCTCCATGCAATCATGTGATATGTCAGTAAAAATGTTGATTACAACTCTCTAAAAAGTGCCAGGTGCATTGCATAAGCCAAATGGTAATACAAAATAAGCATAGGTACCCCAAGGACATGCAAATGTTGTCCTCTCTTGATCTTCTAAAGCAATACTTATCTGATTGTAACCACTATATCCATCTAGATATGAGAAATATTTCTTTCCAACTAAAGTATCCAAAACTTGATCAATGAAGGGCAAAGGAAAGTGATTCTTCTTTGTGGCATTATTCAACTCTCTATAATCTACACATATCCACCACTTGCCTCCTACGCATATCCACCACTTACCTCCTTTCTTAGGTAAAATAACTAATGGTGATACCCATTTTCTATCAGAGATTGGATAGATGCATCCAACATTTAACAACTTCTACAACTCAATCTTAACTATCTTGTATAATGCTCAATTTATTCTCCTCTAAGGATTATAGAGAAGCAAGATTCCATCATTGATGTAGATCCTACTGGTCTAGATTTTAGGGCTTAGTCCTATGATATCTCGATAATACCAAGCAAAGTCTTTTTCATACTGATTGAGGAGCTTGGTTAACAATCCCAATTGTGATTGGGATAACTTTTTTGTTTAGATAGAGATTATGACCATGAGAAAGTTCCATAGTAGTTTTTAAGTCTACCACTAACACTTATGGTATTGAACTTATAGCTACATCCCTTGGTAGTAATTTATCAATTATCTTAGGGCTTGCTAGGTAGACACAGTCTTCATAGGTACATAACTTTAAGATAGAACTCTCAGAAATATCTCTAATCACTATATAATCATTGGTAATAGTTCTCTTTATTACATCATCTTCCTCAAGAATTTTTAGAAAAGAGTGCCTATACAACCTCATGAGCTAGGCTATAGAATTCAACTCTTCCTCTTTGTCCCCTAAATCTAGCCAAATGAGCACACCCAAGTCTCGTTGGGGTTGGGCAAGTGGATATAGTGCTAGATTCCTTATGGTTTGAACATTTGAAGTTGTCATACTACATTATCTACAACTAATTTTAGCATTAGTGGTGGCAAACTAGGGTCTCCCTACTATGATAGGATAGCCAACAAGTTTTACTTTAGGTGATAGGATAAGAAAATTAGTAGGGTATTCCCATAAATCTAAAGTCACTACCACATCTTCTATGAGAGCCTCTATAGTGACAATTGAACTTTCAAAAATTTATAACACTACGAGAGTTTTCCTTAAGCCTTCTATGCATAACCTATGCATTGTATCTTTACTCATCACATTTATTGCTACTCCCAAATCAAGTAAAGCATTTTCAAAACCTATCTATTTATGATTAGTTTAACTACTAGACTACTAGGATCTAAATAATTTGGTATCACTACCTTCCCTAACATGATATCTGCTAATTTCCTAACAACATGGACTATTTGAGGATCTTTATTCTTCAACCCTAGCTTCTTAAGGAATGCTTCCTTAAAAGCCTTTCCATAAAGAGGGACATACTTGATAACTTGGAACAAATAGATTTGGATGTCCATGTTCTTTAGCTACACAAAAATATCAAATTTCTCTTCCTCTTGAGATATAGATCTTTCTTTGTTTAGCCTATATCAAAAACAAGGATTCACTAAGGTGTGCTCAATAGTCCTACTAAATACATTAGTTAGCAGCTTGATGTTTAGTAATGTAGCTTCCAGAAGTGGTACTATAAGAGTGTCTGCAACTCTTATGATAATAGGATATTCTTGTATAGGTAGAGTTGTACTAGATCTCAAATGGATATCAAATATCTCTAGTGAATAAGTAGGGCACTACTGATTATCAATGGTGTACTTTTTTTGTTGTTGTTGGTTGTTGTTTGGATTTGGCTTAGATTGAGTAGGCAATTGGGTTGACTTGAGATTAGCATTGTTTACTATAGGAAGTGGCATTATTATAGATGGTTATACTTGAGGTGGTAGTTATGGGTTACTAGAATTTTTGTTAGGATACTATGGAGGGCCCCCCCATTGGTTATTTTTTTGCCAATTTCCTTGTGGTTGTTGCCAATGATTTTATTGATTTTGCAACCAGTTATTTTACTAATTAGGCCATAGGTTCTTTTGTTGGTTTTTCCATTGATTATTTCTAATTAGGCCACTAGTTTTTCTTTTGGTTTTGTCAAGGAGGTTGGGAGTACTAAGAAGAATTCTAATAACTTTGTTTGTGCCACTAATTATCGTAAGGATTTGAAAATTATAAAGAATCTTAAGGCATACCTTGTCTTCAACCCCATGGTCGACGTTGAGCAACAAAGAAAAATTGATTTTTTTCCTCATCTATTTTCATGTACTCATTTTAGAAATTTAATTCTTTAGGTTGGCTACCAGCTTAAATGTGTAGTCTTTTTTTTGGTTGTGCTAGTGAGCACAATACTCTGCCAATCATGATTCAACCTCTACATGCTTCTTCTTTGCAATCATGGTGTTGATATGTGTAGAGATATCATTTATGATGTCCTTCTTGAAATCTAAAAGTAAATTGGATAGTGCAAGCTTTGAAATGCCCTAATCGATCCCTTTAGCGGCTGTGGACCAATACCCTCTACCTTTCATCATAATTCAGCTTAAGTAGTTGAGACATATTCTCTTGAGGTCATCTTAAGAAGATTGTTATATATCACCCCTAGCCATTAGGTTTAATGCTTCTAGACAATTATCATTTACTCCTCTCAAGAAGACTAGTTTCTATGAATCCTTTACTAGTACACATTTGGGGTTCTTCTACATTGTGTACAAAAAACATGAATTGTAGTCTTCCAATGTTTCATCCTCTTTTTGTGATATTCTAAAAATGTCATCTCACCTTGTATCAGTCCCCTTGTAGGTAATATTTTTATTTCTCTAGAAACAGAGTCTATATCTCATTGCAGGTGCCTAGTATACTAATTCCTAAGCCCATGAATCATTGTAAGGCTAATTCTTTCAGTGTTTCTAGAAACAACTTGAGCTTGTGGGAATTAGAATTATAGTCAAAGCTAAAATACTATATGTCAAACTCAAACCAGAAAGTATTAGGATCCTCAATTACAAGGTCATAAAACTTTGGAGGACCAATTGTGGTTATATTTTTGAGATTAGCATTGTTTATGAGGCTCGGGAGAGGAAATGGAAAAAGGGGTTGTGGCATCACTGAAGGTATTTGATTATGGGGTTACTATTGAAAAGCAACATTAGCTATAGGATTGTTAACAATAGGTGGATTTGGACCATAACTATTAACAAAATTGGCCAAGATTCCAACAAACTTATATCCAAAGATTCTACTCTAGAGGGAGATGCTGTAGGGAAATCATAAGTTGTATCCTTAAAAGAAAACTCAATTTCTTCAATTTCATCATTCAAATTAATTGACCCTCATGGAATAAATCTACCATATTCATTTGGTTGTCTTCCTCTTCAATGCATGCAATTTAATTCTACAAACTTATGAAGTAATTTTTAGGACTACAAATCTCTAATAAAACTAGCTATATAAAAAAATTATGACTCAAAAGGATTTTCCTAGCTTGACACCATCCCCAACAATAGTGCCAAAAAAGGTCCACCTCACAATAGGTGTGTGATAATCATTCCCAAAACCTTACTTAGGAATAGTTTATTCAATCTAAGGATTACTTCTTCCACCATGGCGTTCATTTAATTTTTCAACCCTGGGATGTATACTTGAAATGGTTAGCATCGTATAGGCACTAGGTTCCTTGAAGAGTCATTATACTTATGTTGAAGGAAAGTAAAATGCATATTAAAGGACCTACACTAGTGCTATAGGAAAGTAACACATTTAATTCCTTACTAAAATGAATTATAGAAATACAAATTTATGCTAACCTATATTTCAACCCAGACCATCCACTATAATTGCTCTTGCAAATATTGTAGAATATTCACAAACTACGATGCTATAGGAATAAACTGTAACTTCTATCTGAAATACTAGAAATGCTAGAAGTAAATCTACACCACTCTAATCTAATCCACCTCTCAACTAGGGCCCCTTGGTTAGCTTTTCCTAATCTATTAACATAGAATTTAAACCAAGAATTACTTCTTTATATTTCAAAAACTCCATACATATTAATATATAAGAACAATACTTAAAACTGTAGATAACTCGCTACAAGAGTCAAAAATGTTTTTCCATAAACATTTTCCAACCTTCCAAAACTATCAATCCAATCCCTATAAATAGAGGATAGACACTTCTTCTAAAAAGAAAAATAAAACAAACTAACTAAAGAACTAGTAGAGAAGAAGAGGGAAATATAACAACTCGCAAAATAAGTAATAAAGTTTGGGTGACCTATTTAGCATAGTAGTAAACATAGAGAGAATATAACAACACTTCATCCCTACATTCCTAGAATAATAGCTCCTCCTTTGTAGTATTCATGTCTTCTGGTGCCATAATGATTCATCCAATGTAGCTAGGCATTGATGCTCCTTCTTGAATGTTGCTGACCATTCTCCAACTTCTTTCTTTCCTAGAAAGTTAGTTGCAATGCATAAATATTTATGTAAATAAGCATAATCAAATTAAATCCAAATATTAGAACACACATTTTGATGGTTGTATGAAATACTACATCATATTTATAATATTGGAAAAATAAGACATAACTATCTAACCATGGTTTAATATTTCTATCTAGACTTTATCATAAGTTCATCTGGTTATGAGTTTACAAATTTCTTGGTAGTATTAAAATTAACATATAATAGAGGGAATAAATGGCCTCATCATGAGCCATTAAGTATCTTGTAGAAATAGTCATACTACTATGTTTTATTCATAAATGACTCCTATATTAACATTTTCAAATCTTAGTGAATTTGTTTGATAGGTTTCCTAAGTTGAACCCCTTTGTAAAAAGTTAAAATTTCTCTATTGTTCTTTATGATAGTTAGCAAGTAGCCCTATTCGAAAAGTTATAACTTTGACCTAGTTGACCCTAATGAAGAGATTATTTTTCCACTTCATTCTAGGGGCTAGAAACTTTCTATGTTTTAAATTTGAGCCTATGATTAATCTGTTTGACAAGTTTTCAAACATGATTGTAAATGCAATTTCTAAAGTTTTAATGATAACTAAGAGTATAGATTGATCGGTAGCCTTGTTTGGGATCCTACAATTTTTAAACCATGATAGATCAAGACCAAACTGATTGTACCATTGCTTTCTACTTTGAAAATACTTTAGGTGTGCTAGTTTTCATGTCTTGATGAATCCATCTACACACTTTCTCAGGTCGATTCCTTGTGCAAAAAATATTTGTTTTGACAAGTGGTCTAGTTCTGCAATTCCAAATATCTAACTTCATACACTCACCAAATATTACCGATTATTGGTAATGATCCCAAATTAAAACCTTATTTTATCTATATGGAAATCTTCCAATGCATGAGTTTGATTTCCCTAATTGGTTATTTAATTGATTTCACAAGTCAACTCCAAATGCAATTTGTTATTTGTAACATGTTTGAATGCAGAGAAATTTGAAGCAGGCATCTTTGATAGCTAATAACAATTGACCCTAATTTTTCATGAGATAAAATCTAAGAGGGTGAGAATATGTGGAATGGAGAATACATGTGCCAAGTGTTGGACTCTTGATGTTTAATGTTGTCATTTTTTAAAGGCTAGTCAGAGAACCCCTTGGCACAAAATTGGAATTTCTCAGAGAATTGTTAAAAGGAATTTTAAAGGTTTAAGAAGTGATTGATTTTGAATCCATATAGTGTGATAGATGCAATAAATTAATATGATATAGAGTTATTTGAAATGCCAAAATTTTTTTAGTCAAAATCTTTTTTGTTAGGATTAAGCTTAGATAGAAATAATAGTTACATGTAAATAAAATCAATATTAGAAAATAATATATCAACAAAAGAGAAAATGATGGAAAGATTTATCATGTTTCTTGATTACCTAAACTATGTACACCAACAAAAAGTCCAATATTATTATTATACAGTGATCACAATCTGCAATCCCTTTTAGCTCAATACTACCACAAGAAGCTACAATATCACCATACATTATGAAATCCCTAACCCTAATCCTTTTTATATAGCCTTTTTTTTCTTACAAAATTAGGGCTAGAATAAGTCATCAAATATAAAAATAGTACCGAAGGCATTTCACAATATAATGGATTTTTTTTCTTCAAGGGCATTGCCACCAAAAACTCCCATGGGGGTATTTACCCTTGAACCCATCATGTACTATGATAGGAAGCATACTCAGGTTGCTACCACTTGACCATGTTTTGGGGGCACTACCTCCAAAACCCTATAGAAATCATCTAGGGATAGAACGTGGTGAAAAAACCTTTGAGTTTGATCAGGCTATATATCACAAAAATATCTGACTTGGAGATTGATCAAACTCCACAAAAATAACCTCCCACATGGAGATTGGTCATAGCACTGCTAAATCTATAACTCTTATTGGAATATGAAACCACCTTGAACTTTGTTGTTATTTTATTCTATTTTTTCTAGAAAACTAATTAAAGGTGAAGATGAGTTCAACTTCTCCCTTGTTATTGCCTTGGTAAACATATATACTAGATTATCATCAATATAAACCTTCTCTAGCTTTAACTTCCCAACATCCAAAACTAATCGAATGAAATGGTACTGCAACTATATGTGTTTTTTCCTTGAATGGACAGAAGAATTCTTTGCAAACTGAATGACACTCAAGCTATTTGTAAAAAAATAATTATACCTCTAAGGGTGTCCCAATTCTTCTAGGGAGAACTAAAGCCATATCATCTCCTTGACTGGCTCTGTAGCAGAAACATACTCTACCATTGTAGTGGATAAAGTGTTAACATTTTGTAACTAAGAAATCCATCTCACTTCTATCTCACCTATAGCAAATATGTCTAACATATAGTACTCTACCTGGTATCAAAATCCCACACCAAATTTGAGTCAAAATTTCCCTACAAACCAATATTAGAGCTCCCAAAATGTAAACACTTACTAGATGTTCATCTCAAATATCTGAGAATCCATTTAACTACATTCAAATGCTTAATTCTTATATAACTCATATACCTACTAACAACACCAACTAAATTTGTAATATCTTACCTAGTATATACAATAACATATACACAATGCTTCCTATAGCTGAAGCATAAGGTACGTTGGACATCTTAGCCTCCTCTTCTTGTATCTTTAGGCACATCTCCTTAGTCAATTTCAAATGACTAGGTAAATGTGTCCTAACAAATTTAGCATTCTCCATAGAGAAACATTGTAACACCTTTGAAATATTATGAACCTAAGATAATGTCAATTTTTTGTTTTTCCTATGTCTACAATTTTTCATACCAAGGATTCAATTTTCTGCTCCAAATCCTTCATAGCAAATGAATGTGCTAATTGTTATTTTAACCCCTTAATGTGATCTATGTTAGACCCAACTACAAGCATATCATCAACATATAAACATAAAATAATGTCAGTGTCATCATCCAACCTCTTAAAATAAAAAAAATGATCTTAATGAAGCATACTATATCCATGCTGATGAATAAAACTATCAAATTTTAGACACCATTGCAGACATGTTTGCTTCAAGCCATATAAAAGTTTCTACAATCTACACACTAAGTTCACCTTACCTTTGACCTCATATCCCTATGGCTCTACCATATATATCTCTTCAACTAAATCACCATGAAGAAATGTTATTTTAGCATCAGCCAAATCCAAATGCAAATCTTTAGTAGCCACAATGCTTTTGAATAGTGTGAATAGAAGTCATTTTAATAATGGGAGAGAATATCCCATCAAAATCAATCCCCTAAACCCCCATAGAAATAATCTATTGAGAAACCACATGAAAATATTATCCCACTTGGAGACTAGTCAGACTCCATAATAATAACATTTTTGAGCCTGACTAACTCCATTAAACTGATAAAGATTTTGTGAAATGGGAAACTAGTGATAGTGATCATAATGAGTTATATAAGGCACTATTAAAGGGTTCTCTAAAGTGGATGTGTACAAAGGAAGAGTTGCAACATGTTATTTGTGTAAGGCATTCAATATGAAAGTCAAGGATATATAACAAAAGATATAAAGTGGGCATCATGAAGGAATTGACCAAGTTAATGATGTATTATTTTAATTCACATTGTTATGGATAGAACATATTGTTTTTCCCACAAGTATGTTTCTATTATAAATTAAATTTTTCTTGTATAGCTCTACCTAGCATAACATTTAAACCAAAATCTAGTGGACAGCATGGGTAATATGTGATTTTGATTGAATGAAACTTGTTGCCTATTCAACAACATATATGATTTGTCCATTTCATCAATGAATATCTCAAATAGATGTTATTTTCTTTTAGTAAAATAGTGGAATGACATGTTATGAAGGTATGGAATATATGGAAAATTCTTGTTCTTATCTTCAAAAAAGTGCAATGTCCTTGTTCAGAGAGTGAAGGGTAAAGCCACACCTTAAAGGTCTTGGTGAGCTCAACTTTCATGTTAAGAGATTTCCAATTTAAGATGAAAAGGAAATTAACTTACCCATATCAATTTTCACAAGTTTTCAAATCATTGTGTTATGCTCACATTTTGAGAGTTCTTAGTTTGAAATGATAGTAATTTGAAGGGGTGAAATCAACCAAATTGTAGTTGAACATAATGGAAAGCTATTGATTTGTGTATAATAACAAGACATTTTTATTGCTCTGGTTTCATCATTTTTCTCTAAACATGTCATCACCAATTGCAAGGGGACATATTTTTCTTGAACACTTATATGATGCATGAGAAGAGTGAGAGAATTTTTTTTGGACTTTGTAAAGAATTTTGTGATAAATAGAGAACCATTGATTTGAGATCAGACCAAGAAGGAGCCCACATATCAAAGATGTTAAGGCTCAATTTAATTATATTTTGTTGATAAAGAAGATCAAAAGTTTGAATATATTTCTTAGGTTGCAGCTCATCTTCATGATAGTGTTAATGTCTCTTAGGCTCTTATTCAAGCTACAATAATTCTCACTTCAGATCTACATTGAAAGCTCTCCATTAGAGGGATAGAATTTGACATTGCAAGGATCCTATGCATCCCCTCCATGTTTTTTGATCAAAAGTGGAAAAGCACACTAAAGGATGGAGGTAATGCTCAAAACATGAGCAATGAATAAGATAAAAGGAAATGTTTTATTTCCTCATTTGGATGGCACATTGTGTCAAGAGGAAGAAGCAATCACTCATCTACAAGAGTGGGGATGACATATGAGATAAAATTTAAAGATGAATAATGGCCTCCATTATCAAATAATCTTTCCAATCCAAATTGTGAATAACATAGCATTTTGAAGGGACTGATTTATGTTGAATTTTAGGCTTGTAGAAGATACTATTCATGAGATTGTTGTATATGAGGATGGACTAATTTGAGAGACATTTTGGAGAAGAGATTTGAAGTCAATGCCAAGTCTAGATCATTACAAAAGGTAATGATGTGATTTCTTAAGTACATATTTTTATCGATGAAATTGCATGGGAATGATGGTAAGTTTTCCACCAAGAAAATGTTTATCGTGCCCATATCCAATCATAGAAGAATGTTGGGGTCTCTTGTTTAGAAAATGTATTTATATTGTAGTAGCAATTTTATCATAATAGGAAGATGGAGAGGAAGCTAAATATTATGAGGAAGATGTTAGCGAAATGGGCATCACAAGAATTGAATCCTTTTTTTGCAAGCTGAAGTAGTTTTTGATTCACCTAATAATGATGTGAGCATCAATAAAATCTACATAAGCTTATCAAGAATCACATATGTGATAGATCATCTATGTCTTAAAGGTGTTATGTCCAGAGAAATACTTCAGATATTTGTCCCACATTGTTTGTGAGTAGGCACTCATGTGTACTTTTATTTTTAATTTGTAGTAAGCCAAGTGTCTTAATGCATTCACTTATAGAAATTATGATTCTTTTAGTTGGGTTACATGAGAAATTCTAAGACCAAAGTGAATTTTGATCAAAGTGGTTAATGATGTAGATAATGACATGGAAGCTAGGCATAAAAATCACATCACAACATGTGGCATATAATAGTCCAATGAGTAGTTGACAATTAACATGGACTTTAAGGTAGATTACATCGCAATATTGACTCATGGTGAGCCATTACTATCTCAAGATGATGTGGCAAGGTCATGATAGGCCATGTGACATAGAAATAAGATGACACATGTCTAGAGTAGTGACATGATGAGGTGACACATGGCACAAAATTTAAGGTAGTGAGTTGGTAGGACCTAACATAGGGTGTGATGTCATTATGTTGTAATGATGTGGTTATTACTAAGGTGGCTTTGTATTAAAGAGTCATCATGACATATAGAAGAGTTAGATTTTTAGATCAGACACATTAGATTTTCCTAAGTGGTGAAGATTGATAGCTATTGCAATGTCGCCATGTGAAGATGCATACTGGTTAGGAAAAGTGAAATGGTGATCCATCTGGAAGGTGATAGAGTATATCAAGATTAATGTGACATTCAAAGGGCCAATAAAATAGTGCCACATGGTGGTGACATGGTAAGGTTCTTAGTGGGATGCTAATAGGACATGTGACTATGCAAGGACAAACAAATGAGAATGTGACACATATCATAGGCTAGTCAACTTGTGTTTGAAAATAACACATTTTCTAAATAATAATATTTTATTTGTTTTCCTCATGTGAACATCTAGGTTTGATTTAAATAAAATGGTTTTAAAAAATTTTTTTTGACTTAATGTTATAGTGAAATATTTTCAATCAATTAATGTTTGTTTATCATTCTAGACTTTGAACTTCAAATGGCACCCTAGGCCTTATTTTTAGCAAAATAAAGGAATAAAATATATAGAAACAAAAAGCTCTTAGTCTACTTTCTATTTATTCCCTCAAAATTTTTACAAGTATCAATGGGTACACGTTACTCCTAGTTTCATCCAAGGTGGTCCATTTTTAACTATTTTTAGTTAAGTAGTTACATTTTTGGTTTGATGCAAAAAAAAATGAAGTTGGTATCTATCAACTATGGAGATGATCCAATTGGTTATGTTACTTTGGGTGGTAACTAGTTTGGTAAAAAATTTCTTAGTATTTTGATATTAGATCTGATAGTTTATCAAAAAGGGGATTCTCATAATCCTGGAAGAGATATTTGAAAGTTTGTTGGACACTGCAATGACGAGATTTGATCTAGATTTCAGTTTTAAAAAGAGGAGAGAATATTTCTTTAAAAAATTGATGGATATTGAACTAAAGAAGTTTCAGTTTGAAATCAGATCCAAGATTTTCATCATCCTATATATTCTCTTTCTTTCTCTTTCTATAGGGTTGGATGTTTTTTCTTTTAGAGTGTTGAACAAGGCTTTGGTTTTGATCCACCTTTTTTCCTTGGTATTCTCTCTTGTATAAAGAGAAAGAAATGATATTCTAGAGTATATTTATGATATGATTTGTGTTTTATTAGTTATTTCCAGACATCTTAATGTACTCATTTCAAAGAAATGAATAGAAAAGAAACAAATGATTCTAGTTTCATTCTGATTGTTGTCTCCTATATCTACTCTTTGTAACCTTTTGTGGGTTAAGATGGAAGATTATAGATCTTAGTTACAATTAATTTTAGGTTGTATTCCTTGATGTTTTTTTCCATTAACTCAAAGAATCATGTAAATGCCTGATATATTATGAAAGGGTTGTAGATGTCATGAAAGGATTTGACGAGTATGAGGTTTAGTTTCAACATAGATGTTTGATTTACAAAGTAAAAGAATAGATCACCAATATCCTAATGTATGTGGTAATTTGTGGACTATTTAATAGATAGGGGACTAATTAGTCATAGGATCTATATGTAACTTGTTGTTTCATATATGGGTTATGTTGATTTTGATCAGTTAATAAAATCATTTTCCTTTCATTTTATACAGCTAAAAAAGATACCCACACTTAGCTTGTAAATGACATAGGTAATTTTATAAGCTATTTCACGCCTTTATCATTTCATGAGAATAGAAGGATTTGGGGTTTTCATCCTTTTAATATAGATTTAGATTTATGTTGTAGCAACTGGTACCATATGGATGAATCTGAGTTCTACCTTCCTAGGTCTTGAAAATTCTAATGCGAAGAAGTATTTCAGCATTATAGTTGGCCTTGATGTCTCAATAGGTTTGTTGAATATGGGAAATAGCTATACCATAGACATATTGGTTCTTATCATTACATTACTCAAATCTTGTTAAATTAGGAGCACACAAAATGGTGGCTCTTCTTCAGTTTGTGTTGAATCCTTCTAGTAGATGAACCTTGAGAATCTAAAAAGGAATTTCAATACAATATAAAGAAATGCATATTAGTTTCTTCCTTCATATCATACATTCTAGTGGTTATCTCATTCATTTAGAATAGAAGTTTTGACGAATTTGAATAATTCTTATTATTGAGATCATTTGGAAGTTTTACAAAATTGTTATCAGAATTTAGACCTAATGTTAAGTTTCCTCCACCTTATCAAGAATATAAAACCCCATGGTTTTTGAATAAATTCTTTCAAATACATATTGTCTGCTTTTGACCATATTTCTATATTGTGCAAGGAGATGGTCCTTGTCATGCAGCATAGAAATAAGATAACACATGTCTAGAGTAGTCACATGGTGATGTGATGCAAAGAATGCCAAATGAGGCAATGAGTTGGCAGGAACTGACACATGGTAGAGTTATGGTTTCAGATTAGACACACAAGATTTCACAAACTAGTGAATATTGATGGTTTTCATGATGTCAAAATGTAAAGATGCATACCAATTAGGATAAGAGACATGGTGATTCAATTGGAAGGTCAGACATGGCACCATGTGCTAGTAGATTAGGAGTGTTGTGGTAGTTTTAGGGCCAATTGGATGGCTCCACATGACAAAGACATGGTAAAGTACTCATTAAGATGCTAATAGTATAGGTGACTATGTAGGAACAAACCAATGAGAATGTGACATGCATCATAGGTTGGTCAACACAGGTTTCGCCCAAATTCATAAAGGAGAGAAAATAAAAAATTCCAAAATATTAATATTTTATTTATTTTCCTCGTGTTAACATTCATGTTTGATTTAAATAAAAAGGGTTTTTTATGAAGTTCAAAGTTTTATGTTCTAATTAAATATTTGCAAAGACTTAATGTTTGTATATCATTGTGGACCTTGAACTTCAAATGGACACCCTAGATGTTGTTTATAGGAAGACACTGAACTATTATATATCAATACAAAGATTTCAGAGTATAATTTCCATTTCTTCCATTAGATTTTACATAGGTATCAAAAGGTATACATTATAGCTGATTTTGTCTAAGGTGCTCCATTTTCAACTATTTTTGGTTAAACAAATCGATTTTCAGTTTGTGGAAAAAACATGAAGTAGGTATTTGCCAAACTTAATAATGGTCCTATTGGTTGTTTTATTTTTGTTTCTAAATATTTTGATGAAGGTTTTGTAATTATTTTGATTTAGCACAAGGCTAGAGAATCCACAAAGGAGATGTCCTAGCCCTTAGCTATACAACCACATAGTGGAAACACAATAGCAAGAAGCAATAATGCAAGATTCGATACCAAATTACAATAACATATTCATAAAATATAATAGATTACATGCAATGTTCCAGGTTATAAGGCCTTCTTGATTATGGCTAAATAAAAAGCAAGTAATAGTTTTGCAAGATTTCTCAAGATCCAAATCAAACCCTAGGTAGTCTAGATCCACCCTCTGGTAGAAACCCTCCAAAGAAGATCTCTAAGAAATCTCCTTGGTTTCCAAGCCACAACTACTAGCTCTTCTCCAAATTTTCTCTTCACGCTGCTCCTCTTCTCCATGATGGATGAAAAATGACTAAAGACTTCCCCCCAACACCTACTTATACCAATCTAAGCCAAAAGTTGGCCCAAAACATAAATTATATACAAATATATAAATTAAATGCTAGAAGTCGGCCAAAAACAATAATTAAATGCTCAAAATCAATGTCTTAGAAAAATTCTCATATCTCCTAGCTTCGAATGAATTACAATGTGTGCTTCAAATAATAGTTAGAAATATAGTCCCTCTTCAATCCTTGAAATTTTCATCCACTAAATTATTGTGAAAAATTAGTTATATAGCCTACAATAGGAACCAAATTCCTAAGAAAGGTCGAGTTCTTCAAAAGATCATGTCGAGCAACCAAAGACCATTCTGAGTAACCAAGACCATGCCAAGAAACCCAGGCCATGCAAGGCTCCAAGAGCATGCCAACCTCTATAGACCATGACAAACTCCATAGACCATGAAAAGCTCCAAGACCATATCGAGCTCCATAGAACATGCCAAGCTCCATAAAACATGTCAATCTCCCAAACCATATCAAGCACTAGTCCTTCTTCAACTGAGTACCAGTCCAAGCACCCTCCAAAGAAACTACTAAGCCTCCTCCCATAAACTCCAAAGTATTCACCAAACAAACCCAAGATGCTCCTGCATCAGACTCCCCAGGTAAATAGAAAAGTGTGTCCCATACTTTAATGCCCAAAGGAAGATCAACAACCAACTTCATTTTCACCAAATTCTTCCACTCCAACAAGGATAAGAAAAGCAATCTACACATCATCCATATCTACATCACACTATCAAACACCAAAATGTCGACCATCTAATCAACATGCTCACTCCTAGGAACATACTAAACATAATGCTTCATCAAAAAATTCTTATCCACATTAAAAACTAGTGAATCCACACCAGTAACAACCAACTCCACATTAGTAGCAATATGAAGATCTCCATAAACACATGCCAAACTCACAACCCCAACAATCTCATTGCTCACAACAAGATGCTTTGCAATATAAAGCTCACCACCAATAGCAACTGAATCATCCATGGCTAAGTCCTCTACAATTTTTATGTCAGACCCAACCAATTAATCATGAAAACCAACCTCTATCCCAACATCAACAAGGATAGGAATATCTTTAGTAACAACCTCCAACTGCTCTACAAGCTCTGTATCAGACTCCACAATCTAATCAACAAAACCAACCTCTTTCACCTCAACCTTTGTATGTCATCTTCTCTCAGGAATAGGTCTCTTAATTGACCAAAAAACTCTCTTCCAGATTGGTAGACTCGAACTCCACAAATAGCTACAAAATTTTTTCCTAAGCTCATCCTTAACTTGATTAGCCAAGCTAGCTTCAAATCAAGAAATCATCTCATAAAACCTCCTCTCCATCACAACATAGAGATTCTCAATCATCTCAGGGTCTAATTCTCTTGGGGCCATCTCCCAGGACCTTTGTAAACCCTTTGCAACAAATCCTTCCCATGCTCCTTGTGAGAAAATTGATATGTTTGAAAGTTAGATCAAAACCTACCACCTCACATGAATAATCAAGAACCACATCATAAGTCTAGGACCATGGATCTGTAATCCACAAACTCTCTATGATCATGCCTCAACAAGATAAATCTTCCATCTTCACATCCATTGATCCATCTACAAGCCCTCTATAATTACAAGTCAGAACCATGACCTTCTACCTCACAACCAATAGATCTAGGACTCTAGAAAGAAAATTCACCACCAGATCAAGATCAACTTAGATCTACTTCTCCAAACCAAGTCCTGGTGTAAACTACCTCAGCTTTGGTGATTTGTCTACACACTAAGGAACAACTATGCTCTAATACCACCTGACATAGTGCAAGGCTGGAGAATCCCCAAAGGACATGTCCTAGTCCCCAGCTATACAACCACATAGTGGAATCACAATAGAAAGAAGTGATAATGCAAGATCTGATACCAAATTACAATAACATACTCATAAAATATAACTAATTACATGCAATGTACTAGGCTGTATAACTTTCACAATTACAACCAAATACAAAGAAAGTAATAGTTCTACAAGATCTCTCAAGATCCAAATCAAACCCTAGCTAGTCCAAATCTACCCTTTGGTAGAAACCCTCCAAGGAAGATCTTGAAGCAATCTCCTTATTTTCCAAGCCACAACTACTAGCTCTTCTTCAAATTTTCTCTTCAAGCTCCTCCTCTTCTCCACAATGGATGAATAATGACTAAAGACCTACCCCCAACCCCTACTTATAGTATTCTAAGCCACAACTTGGCCTAGAACACAAATTACATACAAATAATAAATTAAATTCCATAAGTCAGCCAAGAACAACAATTAATGCTCAAAATTGATGTCTTAGTAAAATTGTGATATCTCCTAGCTCCAAATGAAATAGAATGCGTGCTTCAAAATTTAGTTAGAAATCTGGACCCTCTCTGACTCTTGAAATTTGTATCCTCTAAATCATTGTGTAAAATTAGTTATGCAACTTGCAATAGAAACCAAATTCCTAAGCAAGGTTGAGCACCTCCCTGACCATGCCGAGCAACCAAAGACCATGCTGAGTAACCAAGACCATGTTAAGCAACCAAGACCATGCCAAGCTCCAAGACCATGCCAACCTTCATAGACCATACTAATCTTCATAGACCATGCCAGGCTCCATAGAACATGTTGAGGTCCATAGAACATGTCAAACTCCTAGACCATGTCGAGCACCAATCCTTCTTTGACTGAGTACCAGTCCAAGCACCCTCCAAAGAAATGACTAAGCCTCCTCCCATGAACTCTAAAGTAGTCACAAAGCAAATCCAAGATGCTCCTACATCATATTTTGATACCATATGTGATATTTTATTAGAATGGTGTTACTAATCATTCAGGAAGAGATATTTACAAGTTTGTTGGACATAGTGATGAGATTTGATCCAAATTTTAGATATAAAAAGAGGAAAGAATTTAAATCTTTCAACAAGCAATGGATGAATCTAAGGTCTACCTACCTAGGTCTTGAATGATCTAATGTGAAGAAGGATTTTACCCTTATACTTGGCCCTAATGTCTAAATAGGTTTGTTGAATATGGGAAATAGTTACACCCTAGACATATTTGTTCTTATCATTGTATAGTTCAAATCTTGTTAAATCAGGAACTAACAAAATCATGACTCTTCTAGGGTTTGTACTAAAACCTTCTAGTATACAAACCTTGAGAACATAAAAAGGAATTTCAATACAACATAAAGAAGTGCATATAAAAACTTTTAGTAGTAAGATTTTGATGTGATTTTTAGTTTCTTCCTCACAATCATACATCTTAGTAGTTACGTTATTCATCGACAATAATAGTTTTGAAGCATTGCAATAATTCTTATTATTGAGATCATTTGGAAGTTTTGCAAAGTTATTGTCAAAATTTAGACTTAAAGTTAAGTTTCCTACTAGGGTATTTTTTAGTGGCTAATATTTTCTAATTGGATAATTTTAGAAAATTTTGGCTAATGATTTAGTTCTTAAAAATATTTAAAATCACCACATTTTTTATTAAATTTAGTTATAAAAAGTATTTAAATAGTTATAGATTCACCAATTAATAATAGAAATTATTTTTATTTTTCAAAATAATGTAAGATTCACCAATATTTTTTATATCTCTTTTTCAAGGGGGGTTGCTTAAAGTTTACCTTGTTTCATACATCTTGTTAAGAATACAAAACCCATGGTTGTTGTATAAATTCTTTCAAATACCTACTATAAGTTTTGGTCCATCTTGATATATTGTGCAAGGAGATGACTCATCATGCAACATATAAATAAGGCAAAACATGTCTAGAGTAATCACATGGTGAGGTGACACATGGAACACAAATCAAGGCAATGAGTTGGTAGTACTTGACACATGGTGTGATGTCATTATGTCACAATAATGTGTCGATCACTAAGGTGGTTTTGTAGCAAAGAGATGCCATGACACATGGCAGAGTTATCATTTCAAATTAGACACACAGAATTTTGCTAACTAGTGAATGTTGTTTGCTTTGATGATGTCACCATGTGAAGATGCATACAATTTAGGTAATGATATATGGTCACCTAATTGGAAGGTGATACATAGTACCATATGCTAGCACATTAGGAGCGATGTGGCACTCTGAGGGCCAATTAGATGGTACCACGTAGAAGTTATATGGTAAGTTGCTCAGTGAGATTCTAATATGACATGAGACTGTTAAGGGACAAACCAATGAGAATGTGTCACAGGCTGGTCAACTCAGGCTTCACCCAAATTCAAAAAGGAGGGAATTTTTTTTTTTTTAAATAATAATATTTTATTTATTTTATAGGTGAGCATTTAGGTTTTATTTAAATAAAAAGGTTTTTTGTAGGAAGTTTAAACTTTATGTTCTAATGAAATATTTGCATAGAATTAATGTATGTTTATCTTTTGGACCTCGAACTTAAAATGGACACTCTAGGCCTTATTTTATGGAAAACATGGAGCTATTATATATCAATGGAATACTCTCAGAGTCTAATTTCCATTTCTTCCATCAAATTTTCACAGGTATCAATGGGTATACATTATACCTAATTTTGTCTAAGTTACTCCATTTTCAACTATTTTTATGTTAAGCAGTTCCATTTTCAGTTTGTTGTAAAAAGGTGAAGTAGGTATCCACCAAACTTAAAGATGGTCCTATTGACTGTCTTTCTTTTCCTACTAACTAGTTCGGTGAAGGTTTTGGCAGTATTTTGATACCAAATCTGATATTTTATTAGAATAGGATTACTAATCATTCTGGAAGAGATATTTGGAAGTTTGTTGGACACAATGATGAGATTTAACCTAAATTTCAGTTGTAAAAAGAGTAGAGAGGTTTTCTTTCAATAATCAATGGAGATTCAAGTTGACAAGTGCTATCTTGAAATTAGATCTAGGATTTTCATCATCCCATATATTATCTTTCTTTCTCTTTCTATAGGGTTGGATTTCGTTGCTTCTATACTATTAAGAAATGTTTGGTTATGATTCCACCATTTTTCCTTAGTATTATCTCTTATATGAAACAAAAGAAATGATATTCTAATGTATATTTTTTGTCTACTATGTATTTTATGAGTTATTTCTACACATCTTAAATGTAATTCTTTCAAAGAAATGAATACAAAAGTAACAAATGAACCTACTTTCACTTTGATTCTTGTCTCCTATCTTCGCTCTTTGTAACCTTTTGTGGGTTAAGATGAAAGATTATAGATTTAGTTGAAATTAATTTTATGTTGTAGGCCTTGATGTGTTTTTCCATTGATTTGAAGAATCATGTAAGTGCTTTATATATCTTGGAAGGGTTAAAGATTTCATGGAAGGATCCATTGAGTATGAGGTTTATATTCAACATAAACATTTGATTTACAAAGTAAAAGGATCGATCACCAATACCCTAATGTACATAGTAATTTGTGGAGTACCAAATAGATAGTGTAATGATCAATCATAGGGTCTGCATGTAACTTTTTATTTCATATGTGGGTTTTATTGATATCAATCAATTAATCAAATTATTTTCCCTTTCATTTTTTAGAGCTAAAAAGGATACTCACTCTTAGCTTGTGAATGACCTAGGTCATGTTATTAGCTATTTCATGCCTTAATCATTGCATGAGCATACAAGCATTTGAGGTTTTCATCTTCTTAATATAGATTATAATTTATTTTTTGGCAATTGACACCATATGGATAAATCTAAGGTCTACCTACCTAAGTCTTGAAAGGTCTAATCTAAGGAAGGATTTCAGCCTTATACTTGGCGCTGACGTTTGAATTGGTTTGTTGAATATGATAAATAGCTACACCCTAGACATATTCATTATTATCCTTTCATTGTTTAAATCTTCTTAAATTAGGAGCCAACTAAATAGTGACTCTTCTAGGGTTTGTACTGAATCATTCTAGTAGACAAGCCTTCAGAATCTAAAAAGAAATTTCAATACAACAAAAAGAAGTGCACATAAAAACTTTTAGTAGTAAGATTATGATGTGATTTTTAGTTTCTTCCTTAAAATCATACATCCCATTGGTTACCTTATTCATTGATAACAATAGCTTTGGAGAATTACAAAAATTCTTATTATTGAGATCATTTGGAAGTTTTGTAAAGTTGTTCTCAGAATTCAAACTTAATGTTAAGTTTCCTCCACCTTATCAAGAATATAAAATGCCATGGTTGTTTTATAAATTCTTTCAAATATGTACTATAATTTTTGGACCCTCTTGATATATTATGAAAGGAGATGGCTAGTCATGCAACATAGAATTAAGATGATAAATGTTTGAGTAGTCACATGGCAAGGTGACATATGGGACACAAACTTAGGTAGTGAGTTTCTATTACCTAACACATGGCTTGATGTCCTTATGTCACAATGATGTGTTAATCACTAAGGTGGCTTCACAATAAAGAGATGTCATGGTACATGATAGAGTTACAATTTCAAATCAAATGTATAGGATTTTGCTAAATGGTAAAGATTGATGGCTATCATAATGTCATCATGTGAAGACACACATTGGTTAGGCAAAGAGATATGGTGATCCAATCGAAAGGTGGAATGTGGCACCATTTGCTAGTAGATTAGGAGTGATGTGGGATTCTAAGGGCCGATCAGATGGTGCCACATGGTTGTTACATAATAAGGTGCACAGTTAGATGTTAATACAATAGGTGACTATGTGGAGATGAACCAGTGAGATTATGATACAGATCACAGGTTGGTCAACTCTGGTCTCACCCAAATTCAAAAAAGAAGGAAACTAAAAATTTCTAAAATAATAATATTTTATTTATTTTATCCACATGAACATTCAAGTTTTATTTAAATAAAAGGGTTTGTTTAGGAAGTTCAAACTTTATGTTATAATGAAATATTTGCAAAGAATTAATGTTTTTTTATCATTCTGGACCTTGAAATTCATATCGACACCCTAGGCCTTATTTTAGGGAAAACATAGAACAATTATATATCAATGGAAAGCCCTTAGAGTCTACAATCCATTTCCTTCATTAGATTTTGTGTAGGTGTAAATGGGTACATGTTATGCCTAATTTTATCCAAGGTGCTCCATTTTCAATTATTTTTGGTTGATCAATTCCATTTTCAGTTTGTGGTAAAAAAGTAAAGTAGGTATTTGCCAAACTTAAAGAAGGTCCTATTGGTTGTGTTATCTTTTGTCCTAACTTTTTTGGTGAAGGTTATGGAAATTTTTTGATACCAAATCTGATATTTTATCATAGTGGGGTTACTAATCATTCTAGAAGAGATATTTGGAAGCTTTTTGGACACGATGATGAGATTTGATCCAAATTTTAGTTGTAAAAAGAGGAAAGAAGTTTTGTTTCAACAACTGATGGAGATTCAAGTGGAAAGTGTCATTTTGAGATTAGATCTAGGATTTTCATCATCCTATATATTCTCTTTATTTCTCTTTCTATAGGGTTGGATGTTTTTGCTTCTGTACTATTGAGCAAGGATTTGGTTGTGGTTGTACCATTTTTCCTTAGTATTATCTCTTGTATGAAGAAAAATAAATAACATTCTAGGTATAATTCTGATCTACTATGTGTTTTATTAGTTATTTCCATACATCTTAAATTTACTTATTTAAAAAAAATGAATACAAAAGGATAAAATGAACTTTTTCTCATTATGTTTCTTGTCTATTATCTCTACTCTTAGTAGCCTTTTGCAGGTTAAGTTCAAAGATTATAGATCTTTGTTGCAATTCATTTTAGGTGGTATGTCTTGATGTGTTATTTCATTGATTCAAATAATTATGTAAATGCTCAATATATATTGGAAGGTTTATAGATTTAATTGAAGGATCTGATGAGTATGAGGTTTAGTTTCAACATAGATGTTTGATTTACAATGTAGAAGGATATATCACAAATACCCTAACGCATGTGGTAATTTATGGAGTACCCAATGGACAACACATTGATCAGTCATAGGATCTACATGTATCTTGTTGTTTCATATGTGGGTTATGCTAATATCAGTCAATTAATAAAAATTATTTTACCTTTAATTCTATAGAGCTAAAAAGGATACCCACATCTAGCTTGTGAATGGCATAGGTAATGTTATTAGCTATTTCATACCTTTATCATTGCATGAGCATAGAAGGATTTGGGGTTTTCATCTTCTTAATATATAGTTAGATTTATGTTTTTGCAACTGGTACCATATGAATGAATTTGAAGTCTACCCACCTAGGTCTTGCAAAGTCTAATCTGAAGAAGGAATTAAGCCTTATAGTTGGCCCTGATGTTTGAATAGGTTTGTTGAATATGGGAAATAGCTACACCCTAAACATATTCATTCTTTTCATTCCATTGGTCAAATCTTATTAAATTAGAAGCTAACAAAATGAGAACTCTTCTAGGGTTTGTATTGAATCCTTCTAGTAGACAAACCTTGAGAATCTAAAAATGAATTTTAATAAAACCTAAAGAAGTGCATAGAAAAATTTTTAGTAGTACATTTTTTATGTGATTTCTAGTTTCTTACTTAAAATCATACATCCTAGCAGTTAGCTTCTCATTCACAATAATAGTATTGAGGAGTTGCAATAATTCAAATTGTTGAGATTATATGGAACTTTTGAAAAGTTTTTGTCAGAATTCAAACTTATTGTTATGGTTCCTCCACCTTGTCAATAATACAAAAACCCCATGGTTTTGGTGCAAATTCTTTCCAATAACTACTATAAATGTTGGACCATCTTTTTACATTGTACAAGTTGACCAAATATTTTTGAAGTGAGTGATGATTGAAAGTTAAATCTTTGTACCAATGCATTATGCAATTTAAGGTATCATAAAGAATACACTAGTTGGAGAGCATAGCTAAAGAGTTTATTTAAGGTTCTTGGACATGGTTGACAAGATTATCTTGTGTGTAATGTAAGAGTTACAAATTTGATGAAATTTAAATCTGGCATTCTTCTTAGCAATAATCATGTTTCATCCACCACAAATTAGGTATTTTCACTTTCATCATTTTTTTTCCATGAAAGTAACTTATACAAATGTTTTCTCCATTAAGTGGATTCTAGCACTAAGTAGAAGATTTTTTTGATGCATTTTCAGATACTTCATGAAAGTTAGATTCATCAAAATTTTCTACATTTTGGATTATTATTTGCCGATTGAATTTGTAGGAGAATTTAAAATCTATTGTAAGTTAAAAATTCTAAAAGTTATTTTGGGCAAATAAGTTGTAAATTTGTAAAGAATGTAAAACTTCTTTTCACCTAACATGCAACCTATTAATGGAGTTTGTAGATCTATTTCTACCTAAAGATACTTTCCATTACACTTTGATGGCATTCATGGCTTCCGAAGTACCATGAAACATGATCTTAGAAAGAATTTTCCTAAGTTTAATAGGAACCATTTTTATTTAGCCAATCATCATATTTAGCTATTTAGTGATTTGATGGGTACCTTTTAGATTGTTCATGAAGATATACTCATGAAATTGTTTGTTGAATCTTTGGAAGGTGATGCTAAGGATTGGTTTCCGTTTCTACCAACATGCTCTATCTTATCTTGGAGTGATTTGCCTTCGGCCTTCATGGAGCAATTTTGACAAAGAGCAAGAATCTCTTATTATTTTAGTAAATTTTTGAAGATTCATATTAAGACTGGTCAACTTATTCTTGAGTTTAATATTGGATTTTCAAGAGCTTTGAATGAAATCCCCAAAAAACATAGACCTAATGATCAAGTTTGTTTGGATTTTTACTTTGATGCATTTGATGTGAAAATGGGCTTCCTATTGAGGGATAAAGAACCTTAAATATTGCATTAGGCACTCATGACAACTATAAAGAATGAAAATAATATAAACTATAGACTAACCAAGAGTCATTTATCTAGAGAGATTTTCCAACAAGGTGCATTTGAAAATAAAAATCAATGTCATGTTGAGGGTTAAATTTAGATTAGTATGTAGGGATCCTATTGCGGTAAATAATCATTTTGAAACTTCAAATTTAAAAACATTTGTTAATAAAGTTTTCTTGCTTTAAATTATAGATCTTCCTAGTCTTTTTGAAGGGAATGCATGTGTTTGTAGTGATACAATAGTAGATAATGGGTTTGATGCACTTGATAAATTCCAAGTGTATAATGAGATTTCAATGGTACCTTCTCCTATGGATATATTTTATTTTTTTGATAATGTCATTAATAATGGAGTTGTAGTGCATGCATCTTAATGTTAGAAGGGTGAAGGAGCTGAAACTTATATTTCAAGTGATGATAGAAAGTTCTATAATGTGGTGGCCATGTAGAAGAACTACATGAAAATGAGAGCATTTCATGTGTACCTCAGCCATATTATGAAGAAGAGACTAAAAATTTCTATCCAAGTGAAGGTGAGGACAATGAAAGTGCATTATCATCTTCATATGAGTCAGATGCAATGTGGGAAGAAGAGACTAATGATGAGAGTGATTATTCCTCTATCAATGAAGGTACAAACTATTCTATCATGTTAGAAAATGCACTTCATTTTTTTTATACAAATTAGTTTTCTAGTGAAGATTTTGAGAAATGATTTTTCTCCCAAATATGAAGATAATGAGATGATAAGTCAATGTGTTATGTATAAAGTATAATGTGAAGATCAAAATGAAGAATTAGAAAGTGATTTTACTTTGAATGGTGAAATTTCAGCATATAATGATGAGTTTAAATATGAATCATGGTCTTTTCTAATTGATCATATTAAATAAAATAGTGAAAATGATGTTTATATGAAAGCTATATGCCTAATAGATGAAATAGAAAATGAATCTTCATGTAGTTTTTATTTTCCTTCATATGCTAAAAGTTTCCATCATAATGGGATGGGTATTGAGTTTAAAGTGTTTAATAATGCTTTATATAATGATGATTTTTATGTTGACCAACCCATCCTTTTCCCTAATATGTATAAAGGAGAGTTACATGGAGTTTTTAACCCATTTTTTGAATAACATATTGCAATTTCTGATTTGATTGGTCCTAAATTCAATGATGATACTTTATAATATTGTTGTAGTAAATTAGATTGATTTTCCTCTCAAAGTGACAATGACAATGATGACAATGTTTTATCTTCTGAACTTGATAATGAGATGTTAGATGAAGCTATTTTTGAGGACCAACTTACACCTCGTAATGAGTTTTATGGTGAATACACTAATATTTTTTCTAATCCATTTTTTAATATGAATATTTACTCGATAAGCTCAAATTTTTTTTAGACATTGACATGGATGACATTTATGAATATAAGTCTGATCGCTCATTTGAATTCCAACCGGTTACATAAGAGGAGTCACAAGTTGAAGGTATGCGTGACCTCATTCATCAATTTGAATATAAAAGTGTTGGAATTCTTTAGAATAATTGGGGGGGAGGGGGGGGGGGGGGATTAATTAGTTATCCAAGGTCTAGATGTATAACTAAAACTTTTCATAGCTTAGTGAACCCATAAAACATTTGTCATCATGCATGCATTCACTTAAAAACTTGTAGGTTACTATCAAATCAATTTGTAGAAATGTAAATATGAAACATAATAGATTCAACAACACATTTGACACAATGATTTACATGGCAACCTAATTTGGGAAAAACCACTAGTAACATGCTACTCTTTTTCACTCTTTTGAAGTGATGCCCCATGAAAGACCAACCCTATTAAAGGTTAGTATACACATTGTTAAATGTGATTGTATTAAAGGATTTCAATCACCCCATTAGGAGTGAACCTTGTTAGAGGACTTTATATCATTTACTTGGAATATCACCTAGTTAAAGGATTTACAAATGTCTGTTAGGTAAATCTTAATCCAAAGGATTTACCCTAGACTGATACAATTATTAGTGAATAATAGTAAGGCTTTGATCTAATTATAACTTATAACTCCATTTTTAGATTACAAATCTCTATTTTAGTCCTCCATTCTACTTGGCTTTCACACATTTAAACAGTGATAGCTTGTTCACCCTTCAAGCATTCATATTTTTGAACCTTCTTGCTTAACATTCCAATGAAAACTCCTCACTTAGGTCACTTGATGAAGAAATTCCCTTGACTCCTTATTTTCGATGACAACCCTTGCTTCTGACTAGCCATCTCTATAAATAGAGAAAATTAAGATCTTTTTTGTTCATTCTCCATCATCCAATTTAAAGTTAGGATAGATTAAGTAGGATTCAATGCATCTACCCCTCATTCCATATCACTTCAATAAACTTCTCCTCCAATCCTCCTTGAATTTGAGTAAAAAATGATTAGCCATAAATTATGTGCCACCAACTCATCAATCTTATATTCTACCTAGTTCATACAATCCAAGAAAACAAAAATTTCAGCTTAGATCAATCAAATTCTTGATCTTTCTAATAATTCTAAAATTTGGCATTAACTTATTTTTGATGCTTGGCACATACTCTATCTTTTGACATCCTCTGAAAAATCACTTGACACAAACTAAATTTTACTGGTGTTTAGCATCAACTAAAATTTACTCAACATCCACTATGTTGCACAACATACATTAAAAAAAAATTTTACTCAGCACCGACTAATTTTTTGCTAGGCTTGTACTAAATTTTCTTGACACGTACTATCCATTTGGTCAAGCTTTGTAGACAAACTTTTTTTAGCTTGTTCTTCTGAACTTGCTTAGTGCAAACAACCTTTGTAACCTTAAGTAGATTATTAATGTACTATGATATCATTGTTTTAGCTAATTCTTGTAGTATTCTATTATATCATAACTCGAACTTTCCTTGAGGTTCTGTTGTTACATCCTTTTCATGAAATCCTCTTCATCAATAAAATAAGTGAAAGTACTTAAATTATATAAGTAGTTGTCTTACCAGAAAAAAATAGGTTTGACATCAGTGATAAAATAATGATTGAAACACATTTATCATACTTGTATCAATCTAATTTCAAAATTCTCCCTTTTTCAACAATATCCCTCTTTGGTATTGATGCAAAACCAAACTAATCAACCAAACCAACTAGGTTAAAATAGTAAGACCAGAAAATTACCAAAAGAATAATTCCTTGTATTGAGATTACTCCCTCTATCAGCAACTTTCATCTTCTAAATAGGTTACAAATTTCTTTTGTTTCAACCTTATAACTCCCTTTGAATTACTTCTTATATCTCCCTTCTACAATATCTCCCTCTTACTATGTAGATGTTATCAATAGATATAATATTCTTTTCATACTCCGTGTTTTAGGATATCTCCCTCTTTGTTTAATCTCCAATCTCTTATATTTCTCCTAATCAATAACTATCCACTTTTTTCTTGCATTTCCCTTGTTCAATAACTATCTCCCTTTTTCTTGTATTTCCCTTGATTAGTAATTATCTCCCTCTTTGACAATAATGCCAAAAACATGACATCTTAATATGCATATATAAAATTCTTCAATTTCTTGTGTATCACCTTGTTTGTGACTAATTTTTAGTTACAAGTTTTTGATTACTGTAGGGCAGCTCCTAAAGTAAGATCAATTTGTAATACATAGCAGTCAACTTGTTTGATATAGGGTACTCCTTTTCTTACTCACATAGCCTTTGATAGGGGTATCACCTCCATTTTATCACTTAGATACCGATGAGCATCCTTATCTAACACTTTTGTGAAGATATCAACAATTTTTGCTTTTGTGTTAACATATTCCATTTCACCTCTTTATCTTGAACTCGTTCTCTCAAGTAATGATACTTGATTGCAATGCATGTAGTCTTTGTGTGCATCATAGGATTTTTTGATATATTTATAGCACTTTTATTATCACAATAAAGTAGCACTAGTTCTGTGATCTTTTCCTCATACCTTTGAGCAGTTGTTTGAGCCATACAATGTTTGTACAATTACAACAACAATAGCATATTCAACTTTAGCAGTAGATTGTGAAGTGCAATTTTGTTTCTTGCTAATCCATGTAACCATCCTCTTGTCTAAGAAAAATGCTTCTCCACTGGTGTTCATTCTATCAACAATGTTTCTAACCCAATCACCATCAGTATAGGCTCTTAATTCAAAATTTTCATTTTTCTTATAGTATAGACCAGATTCCTCTATTCCTTTCAGATATCTAAAAATTCTCATTACAACCATCAAATGATTCTCCCTAGGATTAACTTAGAGAATCTTGTAACTATCCCTACAAATAATATAATATCATGTCTATTGTGTACTAAATATTATAATTTACTAATCATAAATATGTACAATGTTTGATTCACCTCAGTTGAATCATCATTCTTTGATAATTTATGGCTTGTCACCATAGGTGTACTTACTGGTTTGGTATCCTCCAACCCAAAAGTTTTTAGTATATCCTTGAAATACTTTGACTGAGTTATATATATATACCATATTTCATCTGATATACTTGCAAACCCACAAAGAACTTGATCTATCCAAATATAGGCATTTCAAATTCTTGCTTCACTTCATTTGCAAAAGCCTTACATAAAGCATCTTGACCTCCAAATATGATATCATCAACAAGTATTTCAAATAAAAAAGTACCTTTTCCTTTCTCTATCTTCATTTATACAAATTATTTTTATCATTAGTCATTTCAAATCTAATCTTCACAACACAATTATGAATTCTATCATACCATGATCTTGGTGCTTGTTTCAAACCATATAGAGCTTTAATTAATCTACATCCCATGTTCTTATTGTTAACATCAAAAAATCCTTTTGATTTTTCTATGTAAACTTCTTTCTCTAATACACCATTGAGAAATGTAGATTTAACATCCATTTGATAAACTTTGAAACCTTTATATGCAGAATGAGAAAGCAGAGTTCTTATTCCTTCCAATCTAGCAACAAGAGAAAATGTTTCTCCATAGTCAATTTCTTCTTGTGCATATCCTTTGTAGATTAATCTTGTCTTATTCCTTGTGACTTCACCATTTTCATCTAGCTTATTTCTAAATACTCACTTGGTGCCAATCACATTTTTGTCTTCTAGTCAAGGAACTAGAGTCCATGTCTTGTTTTTCTCAATTTTTTCAATTTCTTCTTTCATGGCTTTACTCTAGCCCACATATTCTAAGACATCTTTTACTAATTAAGGCTCTTTTATGCTCAAGAAGCATGTACATCATTTCTCCAAGTGTTTCTTTTCATTGGTCTAGCATCTTTATATCTTATTAATTATGTAGTAAGATGATGTCTCTTTGACATATTTGGACAATCTTGGTTTAGCTATAGTTTATTCATTTTGTTTGTCTACGTTAGAGTCACTATACACATTTCTGATAGGTATTTCAGCATCTCTCATGTACACTAATATTAGAATCACAATGTGCCTCAACTTTATTTTATAACTCAACATCTGAATGTGGCTCAGTTCCTAAATACAACTTGGCATTCATATTATGTGGCTCAGTAGTCACTAAAATTTTTAATTGGTTTGTAGCTTGATTTCCAACATCTTCTTCAATAGGCATACTTTCATAAATATATTCAAATGAATTTTATTCTTCTGGTTCTTTTATAGGTTCAACCTCATGAACTTCTATATATTCATCAAAATTTACTTTTTCATTTTCCACCACATTGTTACTATTAGTATTTAAACACTTCTAAGCTTTACTTGTTGTGGAATAACCTAGGAGTATACCTTCTTCACTTCTTGCATCTAGTTTACCATTCCTAGAATATTTGAGAATAAACCATTGTCTTCCGAATACCTTAAAATATTTTACATTAGGTTAGTATCAATACCATATTTCAAAAGGTGTTCAATGAGTACCTTTCTTAACTTTTACATGGTTCAAGGTATATATAGTTGTGCTTACAACTTCTCTCCTGTATTTTAAAGCAACATTTTTCTCCATCATGAGTGTCCTAGAATAGTCAATTGTAGACTAGTTTGTCCTTTCAACAATTCCATTTTATGGAGGGGTTTAAGGAACATATGTCTATCTTTTGATTCCTGTGTCATTACAAAACATCTCAAACTCATTTTATGTAAATTCTCCTCCTCTGTCAGATCTCAAACATTCTAGAATTTTACCTATTTCCTTCTCAACTCTTTCTAAGTAACACTTAAACATTTGGAAAGCTTCATATTTTTGTTTCAAAAAAAAAACTATATTCTTTCTAGAATAATCATCAATAAGTAGCATAGTATACTTATCTCCTTTTTAACTTTTCACTTCAATTGGTCCACACAAGTTAGTATGATCAATCTCTAGTATTCATTTAGAGGTATTACTTTTTCTTATAAAATATGGCTTTGTTATTTTGCCTAATTGGCATTTTTTTCACATTGTATTATTAGGCTTCTTCAACTTAGCCAAACCTCTAACTTTTCTCATGTTATTGGTACAAACCAAGTTATTAAAATTAAAATGACATAATCTTTTGTGCCATTGCCACACATTATCAAACTTTACAATTACACAAGTAGCATCCTCTATATCAAGATAGAATAGATTACTCCTAGTTTGATCACCTTTTCCAATCAGTTTTCCATCAACTTCATATATCTTTGCAATATTTTTTTCAAAATCAACCTTACATCCTAAATTATTTAATTTTGACAAACTCAAGAGATTATAGTTAAGTCCTTCAACATAGTAAGCATTGCTAGATATAATCTTTTTTGTGCCTTTGATAGAACCATTTCCTTTTATCAAACACGATGCATCATTACCAAATCTTACACTATTTCCATCATAAAAATTCAAGTTAATGAACTTACTTTTGTTTCCAACCATATGATGTGAACATCCACTGTCAATGATCCATCTATCATTCTTGTTCACACAAGTCACAAGTGTTGTTGCCTCATCTTCATTGGATTCATCCTTCATTTCAACATACATTGTTTCATCATCATGTTCATCAGATTCATCTCTTATTTCCTCTTAACAATTTATTAATGCATCTTGCCTTTTTCTTTGTAGTCCTTATTGCCTTCATCTCTTCTATTTATTTACTCGTCACTAGCTCTATAGCTCTTCTTCTCTGGACATATGGCTGCAATATGACCAACTTCATTGCAATTGAAACAATTGATAGGTAACTTACCTTTAAACTTGCCTTTAACTCTATGAAATATCCTTTCCAACAATTCTCCAAGTTGTTCTACATCCTCCTTATCTATCTCACTATCACTAGAATTTTTTTTTTTTTCTTTTGCTTCTTCTTCTTCTCATCAGGTTCTTTCAATGACAACTTCACTTTGAAAGCAGATTCAATATTTTCAAGTTTGTAATTGTCAAAGTTAGATAGCTCAAAAGTAATGAGTCTACCTACCATACCTTCAAGCGATAGCTTATGCCTTGGTATACATCTCAGTTTTTGTATTGCATAAACTCTACTAGCATATATAGGCAATAATGTTCTTAAAACATTTCTTAGTATAGTATACTAGTAGCTCTAATTGCATTAACAACATCTTTTATCCTTTAGCAATATTTCCACCTTCTTTCATTCTCATATCATCAAACTTACCTCTCAAATTTTTAGCTTTGGCTCTTAGGCCATTGGTGTCTCCTCCATAGATGGTGTTTCAAGCATCCCACATTTTATTTGCACTATCAAGGCCTTTGATATCATCAAATTCAGTATAGCTTAGGTAGAGGAAATCTCTAACATTGCCTGGTTGTGTTCTTTCTTTGTTTTCATATCCTCAACAATTAGGGTTCTATTAGGATCAACATGCTCTATAATAATGGTAAAGTATGCATGATTTGCAAGTCTTCCAAGGTGTAGCTTGATCAAACCTTTCCATGCACAAAAGTTATCTCTATTAAGCTTGGCTACATCTTTTTTTGACATCTTGATCTTTATGCTTTTAGTACCTTCAAATGAATCCTATTAAGAAGGTGGCTTTGATACCAATTGTTGGAATTATTTAGAAAAACTAAGAGGCATAAGGGGGTGGTGAATTAGTTATCCAAGGTCTAGATGTACAAATAAAACTTCTCATAGCTTAGTGAACCCATAAAACATTTTTCATCATGCATGCATTCATAAGATCATGCATTCAACTTGTACATTATTGTCAAATCAATTTGTATAAATGTAAACATGAAACAGAACATATTTAGCAACACATTTGACACAATGATTTACATGGAAACCCAATTTGGGAAAAACCACTAGTAACATGCTACTCTTTTTCACTCTTCTGAAATGATGCCCTATGAAAGGCCAACTTCATTAAACGTTACAATACAAACTATTAAATGTGACCCTATTAAAGGATTTTACTTACCCTATTATGAGTGAGCCTTGTTAGAGGACTTTAGACCATGCACTTGGAATGTCACCTAGTTAAAGTCTTACAAATGACTATTAGGTCAACCTTAATCCAAAGGATTTACTCAAGACTGATACAATTATTAGAGAGTAATAGTAAGGCTTTGATTTTATTACAACTTACAACTCCTTTTGTATATTAGAGATCTCTATTTTAGTCATCCATTCTACTTGGCTTTCACAAATTTCAGCACTAATATCTTGTTCACCCTTCAAGCATTCATACCCTTAATTAAGCCTTCTTGCTTAACATGCAAATACAAACTCTTCACTTAGGTTAGTTGATGAAGAAATACCCTTGATTCCATGTCTTTCTCAAGTTCTTGAACATGACAACCCTTTCTTTTGACCAACCATCCCTATAAATAGAGAATTAATATTTTTTTCATTCATTATCTATCGTCCAATATAGGGTTAGGATAGATTAGGTAGGATTCAATGAATCTACCCCTCATTCCATATCACTTCTATAAACTTCTCCTCCAATCCTCTTTGAATTTTACTAAAATATTGTTTGCCATGAATTCTATGCACCAGTTCATTAATCTTATCTTCCACCTATTTCACACAATCCAAGAAAACAAATTTGTCAGCTTAGATCCATTGAATTCTTGATCTTTTTAACAATGCTTACACTCAACATTAATTTTTTTATCATTCTTGGCACATACTGTGTTGCTTGGCATCCTCTAAAAATCACCTAGCACAAATAAAAGTTTATTGGTGCTCGGCATTAACTAAACTTTGCCTAACATCAATTTTTTTCTCGCAGTACACTAAAATAAACTTTAACTCAGCTCCAACTATTTTTTTCTCAGCTTATACTAACTTTTCCCAGCACCTACTATCCATTTGGTTAGTCTTGGCCAACAAAAATTGTTTAGCTTCTTCTTCTTAACTTGCTTATTGTAACCAACCTTTGTAACTTTAAGTAGATTATTGATGCACTATAATATAACTATCTTAGTTGACTCTTGTACTCCTATTTTGGTGGTAAGTGCCTATTTAAGGAAGGCTTATGTTCATTTGTAATCAAGCTCTTCAAGTGTAAGCTCTTGTAGTGAAGCTCTTCTAATGTAATCTCTTCTAAGAAAGCTTGAGAAGTAGAAGCTTGGGAAGTACAAGTCTTAAGAAGAAGTTCTTTTGTTGTAAGCTCTTCTAGTTGGAAGTCCTTAGTGAGGAAGCTCTCTTATATTGTAAGAGTTTGGAGTTTTTTTCCATGTGGAGAATATTGTAATGAATTTCAAGTATTAATGGATGCCTTATGAATAAATTTTGTCATCTCTCTATCTCCATCTTGTTGTGATTTTGGTTGTGAGTTGGTATGGGTGGTGTGGCCCGTCATCAGTGGTATCTAAGCATACCTTTGTTAGTGGTAGCAGAGTGTACCTACAAAATTGATATCAGAGCATACCTTTGTCAGTGGTAGTAGAGCATACCTACATTAGTGATATCAGAGCAGGAGTTCCTGAGTGTACAAGCAGATTGCTGAAGTGTGAGGCAGTTTGTACCAGGACCTTGGTTAGGTGAAGTTTATCAAAGAGGGAGTTCCTGAGTGTGCAGGAAGGTCGTCGAATGTGAGGTAGTTTGCACTAGGACCTTGAGTTGGGAGAAGTTTGTTAAGAAGTTTTTGATTGTGTAGATAGATTGCCGACTGTGATATAGTTTGCACGAGGTTCTTGTGTTGCAGAAGATTTGTCTTCTAAAGACTTGAGTGTGGAGAAGAGAAAGAAGAAGATGAATTTTGTGATTAGATGGATTCTAAGGATTCCTTGACTAGAGAAAATTAGGGCAAGAAATCAAGAGGCATTGATAGTTGATTTGCACAAACAAGTGAATGAATTGGAAGCTAAGTTGCAGAAACGAAGAGCGCATTACTAGAAAAGGGATGTTGATAATTCTTTGGATGCGAAAAAGAAAGAAGATCTAGTGGATTATAAAATATGTGGTACAAAATAAGAGCAAGCGAATGGAGAGGAAATCATTTGTGAACCTAAAGTTGAAGAAGATGAATGAGAAGAAGAAGAGCATGAAGATGGCAAGATTGATGAACCTAAAATAGATCAAGATGATTTGAAGATTGTAGCAATGCAGGAGAAGTATAGTGCCTTAGTTGGAGATCAGCCAAGTGGAGTAGTTACATGCATTATTGATGACATGAAAGAGGCAAACAAAGATGAAGATGTCAATGAGGTAAATTCTTATGAATAATGGGATTTTTTCTTTGAGATGAGTTTGAAAGATATTGATAATGGTTTGCATGAGGATCTTGTTAGTCTTGTGTGGTATGCAAAGAAAGATTGGCATGATGTTGCTGGGTTTATTACCGATGTGATTAATTAAACAAGATTGAATAAGGATGAGATTTATACTTGGACAAACTTCATTGCAGAAGAGAGATTTCAGCAACAAACACTTGTTCCAACTAGGTGTTGGAAGAGAAGAAAGAAGGAAATATATCAGCACCGGATACTTGTTCTAGCTATGTGTTGGAGGAAGAGGAAAAAAAGTATGTCAACAGTGGCTACTTCATTTTGTGAATCCATATTCACAAATTTTTTCCTACCATGGGAGTCAAATGTAGGGGCATCATGCATTAGGAAACAAAATGTGGAAGCCTTTAGTGAAGATGAAGATGGTTGTATATCTTTCTTTTGGCGTCAAAGTGTGGGACACACTTGTCTATCTACCAAGGGAGTCTGATGTAGGAGCATCTTGCATGGAAAAATTAAATTATTAGAAAAAAAAAAGAAAAAAAAAAGAGAAATTTAAAAAAAAAAAAAATTGTGGAGGAGAGAGAAAGTGACAAAAATAGAAAGAAAAATAATAAAAAATAGAAAATGGAAAACAAAAGAGGAAAGAGGAATTTCTATTTTCAAGGTGCATAGGTGGCATAAATAGAAAAATAATAAAAATAGTTGTTATTCCATTAATTGAGGTGTGGAGGTGGCATCTTAAGAAGTTTGTGGAAATTTCCTTAAATCATGCATTTAATATTTTTTGTGATCTAAAAAAGAAGCATTTGTAATTTTCTAATTGGGCCACATGGTGGTGCTTAGTTGTATTTAGGTGGAATTCTAGAAAGTTGTAGATATTGTAGAAGGTTGTGGAAATTCTAGAATGTTGTGGATAAATCATGCATTGGGTGGTAAGTACCTATTTAAGGAAGGTTTATATTCATTTGCAATCAAGATCTTCAAGTGTAAGCTCTTGTAGTGAAGCTCTTCTAATGTAATCTCTTGTAAGAAAGCCTGAGAAGTAGAAGCTTGGGAAGTAGAAGTCTTAAGAAGAATCTCTTTTGTTGTAAGCTCTTCTAGTTGGAAGTCCTTAGTGAGGAAGCTCTCTTATATTGTAAGAGTTTGGAGTTTTTTTCCATATGGACAGTATTGTAATGAATTTCAATTATTAATGGATCTGCTTTATGAAGCATTTTTGTCATCTCTCTATCTCCATCTTCTTGTGATTTTGGTTGTGAGTTGGTATAGGTGGTGTGGCCCATCATCAGTGGTATCCGAGCATACCTTTGCTAGTGGTTGAAAAGTGTACCTACATCAATTTTATATCATAACTCAACCTTTCCTTCTAGGTGCTTTTTTTACATCCTTTTGATCAAATCCTCCTCATCAATCAAACAAGTAATAGTACTTGAATCATATAAGTTGTTGTCTTACTAGCAGAAAGTAGGTTTGACATCAATGACAAATTTTTTATTGAAACACATTTGTCATACTTGTATCAATATAGTTTCAACATTCTCTCTCTTTCAACAAAAAGTTTCGTATTCAAGCTTGATAGAATTCATGAATCATTTTATGAAGAAAAGTGTGAATTTAATTCTAATATTTTTCAGCATGCTAATCTATATGTTCATGGTTAGTGCAAGAGCACCTATAATTCCATCCATTTCAAGAACATCTGAAGGATCAAAGGCAAAGGGTTAGGGTAGCATTTGGATCTATCCAACTCTATAAATCATTTCCAAATTTTAAGGGAAGGAGGCATTAGGTGTGTTGTAAATCTAATTGTCTACCTTATTCATTTTATGAGAAATTTCTAGTTTGAAATGGGATAAACTAGTTTAGAAGATTAAATAATGGTTATTTATTGATCAACACCTTCTTAAGTTCCTAGGTAGATTCTAAATTTTGGTAGAGTTTGGAGAGATTTGATAACTTTTGCAAAAAGTTCTCAAAGTTGTCAATGTTGAATAATGCAACTTTCGTGAAAAAATTTAAATTTTTGAATCCCAAAATTCATAGCCACATTTATCAATTGAAATTGATTGGGAATGGCATAAATAATATTGAGAAACCTTTCTTAACATTCAAGACAATAATCTAATATAATAATTGCATTAAATCAATAAAATTGTTTATTTTCCTATCAATTATAAAAGCTCTTTGTAAAAAATTGTACGGATTCACATAAGAATTTGAAGGATTGGAAAAGTTGAAGAAATTTCATATGAAATTTGTTTAAGTGGTTTGAGGTCTTCAACTCATATTGGTTGGGAAAAATCAAATTTTGTTTTCTTGTTGGTTGCTGTAACGAGGGTTTCAAGAGAAAATCACTCTTTCCAAGAGATTCCACCATTCAAAAAATAAGAGCCTTGGTGGAAAGAGATGGGAGAATATGTACTTTAAGAATATTTGGGTCTTAGATAAGAAGGTAGGATATGTTAAGACAAATTGCTAAACCCTTTGGATAGGCATCTAAATGTAACTATCTAGTTTTGGGTTTTTGAGGTACAACTTGGCCTAGGGGTTGAATAGAAACATAGGAAGTTGGACTTATATTTTTGATTATGTTATTGAAGTATTCCAATAGGTTTGGTTGGAAGGTGTGTTTAATTCCTTATACTTGCTTTAGAAAAGTGACCTAATTAGCCCTATTAGGCCTAGGAGAGTGTTGCAAACAACTTGAGTTAGGGGATTGGTCAAGGGTCCTAACTTGGTAAAGGTTGTTGGTTAATGGATTAGAGTGTTTGAAGGTGTTTAATTCTTTTAGTGGTGGAGTTCCAAGAAAGTTTCCTTTATAAATCCTAATTGTCTCCTTCTAGCCCTATTTGTAGTTTTGAGTCATTAGTTTGATTTTCTTTAGCAAGCATTGTGGATTTTGGGTTTTAAAAACACTTGGGAGATACATATAGTGCTTATAAAGGAAATATTTCATTTTTGACACTTTTTGCTTAATTTTGTGTCTTTTGAAGCCTCAAGGAGGTGTTCTAGATTTTGAATTTGATCTAGTCTAGATACTTTGGGTTTTGGGAATCATATTGAGGATCCCTAGGTTGTATTGTTGGAGGGTGGCTTGTGTATTCACAAGTAACATATTTTGATATACTTAAGTGTCTCTACTCCAAGTAGTATAAGAAAAAATTAGTAGCTCTTTGGAGAAATACAAGTCACAACCATGTTTGATGGTGGAGAAGAAAACAAAATTGAACTTCTTAACAAAATGATAAATGTTGAACTACTAAGGGTGGTGGAGGAGCATGATGGTAAGATGAAGAAAATGAAGAGGGAGATGAAAAAACAAAATGAACAAGATAGGAAAGGATTGAGTGGTAACTCTAAGAATGATAAGGTAACTCACTTATCCTTACTAGATTCTATAGAAGAACAAAAGGATACTAAATTTTTGTTTTCAGATGGAAAAGAATTTCTAAAAGTTGTGAAGAAAGAAACGGCTCCATGCTATGGCCTAGATATTTTCCCTAAGGATTATATACTTAAAAAGGTTGTGAAGGAAGTGAAGCCCTTGAGACATTTAGATCTTAAGGAGATTGCAAACCTATTGGGCCAATATAAATACATTGCCACCAAAGAATTGTCAAGTGAGTTGGCCTCAATCAAAGACATAAGCCATAATATAGATCTAATCACAATAGCAACCTTTCCTAACAAGGAATAATATAAGAGGAGAATCAAGAAATGGAAAGACAAATACAAAAAGTCCTTGATAAAATATTGATTTCAAAAAGAGTCAGTCCTTATGCATTGACTACCTGGTTGGCCCCTAAGAAGGAAAGAACATGGAGATTGTGCACTGATTCTAGAGCAATAAATAGAATTGAACTATTAGGTATAGGTTCCCTATTCCTAGGATACAAGACCTATTGAACCAACTAGGGGGACCAATGTACTATTCCAAGATAGATTTGAAAAGTGCCTATCACTAAATAAGGATTAAGGATGGTGATGAGTGGATGGCTACATTAAAAACCAATGAGGGTTTTTAGAAATGGAGGGTGATGCCTTTTGGCTTGTCAAATGTTGGAATTCTTTAGAATAACTGAGATGGAGGGTGAATTAGTTATCCATGGTCTAGATCTACAATTAAAACTTTTGACATATTAGTGAACCCATATCCATAAGAAAATTTTCATCATGAATGCATCCATTAGATTATGCAATCACTTAAACTTGGAGATTACTATCAAATTGATGCAGGTAAGGGATGAACAACTAGGGCCAAAGGAACACCCAACTATCCAAACCACCTTGCAAGAGCTAACACAATAGACGCAAACACGAGGAACAACACCAATGAAAGAGAGAACAAGGATATATTTATTGATTCATCAAATATTCAACATACATGCCCAGTTGTAAGGCCTTTTGGGTTATGGCCAATTGCTAATGTACAACTTCCAGATCTACAAATCAGCTTTTTAAATCCACATATCTCTTTTCTTTTGAACTCTCCCCAAAAATCTTCCCTAACCCTAAACCTAAACACCTTAGTTATACTTGCCAAACTGGCTTACGGATAATTCTAGAACATAGAGAAACCACAAGTTGGCCCTCATCAAATATAATTAACTATACCAAAATTAAATGTGAGCAAAGTCGGCCCAATTGGAACTAGGCAGAATAAACTAATGTGTAGGATTACAAAGAAACCTAGGATGCTCCTGCATCAAACAACTAGGGTTGGAAAAAAATGATTCTCCTGAATCATGCAAGTGTCACACCTTGAGCTAAATCCAATTCAGACTAAGAAATCCATGTAGCATTTTTAGCTGGTCTATTCTTCCACTTCACCAAATATTCATAGTAATCTTTTCCTTGTGTGCTCTTACCAAATCTTTGATCCAATATCTGTTCAACCTCTTCGATTTTCTTAGGATAATCATCAGGTACAACAATTTCATCCTCTCACTCATGATACTTATACAAATTAGTAATATTAAATATAGGAGATATATCCATGTCATCAGGTAACTCAACTTCATAAGCATTACCACTATCAAACTTCTTCAAGATCTTAGAAGGTCCAAATTTCTTCATCTTCAGCTTACTGTATGTTCTAGCTAGGAATCTTCCTTTCTTCAAATGAACCATCACCTCATCAACAACCTGAAAATCATGGTGTCTTCTAGACTGATCAGAATTCTCTTTATACTTCTAATTACTTTGTTCCAATCTCAACTTCACTTCTTTATGCAAAGACTCCATAAAATCAGCAAATTCTTCTCCTACAGTGCTTTTCTTTTCTTCACCAATAATATCTCTCAAATTTTATATGCCTCTAGGATGCCAGTAACAATCTCAATAGGTGTCTTCTCTGTACTCCTATTCACAAAATTGTTGTATGGAAATTCAGCTTGTGCCAATACCATCTCCCAATTACTTGGCTTATTCCCAACCAAACATCTTAGCAAATTACCCAAGCTTCTATTCAAAACCTCTATCTATCCATCTGTTTGTGGATGGAATGTAGAACTAAACTTCAACTTAGTACCCATCTTCTTCCACAAAGTCTTCCAAAAACATCCAACAAACTTACTGTCTCTGTCAGAAATTTGTCCACTACCAAAACTATGGAATCATACCCTTTCATTGTCTTAGGCAATCCAAGAACAAAATCCATACTAATGTCAATCCTTGGTTTCTCAAGAACAGTAATAGGTGTATACGAACCAGTATTTTGACTCACTCCTTTTGCAACTTGACAAACTCCACAACTCTCTACAAATTTTTGAACATCCTTATACATTTGTGTCCAATAATATTTTTCTTTCAGCAAACCCAATGTCTTATCAATTCCAAAATGTCTAGCTAATCCACCACTATGCTTTTCCTTAATTAGATTCAACCTAATAGAACTTCTAGAAATACACAACTAAATGCCTTTGAACAACATACCTTCTTTAATGAAATACTCATCATACTTATGTGATCTGTCAGATTTGGTGCTCTACACTCTCTCCATGCCTCAGAAAAATTAGTATCAGCATCGTATAACTCTTTCATCTCATCAAAACCAAGAACTTCAACCTTTATTTTAGTCAACAAAGAACGTCTTCTACTGAATACATCAGCAAATTTTTAGTAACTCCACTCTTATGCTTAATCACAAATGTAAAACTCTGCAAATATTCAACTCACTTCATATGTCTTTGATTCAATTTATTTTGACTTCCTAAGTATTGTAAAGCTTTATGATTAGTATACAACACAAACTCCTTAGGCATCAAATAATGTCTCCACTTCTTCAATGCTTGAACAATAGCATAAAACTCTTGATCATACACATAATATTTCCTTCTAGAATCATTCAGCTTTTCACTAAAGAAAGCAACAGGCTTACCTTTTTGACTTAATACAACTCCTATTGCATTACCACTTGCATCATATTCAACTTGAAATACTTTGTTGAAATCAAGCAAAGCCAATACTAGTAATTCTACAACCTTTTGTTTCACAATCTCAAAACTCTTATCAGCTCCATGTGTCCACATGAATTCATTTTTATCTCCCCTCATTGTCTTAGTCATAGCATTACAAACAACACTTAAATTCTTTATAAACTTTCTATAAAAACTAGCTAAACCATGAAATGATCTTGCCTCACTTACATTCTTAGGTGTAGGACATTCCAAAATTGCTTTAACCTTCTTAGGATCCATCTTCAAACCATCAGCTAAAATAACAAATCCCAGATACACAATCTCCTCTTGCATAAAAGAACACTTTTTCAGATTAATCAGCAACATTTCCTCTTTCAACCTCTGCAATACTTGTCTAATATGCTCATGATGTTCTTCCTTAGTCTTACTGAATATTAGAATATCATCCAAATAAACAATCACAAACTTACCCAAAAATCTTTTCAAAACTTCATTCATTAACCTCATGAAAGTACTAGGTGCACTAGTCAAATCAAAAGGCATAACCAACCACTCATACAAACCATATTTTGTCTTGAAAGCAGTCTTCCATTCATCACCTTCTCTGATTTGGATCTGATGATAGTCACTCTTCAAATCAATCTTGGTAAAATACTTTTCTCCACTTAAACAATCCATTATGCCATCCATCCTTGGCATAGGAAACCTATATTTCACTTTTATCTTGTTAATAGCTTTGGAATCAGTACACATTCTCCATTCTCCATCCTTTTTAGGTGCTAATACAATAGGTACAACACATGGACTCAAGCTTTCTCTGATCAAACCTTTCTGCAACAACTCATGCACTTGTTTGTTAAGTTCTTCATTCTCTATAGGTGTCAATCTATATGGTGCTTTGTTTGGAAAACTTGCTCCAGGAATCAAATCCATACAATGACTTATACTTCTTACTGGAGGTAATCTATCAGGATGATCATTAGAAATAATGTCTTTATATTCATTGAGCAATTCTACAATTTCTTCTGGCACTTGGTCAATGATACCATCTGTCACTTGGTCACCACTATCTGGCACTCAGTTAGCACTATTCTCTTGCACTTGGCCTTCCTTGAAAAAACTTGGACTTCTTGAAATTATGGCAAAACAAACCTGATTCTTCTTCACTTCCTTTTCAAATTGTTTCCCATTAACCATACAAATCTTTATAGTAGTACAATTAACCTCATCCAGAACTTCAATCAAAGGCAACAATGTTTGTTTCTTCCCATTCACCCAGAGTATATTGATTCAATCTTCCATCATGTACAACATGTCTATCATATTGCCAAGGTCTATCCAACAAAATATGACAACAATCCATGGGCATAATATCACACAAAACTTCATCAACATAATGTCCAATTTTAAATTTCACAAGGCATTGCTCAGTTACCAATATCTTATGCTCATCTTTGATCCATGAAACATGATAAGGTTTGGGATGTTTCAGCCTCTCTAACTGCAACTTGGTAACCAACTCTTCAAATGCCAAATTTGTAGAACTCTCACTATCAATGATCACTTTGTAGCATTTTCCAACCATCTTACATCTTGTCTTCAAAAGACTTCTCCATCAAATAGGTTCCTCATCACTTCTTTTATTACATAAGGTTCTTCACACCATCATATTTTCTCCAACCTCAGGTCCACTTGGTGAACTTTTAATGTCTTCTTGAATCATAGCATTTCTATTATTTTGTCCACTTTTAGAGGATCTACATTCAAAAGATCTATGCCCTTCTTTGCCACATCTAAAACAATTAACAAGAAATCCACTTCTAGAATAGGAATTACCCCTTCCTCAGTAAGAATTAGTGCCTCCTTGGTAAGAATTACCACCTTTCCATTTAGTCTTGCCTTTATCATCACTCTTTCATTTAGATTTACCTTTATCTTGCATAGAATTGTCAGATCTACTACTTTCTCCATAAGATCTACCTCTACCTCTTTGTCTTTGTTCATGCTTCTTTGTCAAGATCTCCTCAGCCTTCATGGCATACTAGTATGCTTCTTCCACACTTTCCAACTTCACAAAACTTATCTCATCTTGAATTCCAGATCTCAATCCATTAATGTACCTTGCAATTTTTTGAACATCATCATCCACATGTCCAGATCTGATGTCCAATCTATAAAATTCCTCAGTACATTCTTTCACAATCATGTCCCTTGGTTTCAAATTTTGCATCTTTCTTAATAAGCTAACTTGGTAATCAGCAGGAAGGAATTTGTTTTTTACCTTGTTCACCATCTTTGGCCAAGTTCTTATCTTCTCCTTTCCTCTCCTTTGTCTATCAGTTTGCAAGTGCTCCCACCATAATGATGCATGACCTTTCAGCCTAGTGACTACAATCTTCACCTTTCTATTATCAACAGTGTTTTCATACTCAAAGAACTTCTCCATATCAGAGATCCAATCTAGCACAGTATTTGTATCCAATTTCACATCATAACGAACAACTTCTATAGTAGACTTTGAATTTTCCCTAGACAATAATCACAACAATCTTTCCTCATCTCAATCTTCTTCAGGTTTTGGGTTATGGTTTGGTGTTTCTGCTTCATCATCACTTACATCTTCAAGATGTGCTTCTCTCCTCTAGACCATCTCCACAGCCTCTAATTTGGCTGCAATTTTTCTTAACTGATCCAATATAGTGTTATCAATATTATTTCCTTTGCCACAAACCATCTTTACAAATTAGGTTCTTGCAAGATCATAACCCTCTACAAGTTATAGGTCAAATACACATATCTGCCACCCTACAACTAGATCCAAATCAGGGTTCTACATGATCCAATCTCCAGAAGGATGAACTTCGGGCTCTGATACCAACTAATGCAGGCAAGGGATGAATAACTAGGGCCAAAGGCACACCCATCTATCCAAACCACCCTGCAAGAGTTAACACAATGAAAGCAAACACAAGGGACAACACCAAGGAAAGAGAGAACAAGGATATATTTATTGATTCATCAAATATTCAGCATACATGCCCAGCTATAAGGCCTTCTGGGTTATGGAAAATTACAAACGTGCAACTTCTAGATCTACAAATCAGCTTTTTAAATCCACATATCTCTTTTCTTTTGAACTCTCCCCAAAAATCTGCCCTAACCCTAAACCTAAACTCACTACTTATACTTGCCAAAATGGCTTACGGATAATTCTAGAACATAGAGAAACCACAAGTTGGCCCTCATCAAATATAATTAATTATACCAAAATTAAATGTGAGCAAAGTCAGCCCAATTGGAACTAGGCAAAATGAACTAATGTGCAGGATTACAAAGAAACCCAGGATGCACTTGCATCACAAATCAACTTTACAAAAATGTAAACATAAAGCATAATGGATTCAATAACACATTTGACCCAATGATTTAATGTGAAAATTGAATTTGGAAAAACCTACCAATAACATGCTACTCATTCTCACTCTTTTGAAGTGATGCCCTATGAAAGGTCAACTCTATCAAGGGTTATAATGCACACTATTAAATGTGACCTAGTTAAATGATTTCAATCATCTTATTAGGAGTGAGACTTGTTACAGGACTTTAGATCATTCTCTTGGAATGTTACCTAGTTAAAGGATTTATAAATAACTATTAGGTCAACCTTAATCCAAATGATTTACCCTAGACTGATTCAATGATTAGAAAGTAATAGTAAGGATTCATCTGATAACAACTTACAAATCCATTTGTAAATTAAAAATAAATATTTTGGTCCTCTATTGTACTTGGCTTTCACCCACTTTATCTCAGATAGTTTGTTCACCCTTCAAGCATCCATACCCTTAAGCCTTCTTTCTTTTCTTGCCAATGCAGTATTTTCTCTTAGGTCATTGAATGAAGCAATACCCTAGACTCCTTTTCTTCCATAGGTTCTTGCACATTTCAACCTTTGCTTCTTACCAACCATATCTATAACTATAGAATCAAGATCTTTTTTCATTCGTCCTCCATCCTCTACTTTAGCTTTAGGTTAGATTAGGTAGGATTCAATGAATCTACCCCTTATTTTATTTTATTCTCTTCTAGAAACTTTACCTTCAATCCTCTTTGAATTCATCTCGAAATGGTTCATCTTGAATCTTGTGCCACCATCTCATCAAGATTATGTTCCACATGTTTCACACAATCCAAGAAATCAAACTTGTTGGCTAAAATTGATTGAATTCATGATCTTTCTCATAATATTGATACTCTGCATTAACTAAGCTTCTGGTGCTCAAAACATACTACATTGTTTGACACCTACTTTCAAAATTGTTAAGCTTGGTAGACATACTCTATTTAATTTTCCTTTCTAGACAAAATCAATCCAACCATCCTTTGCAAACTTAAGTAGATTATCAATGCACTATAATATCACTGTATTAACTTATCCTTGTACTTTTTTTCCATATCATAACTCAACCTTTCCTCTAGGTGCTATTTGTAACTCATTTGAACAAATCCTCTTCATCAATCAAATAAATGATATCACTTAAATCATATAAGCAATTGTCTTACCAGCAAGTAGTAGGTTTGACATTGGTGATAAAAAAATGATTAAAACACATATTCACACTTGTATCAATCTATTTTCAACTATCTCCCTCTTTGGCATAGATGGCAAACCAAACTGATCAAACTTAACTATTATAACCAATAAAATAACAAAAAGAAAATAATTCCTCATATTGAAATCTCACCCTCTATCAACAACTTGTATCTTATGAATAGGTTACAGAAATTTTGTTTTGATTATCAAACAATTAATCAACTCATCCTTATAAATCTCTCTAGATCACATCTTATATAAGCTTTGACATTGACTCCCTCTTACTAGGTATTCAATTTTTTTTTTTTTTTCTTTCATCTTCCTTTGTAGTCAAAATTTCTTCCTTGAAAAAATCAAGTGGATTAGGATTCCTCTAGATTTCTCTATCTTTTCTCCCTTAATGGTTTCTCCTTGAACTCAGATTTCAATGTCTTTATCTCCTTCTTTTACAAAAAATCTAGAGACTTGTCATCTTTATATGTAGATATGAAGATTTTTAGTTTCTCCCTCTATCACCTAGCTTATGACTGATTTTCAACTCCAAATCTTTGATTAGTTTAGGCAAATCCTAAAGTGAGATCCACTATATCAATGTGTAACATATGTCAATCATCTTGTTTGATGTAGGGTGCTCCTCACACTTCCTAAATATCCTTTGATAGGGGTATCACCCCTAGTTTACCTCTTAGATGCTCATGATAATCCTTGGGTAGTTCTTTTTTGAAGATATTAGCTATTAGCTCTTTTGTGTTAACATATTCCATCTTCACCTCTTTATCTTGAACTAAACCTCTCAAGTAATGATGCTTGATTACAATATAAATTATCTTTGTGTGCATCACATGACTTTGATATTGATAGCATTGGTATAACAATTCAGTCATTTCCTCGTTCATACATTTGAGTGGTTATTTGATCTATACAATGTTTGTACAATTTTTTGTAGCAACAACATATTCATCTTTACAAGTGGATTGAGAGATATAGTTTTTTGTCTTGCTAGTCCATGTAACAAGCCTTTTTCCTAAGAAAAATGTTCCTCCACTGGTGCTCTTTCTGTCATCAACATTTCTAGCCCAATCAGCATTAGTGTAGATCCTTAATTCAAATTTCTCATTTTTCTTGTAGTATAGACCATAGTTCTCTATTCCTTTTAGATATCTTATTATTCTCTTTACTTTCATCAAATGGTTCTCCTTGGGATTAGCAGAGAATCTTGCAATTATACCTATAGATAATGCAATATCAGGCGTACTATGTACTATATATTATAATTTTCCAATCATAGACTTGTATAATATTTGATTCACCTTAGATGAATCATCATTCTTTGAAAATCTATGTCATGTCACCATAAGTGTGCTTACTAGCATAGAATCTTCTAATCCAAAAGTTTTCAATATCTCCTTAACATACTTTGACTATGTGATTTATATATAGCATATTTCATCTGATTTACTTGTAAACCCATAAAGAACTTGATCTCTCCAAACATAGACATCTCAAATTCTTGCTTCATTTTATTTTTAAAAGCCTTACATAAAGTATCTTGACCTCCAAATATGATATCATCAAAAAAAAAAATTAGATAGTAAAATTCCTTTTCCTTTTTTTTGTCTTTAACCATAGATTGTTGTTATCATCAGTCCTTTCCAATCAAATCTTCACAAGATAATTATGAATTCTTTCATACCATGCTCTTGGTGCTTGCTTTAAACCATATAAAGCTTTGTGTAGTATACAAAAAAAAAAATTTTGTCATCATTAAAAAATCTTTCTAGTTGTTCTATATAAACCTCTTCCTGGTATATACCATTCATAAATGTAGTCTTAACATCCATTTGATAAACTTTGAAAACTTTGTATGTAGAGTAAACAAGTAGAGTTCTTACTCCTTCTAGCTTTGCTATAGGAGTGAATGTTTTTCCATAGTCTATCCCTTCTTCTTTTGCATATCCTTTACAAATTAATATTGACTTGTTCCTTGTGACTACACCATTTTCATCTAATTTTTTTTTGTATACCCACTTGGTAGGAATCATATTTTTATCTTCTAGTCTAGGAACTAGAGTCCACATCTTATTTTTCTCAATTTGTTCAATCTCTTCTTCCATGTCTTTACTCCAATACACATTTTCTAAGGCATCTTTCACTCTATTCCTTTTCATTAGTTTCTCAACCTATTCCTTTTCATTGGTTTAGCATCTTTATCTCCAATGATTTCTATAGTAGGATGATGTCTCTTGACATACTTAGACTATCTTGGTTCTGCTGTAGTTTCTTCATTTGGTCTCTCAACTTTTTGAAACACTATTTACATCTTTGTCAAGTAGTTCAATATCTCTTTTATGTTCAATAATCTTAGAATCGAAATGTATCACAACTTTATTCTATAACTTGACACCTAAATCTAGCTTCGTTCTTGAATGTGACTCAAAATTCGTAGAATGTGACTTGATAGTCACTAAATTTTGATGTTGGTTTGCAACTTGATTTACAACATCTTCTTCATTAAACATACCTTAATAAAAGTATACAAATGATTTGTATTCTTATAGTTCCTTCATAGGTTCAACCTCATATGCTTCTATATATTCATCAAATTTCACATTTGCACTTTCCACAACTTTTTTAGTGTTAGTATTTAAATACTTATAATCTTTACTTGTGGAATAACCAAGGAATATACCTTCTTCACTTTTTACATCTAGTCTACCACTCCTGAAATATTTCAAAATATAACACTTTCTTCCAAATACCTTAAAATATTTTACATTGGATGAGTATCCTTACTATAGTTCAAAAGGTGTTGAATTAGTACCTCTCTTGACTTGCACATAGTTCAAGGTATAGATAACTATACATACAACTTCTCTGTAGTATTTCAAAGCAATATTTTTCTCCATAATGAGTGTCCTAGCATAGTCCATTATAGATTTGTTCCTCCTTTCAACAATTCTATTTTGTGGAGGGGTTCTAGGAGTATATCTTTGTCTTTTGATTCCTCTATCATTAAAAAACATCTCAAACACATTTGATGTAAATTATCCTCCTTTTTTAGATCTTAAACATTTTAGACATTTACCTATTTCCTTCAAAACTCTTGGTAAGTACCACTTAAACATTTGGAAAGCATCATATTTCTATTTTAGAAATATAACTGTCATCATTTTAGAATAATCATCAAGTAGTAGCATAATGTACTTATCTCCTTTATCAATTTTCACTTCAATTGGTCCACACAAATTAGTATGAACAATCTCTAGTATGAGTATTACTCTTAAAACTTGAATTTTTCATTTTACCTAACTGACATTGTTTCAAATTATATTTTTGGGCTTCTTCAATTTAGGAAAACCTCTAAATCTTCTCATGTTACTGATACTAACCAAGTTATTAAAATTAACATGACATAAACTCTTGTTACATAGCCACATATCATCAAATTCTACAACTAAACAAGTAGCCTTCTCTATATAAAGGTAGAATAGATTACCTCTAACTTGATCACCTTTTCCAATTAGTTTTCTATTAGTATCATATATCTTAGCAATCTTCTTCTCAAAGTCAACCTTATAACCTAATATTATTCAGTTGTGACACAAAACAAATTATAGTTAAGTCCTTTAACATTATAAATATTCTTACATACAAATATTTTCAATGAGTTTGATAGAACCTTTCCCTTTGTCGAACAAGGTGCATCATTACCAAACCTTACACTATTTCCATCATAATAATCCAAGGTAATGAAATTAGTTTTATCTCTAGTTATGTGATGTGAACACACACTATCAATGATCCATCTATCATTCTTGTTCACACAAGAGACTAATACAGTTGCATCATCCTCATTAGTTTCATCCTTCATTGCAACATACACCACTTTATCGTGATGATCATCAGATCCATCTTCTGTTTCTTTTTCAATAATGTAGCAAGACTTCTATCATTTATCTTTCTAATCTTTTGTATCTTCATCTCTTCTACTTTTTACCTTGTCTCAACGTCTATAATTCTTCTTTTCTAGACATCTAGTAGCAATATTACCAATGAAATACATGATGGGTAACTTACCTTTGAACTCTCCTTTACCTGTATGAAATCTCCTTTCTAGTAGTGCTTCAAGTTGATCTACATCTTCCTCATCTATATCACTATAATAGGACACATATTTTTCCTTTGAAAGAAAATTCATAATTTTTATGTTTGTAATTTAAAAAATTAGATAGCTCAAAAGCAGTGAGCCTACCTACCAGATCTTCAAGAGTTATATCATTCCTTGGCATATATCTCAGTTATTGTATTGTAGAAACTCAAATAGCATAGATGGGCATTAGTGTTCTAAAAAAATTTCTTAGTATAATATCATCATCTATTTTACCTATAGTTCCTGTAATTGCATTAATACCATCTTTTATCCTATAGAAATATTGAGCAATATTATCACCTTCTTGCATTCTCATATCATTGAACTTTTCTCTTTCAACATTGGATCTTATAAAAAAAATTTCACCTCCACAGATAGAGTGAAGAGAATCCCACATTTTCTTTGCACTGTCAAAATCCTTGATATCATCGAACTTAACATAAGTTACGGTAGAGGCAATCTCCAACATTGCCTAGTTGTGTTCTTTCTTCTTTTTTAGATCTTAAGCAATTAGGGCTTCAGTGGAATTGATATGCACAACAACAATGGTAGTTAGCTTCATTAAAATTTTCCATGCAAAAAAATTATTTCTATTAATCTTGGTAATTCTCTTTCTGACATCTTGATCTTTTGCTTCTAGTACCTTCAAAATTGTCCTCTTAAGAACATGGCTCTAATACCAATTTTTGGAATTATTTAGAATAACTAAGATAGGGGGTGAATTAGTTATCTAATGTTCAGATGTACAATTAAAACTTTTCACAGCTTAGGAAACCCATATCCATAAAATATTTTCATCATGCATGAATCCATTAGATTATGCAATTACTTAACTTGTAGGTTATTATCAAATTAATTTTGTTAAAATGTAAACATGAAACATAATAGATTCAATAATACATTTGACACAATGATTTAATGTGGAAACCCAATTTGGGAAAAACAACTAGTAGTATGGTACTCATTCTCACTCTTCTGAAGTGATGCCTTATGAAAGGCCAACCTAGTAAAATTACAATGCACACTATTAAATGTGACCTGGTTAAATGATTTCAATCATGCTATTAGGAGTGAGTGTTTTTAGATGACTTTAGATCATTCACTTGGAATTTCACCTTATTAAAGGATTGATAAATGACTATTAGTTCAACCCTAAACCAAAGGATTTACCATAGACTATTGGGTAAAAACACAAACCTGTGTCACCCTTTTGTAAAGGACAAGGCTAACAAAGGTATAATTTTTCACCTTCAATGACATAAAACTAGCATTATTAATTAGAATTTGAAAATGAAATAAACTAATGAAATGTGTAGGAATGGATGGAGTTTATAATCATAATTTTTAATAATTATTTGGAATAAGAATTGATACATTTTCCAAATTTTTATAGCTAATATTTTAGTTGCTTAAAAATGCTAAAAATTAGGGCTCTAGTTCCCACCACAAAACTATATGAAAATTAATTTATTTCCCTTAGACCTCGGACTATGTTATAGATAACATATATAGGTAGAACAATAAAAAATAAAAATTTTCTTTAGAGATATATTTTCTCTTTTATAATGATTCAAATTTCAATTCACCTAAAATCAATAGCTTTCATCTCCCACCATACTTTTCAAAAAAATTCTACTATAACTAGAAGAAAATTTATGCATTCAAGAAGCATACTCTCTGCTCTAAAACTTCATATAATTTTCTAATTTTTTTATATGATTACTATTTTTTTCTTTCTCAAAATTGACATTTGTTTGAGTGTTAAAATATGTTCTTGTAGAGTTTCTTAATTACAATATACTATATCTACTTAAAACACTATTAAATTTATATGAGAATATTCTTAACTTTGAGCTCTATAAAATGGTGTTAATATGTTATTAAAAAATTATCATAAAAAATAGTAAGAGTTATTTAAACATCAAATTTTTGAAATAACTTTATTTCTTTAGTAATTGGATACAAACTAGTATAAGACATGCTTTTAATAGACTTTTCCAATTGGAAAAGTGTGAGACTATATATAACTTAGCTAGAATGAATTTATCTAGATCATATGTTTGAAAAGAAAATGAATTTTATTTCTTTAGTAATTGGATACAAACTAGTATAAGACATGCTTTTAATAGACATTTTCAGTTGGAAAAGTGTGCGACTATCTATAACTTAGCTAGAATGAATTTATCTAGATCATATGTTTGAAACATAATGATTTTTAGTTAAAAATACTCAAATTTAGTCATTCTAATAAGTCAGTTTGAAAGGTGACACAACTTTGTACTTTTACCCTGGTACAATAATAAAAAAGTAATAGTAAGGATTGATTTAATAACAACTTATAACTCCATTTGTAGATTACAAATCTCTGTTTCATTGTTCCATTCTGCTTGGCTTCCACACACTTCATCTTTGATAGCTTTTTCACCCTTTAAGAATCTATACCTTAAGTCTTCTTTCTTTCCTTGTCAATGCAGTCTCTTCTCTTAGGTCACTAAATGAAGCAATACCCTAGGCTCCTTGTCTTCCTTGGATTCTCACACATGAAAACCTTTACTTCTGACTAGGCATCTCTATAAATAGAGAATCAAGACCTTTTATCATTCATCCTTCATCATCCATTTTAAGGTTAGGCTGGATTAGGTAGGATTCATTGAATCTACCCTTTATTTCATTGTCTTCCCTTCTAGAAAATTCACCTTCAAACTTCTTTGAATTCACCTCAAAACTATTCATCTTGAATTTTGTGCCACTAGATCATCAAGCTTATTTTCCACATGGTTCACACAATCCAAGAAATAACACTTGTTAACTTAGATTCATAGAATTAATGGTCTTTCTCATAATGCTAACACTCGACATTAACTAGCTTCTGATGCTCAACACATATTACATTTCTTGACATCCACTGTCAAAAAACTTGACATGAACTAAAGTTTATTGGTGCTCAATATCAACTAAAATTTAATTGGATTACATTTTTTTACATGGCTTACAATAAAATTGACTTTTCTTGGCTCCAACTAATTTTTTCTTTTCTTACACTAAGTTTTCTTGGCACCTACTATGCAGATTGTTAAACTTGGTAGATATACTTCATTTAACTTGTTCTTATTAACTTAATTAGTGTAACCATTCTTTGCAACCTTAAGTATATTATCAGTGCACTATAATATTATTGTCTTAACTAATCCTTGTACTCCCTTTCCATATCATAACTCAACATTGTCTCTAGGTGCTATTGCTACATCATTTGATTAAATCCTCTTTATCAATCAAATAAATGTTAGTACTTAAATCATATGGGTAAAAGAAAAAACCTATGTCAACCTTTTGTAAAGGAAAAGGCTAACAAAAGTATAACTCTTCACCTTCAATAACATAAAATTGGTATTATTATTTTGAATTGAAAAATGAAGTAAACTAATGAAATTTGTAGAAATGGATGAAGTTTAGGATTATAAGTTTTAATAATTATTTAGAATAGGAATTAATATATTTTCCTAATTTTTATAGCTAATTTTTTAGCTATTGAAAAATGCTAAAATATAGGGATCTAGTTCCAACAACAAAACTATATGGAAATAAACTAATTTCCATTTGATCTTGTTATAAATAAGATATATAGCTAGAACAATCAAAAATAAAAGTTTGCTTTAGACATATATTTTCTATTTTATAGTGATTCAAATTTCAACTCACCTTAAATTGATAGTTTTCATCTCCAACCACATTTTTCAAAATAAATCTATTCTAACTAGGAGAAAATTTATGCATTGTTGAAGAGGACTCTCTCCTCTAGAATGTCATGTAATTTTAAAAAAAAATTGTTATAATATAATTTTTTTTTTCTCAAAATTTATATCTTTTTTAGCATTAAAATGTGTGCTAGTAGAATTTTTTAATTATAATATACAATATATAATTAAAACACTATAAACTCTATATGAGAATATTCTTAACTTTGAGCTCTATAAATGGTGTTTATATGTTATTAAAAAATATCATAGAAAATAGTAAGAGTTATTGAAATGCCACTTTTTTGAAATAATTTTATTTCTTTAGTAATTGGATACAAACTAGTATAAAACATATATTTAATAAACATTTCCAATTGGAAAAGTGTGAGACCATGTATAACTTAGCTAGAATGAATTTATCTCGATCATATGGTTGATCAAAATTGAATTTTAGATAGAAATACTCAAATTCAGTCATTTTGATAAGTCAGCTTGAAAGTTGACACAACTTTGTACTTTTACCCATCCAAGCCATTGCCTTACAAGAAATTAGTATGTTTGACATCAGCATCAAAATAATTATTGAAACACATATTCATACTTTTATCAATCTACAAGAAGTTTTCTTAGACAATGAAGGTTGTGATGAAGATTAGCTATGTGTTACATCATCTAAAGTTGGTCATGTAAGTTTAAGAATGCCTTCTAAAGAAGAAATTGATAGAATCATTTCAAAAATGATCTCCTAAGTACATAGAAATTATAATTTTAGGAACAAAACAATTAATAATGAAGTTGGGAAACCTTCTGGTATATTCATAAAAGATATCACTCATAAGATGAAAGATGAAGATAAGAAGGCTAGTATAGAGATAGTCAAGGTTAAATATATTAAAACTAAGAAGTGGGAACCTAAGAAGAAAGTACAATTCCAAGCTAATGAGATACCAAAAGGAATTGTGCAAGAGAAGGGATCAAGATTTGATAATTCGAAGCGAATAGTAATCCCTACTACTCAGAAGGCTCCTACTCTAGGTATGATTGTTAAACCAACTATGTCTGAGCCAATTGATATGATATCCATGTTGTCTTAAATCACTATTAAGGTACTTTTGTTTGAACTCTTTAGAATTGAAGAGCATAAGAGTAAAGCCATTTCATGGTTGGGAGGGATAGGAAATAGAAATAATAATATTGAACAAAGTGTTACCCAACATATCCCATTAGTAATAGAAGATAGTGGTATTATGTCAGAAATTTCCCAAATGTTCTTGGATGACTCATCAGTAGCGTACATAGAAGATGTTGACCCATTCTTCTCAATCTAATTATAAAAGGGAAGACACTTAAAAATTACATGATAGACTCAAGAGCCTGTAGCACCATAATTCCTTTCAAAGTAATTGAAGCCTTAGGGTTGAAAGTAGACACTAAGTAGGGTAGATGTAGAGGTATGGACACTAGGGAAGTTCCAGTTATAGGTACCATAAATTCTTTACCATTTAAACTTGCTACATATCCTGAGGTAGAGTTGACCATGTCAGTCCTTGTAGTGGATATACCTCCACACTATGGAATTTTTATTTCTTGAAAATGGAGTTCTGCTATGGGAGGTAGTCTACAATGTGACTTAACCTATGCTACTTTTCACATTGGAGATAAATCTGTCAAGGTAAATAGAGAGCCAAGGGTCAATCACATTTTAGCGGAAGAAATTGACAAAGATGCCACTTGCTTCTTAGATAGTGGTGTGAATGCATTCAAAGCTGAATTGATTATCCAAGAAGTTGAGTGTTGTACAGACTCACCCATATTATGGACAATGTTCTTTGATGGGGCTAGTTCTAAAGAAGGTGCAGGGGTAGGGGTAGTTTATTTTTCTCTAGAGAAAAACACTTTCAAGTATTCTTTTACCTTGAATTTTTCATGTACTAATAATATAGCTAAGTATGAAGCATTGTTGTTAGGATTGAAAGTTGCTACCCATCACTAGATCAATAAGTTACATGTCATAGGTGATTTTGAATTGGTTATCTCATAGATAAGGGGAACATATGCTTCTAAGAAGAAAAGGTTGAAATAGTATAGAAATGTTGTTTGGGATTAGATTGTAATTTTTGATGCATTTAGTATATCATGGAAAGTTAGGACTCGGAATAAGATGGCTGATTTATTAGCAAATGTAGCAATAAATCCCCAAGAGATATCATTTGTAGGGATATCACAAATTGAAGTTCAAAATAGGCCATCAATACCTAATAACATTGAGTATTGGCAAGTCTTTGAAGATAACAAAGACATTTTGAATTTCTTGGTAAATGAGAATAAATACCATGGACAAGAATTAGATTGCAGTGACTAGGTTGAGACAATAGATGGGAGGGAAACAAATTTTGGTCAAGAGGTTACCCAGTTAAAAACTAATAAAGTACCTAAAGGTTTGGTTTTTTTGGAAAATATGTTTGATAACCAAGATAGGGTAAAGCCTGGTTCTAAAGACTATAAACCTCAAGAGCTAAAAGAGATAAAATTGGGTACTAATGAGGCCCCTAAGAAAGTTTATATTGGTCAGAACTTGTCAATTAAAATTAGAAAGCTTTTGATTGACCTATTGAGAAAGAATAGACATGTCTTTGCTTGGTCATATGATGATTTAAAGGCCTATAGAGAAGACCAATTTCAGCATGTCATACCTTTGGAGTATAATGTCAAACCCTTTAGGCAGAAATAGAGACCAGTTAATCCTACTCTAGCCCATAAAATGCAAGAGGAACTAATGAAGTTAAGAGACAGGGGAATAATTAAACCTATCAGACATTCCACTTGGGTCTCTAATTTAGTACATGTCAGGAAAAAGAATGGGGATATCAAACTCTATGTAGATTTTAGAAATTTGAACATTGCTTCCTTGAAAGATAATTATGGGTTGCCCAATATGGAAGCTATGTTGTAGTAGGCAATAGGGTGTGAGCTTATGTCAATGATGGATGTATTTTTAAGATATAACTAGGTCCTAGTAAAGAAAGAAGAACAATTCAAAACAACATTTACAACTCCTTGGGGAACCTATGTGTATGTAAGAATGTCATTTGGGTTGATTAATTTAGGTGGCACATTCCAAAGAACCGTGGATGCGACTTTCATGAATATATAAATAAGTTTATGGTGGTATATCAAGATGACCTCACAACTTATTCTAAGCAGGTTAAAGACCACTATAGGCATTTGGAGAAATTTTTTATCAAGGTATTGGAATATGGAGTGTCATTAAACCCTAAGAAATGTGCATTTGGGGTAACTAAAGGTAAGTTATTAGGACACATAGTGTCAAAGGATGTGGTAAAGATAGATCTTGAAAGAGTAGTAGCCATTGATAAAATCCCTAAGCCAATGAATGTAAAAGGAATTCAATCTTTCTTTGGGTAAGTCAACTTCTTAAGAAGGTTTGTTACTAACTTTACTGAAATTAGTAGACCTATTTCTAAAATGCTCAAGAAAGGAGCCACTATAAACTGGAATGGTGAGCCTTCACAGGCATATTAAGACTACTATAAAGAATGCCCCAATCCCAAGGACTCCTGATTACACTAAGCCAATGGACATATTTTCTTTTGCATCTTTTCACTTTGTAGCTACAACACTGTTGCAAAAAAATGAGGAGGGATATGAACAACCCATTGCTTTCTTCAATAAATCACTACAACTTTTTGAACTAAAATATGAGATAAATGAAAAAAAAGCATATGATTTAGTAAAGGCTATTAAGGCATTTAGATGCTATTTGATAGGAGCTATTGTCATTGCATTTGTGCCCAGTGTTGTTGTGAAGGATATTTTTTCTCAGCAAGAGGTACTAGGAAGAAGATGTAGGTGGATCAATAGGATCCAAGAGTTCAACATTGAGATATAGATAAAAAAAGTTGGTAAGAGGTCAAGGATTAGCTAAACTCATGGCTCAATCTAACTTAGATGCTAATGAAATAAATATGGTGATAGATGACCTCAAATCTGATTTATGTGAGATGGAGCATTTTGACTGGTATTGAAATGTTATCCACTACCTACAACATATGAAAGATCCATCTTATCTAACTGACAATGAGAAGAGAAGCACTAAATTACAAGCCATCGGGTACATAACTATCCAAGGTAGTTTGTGGTAGATAAATTTTGAGGGAATATTACTGAAATGTGTTGATCAAGAAAGGTCCAAAGAAATTCTGAGTGAGATGCATACTAGAGTGTGTGGGGGACATTATATGGCTAAAACCACAACACACAAGGTAACGAGAGTTGGATTCTAGTCTCCATCTCTTTTCAAGGATGCTCAAATCATGGTTAGGAATTATGATTCTTGTCAAAGGTTTTCTAGAAAACTAAAAAATTCAAGTAATACTCCTTTAAAGCCAATTGAGGGTCAAGCACCTTTTCAATAGTGGGGTATTGATTTCATAGGTGAGATCTCTCCTAAATCTAGTACTAGCTAATCTTGGATTCTAGTAGCTATTGACTACTTTACAAAATGGGTAGAAGCTATCCCCACAAGAAATGCAAAAAGTAAAGTTCTCAACAACTTCTTTCTTAGTAATGTTATTTCTAGATTTGGTTGCCCTCAGAGAATTGTGACAAATAATGCCATGTGTTTTAGGTTTGAGGAATTTATAAAGTTTTGTGACAAATATGGAATAACTAGATCAACATCCTCCCCATATCATTCACAAGGGAATGGATAGGATGAATCCATAAATAATATCTTGTTAAAGGTCATTAAGAGGACCTCAGATGATGCATGGGACTCTAAGTTGCAACCTGCAATATGGGCTAACATAGTGACTATGAAGAAAGCTAGTGGAGCAGCCTCATTCAATCTAGTATATGGAATTTAGGCAAGGATGCCTTAAAATAACCTAGTAGGACTTTATAATTACATCTAGTTGTATGATGAAGATATTAGAGATGATATGCAAGAGAAACTAGATGAGCTTGTAGGGTTAGGAAAAACCAGAAAAGAAGCATCTCTTAGGAATCAAAAGCTACAACTACAAGTGAAGACATTATATGATAAAAGGGCAGTAAATAAAAAGCTTGAAAATGGAGATTTAGTTCTTATGTGGAATGCCATAATTGAGGATAAACAAAAACATGGTAAGTTTGATCCTATTTGGCTAGGTCCTTATTTAATTGAAAGCTCATGGGGAGAAGATTCTTATATCATCAAAGATTTATCAGACAATATTTTGGAGCTGCCAATTCATGGATAGTTCTTGAAGGTATCTATTTTTCCATGAACATTAGTTTTAGATTTCCTTGTGTTCTTATACATTGTGTATATATTGTGAATCCATGTAAATATCCCTGTACAATTTGGTTTCTTATTTCTATGTGTTTCTTGGTGCTCTCTAAAGAAGTTTTCATCCTTGTACCAAGTATGTGTTAGAATAAATAATAAATAATTATTTATTTATTCTATTTACTTAAGCTTACTTAGGTTAATGCATATATTCAATATTTTGTATTTAATGCATGTAGTGGTTAGTTGATGACAACACGAGAGTTTGTTCCCTTCTAGCATGTTCCACCTTTTGTGGATGTGTGCTGAGTTGTCATCCTTATCTTCTACCAACTTCCAGCTTGTTCTACAAGCTTCCTTGAGGCCTTTATAAGCGGTCTCTCTCTCATTGTATTTTCATCACATTATCACATTGTGCATATTGTAAATACATTTTTATTGTGTTTGCACATATTGTCTCTCATGTCCGTTTAGGGTTTTTCCCTTGCTCCATGCTCTTCCTCTATTTGGATTCTCTTTGATAGGTTGTCACATGCAGGTGATCTTGGGCATTTTCAGAGATGGCTTTCCTCAGCTCCAATATGGTATCAGAGCCTTTCTGCTACTACTTGGTTGAAGAATTTTGAAGTCGTGATTTGAACTCACAAACCCTAGTTTATTTGTGCATTTTTTCTTCAAATTAGGGGATCAGCATTTTTTCGGAGCACTTTGGGACCAAACAGACATCACCATTGGATCCGAAAGACCATTTGCAGTCAGGATTCATATAAAACTTTTTGTTTTTGGAGACAGAGCTCTGGGAGGCAAAATTTTTACATTTGGGGCTACCGTACGGACTGTACGAATGATCTACAATTTTTTTAAAAAAATTAAAAAACATTTTTAGGGCGCTCTACCCAGGCACCACCGGTGGGCCAACCCGACACTGCCATTGCTCCGCCGCCAGTGGAGCATCTGCTGTCATCCGCCCGGTGCTCTGCTCCGTCGGTGCCACTTGCGGTCTATCCACTTCCTTCCCGGCACCTTCGGCAGAGCCTCCTCTTTCCATTGGTGGTTTTTTCGGCCGCCCAGTCTCCTCTGCCAGCGCCGCTCTGACAGCTCTGCATTCTAGTCTGCAGCCCACTTAGCTTTTCTGCACAATCAACGCGCATTCTGCATGTGATACATGCCACGGGTGCCACGTGGCCCTTGCCATGTCATCCATACATGCCACGTGGCTCTGCCATGTGGCACTCTTTTTTGCAGTGACAGCCTCTAATCTGTCAATTTTAAACCACTGACTCGCTGACATCAGTATGAGGTCAGTGCTTGCATCATCCATCCTTGCATGCACCTCTCTTATTTTGTTTTGAACCTACTTGTGGTTTTTTGGCCATAACTTTCGCATACGGAGGTATTTTTTCGATCCGAAAGGAGTACTGGAAAGCTTGTTTCGAGACGGAGACTTTGGTGTAGGTATTTTTTTTTAATGCTTTTTACTGCCCATTTTTCAGTCATAGTTTGAAGTTGTGTTTTTGATTCCAGCAAGCATATCTTTTGCATCCCATGCCTGTTTTTTGAAAGCTTTATATTTTTGGAAAACTGGTTCTGTCACCTTTTCAAAAATTTGATCCTTTTCTTTAGTTTTTGGCCTCTTCTCTTTCTATCATAGTTTTTGTATTTTAGCTATATGGTGCATATTTTGAGTGTTTTAGGCCTGAGGATCATTTACCCTAGCATGGATTCTCTTGTTTTGGTTGTACTTTGTTTTGGTTCAACTTGTTTTCAATTTTGATCATTGTAGCTATCATTTTGAAGCACTTTTTTGTATTGCACTGAGATAAAGTGCCACTTTTACATTCTAGGGATCATGAACGTTGTTTTGAGTTAGTTGTACTTGCACTATTTTCATAAAGCACCATGGGGGGGATCTTTGTTTGCTATTTTAGGCATTCTCCCTTTGTCAAGTGAGTGTCCCTTCCACGACATTAGCCCCATGCAGAGTCCATTTGACCATGTCTTTATAGGTGTCTGTACCTCTTTTCCTCTCTCCTCGTTCTTGGTTCATTTGCAGGAGACTTTGGCCCACCTTCTCAGTTTCCTATCATCACACCTCGTCTGCATTAAGATGGGGTTATGCTATTGTTCTAATGCATCTGTGGTTCGATGGTTCGATAGTGTGAACTATGTATTCAGTGGTTGATCCTATATACAAGGCGATTACAGTGGCTGGCTACCAATGCATTTCGGTGAGATGGATCATCTACCATATAGACATGCTCGGTTCATGCCTTCTTCTTCCATGGAGGTTCTTCAGATCAACAGTTTGGCAGATTTGCAGCTTCTTCATGCTTCAATGATGCTTCTTCATGATCACTCTTTGTTCCTGTTTTTAGGGGACTTTTCCCTAGTTGGAGGCTTCTTCAGTTCTTCACTAGGTTCTTACCTCTTTTTGGGGGAGTGTTTTTCCCACATGGTTTTCTCTCTTTCCCCATTTATAGAGGTTGCATCTTTCTTCGCATTGTACTTGGGTACCTAAAATGGCCTCGTTGCCAGGACCCATTCTGCATTCATCTTAGTTTTGTGAGCTTAAGGCATTTCCCTAAGTTTCACTTAAGGGGGGGTGTTAGAGTAAATAATTAATAATTAATTATTTATTCTATTTACTTAAGCTTACTTAGGTTAATGCATTTATTTAATATTTTGTATTTAATGCATGTAGTGGTTAGTTGATGACAACACGGGAGTTTTTTCCCTTCTAGCATGTTCCACCTTTTGTGGATGTGTGCTAAGTTGTCATCCTTATCTTCTACCACCTTCTAGCTTGTTCTATAAGCTTCCTTGAGGCCTTTATAAGTGGTCTCTCTCTCATTGTATTTTCATCACATTATAACATTGTGCATATTGTAAATACATTTTCATTGTGTTTGCACATATTGTATCTCATGTCCATTTAGGGTTTTTCCTTGCTCCATCCTCTTCCTCTCTTTGGCTTCTCTTTGACAGGTTCTCACGTGTAGTTGATCTTGGGCATCTTTGGAGTTGGCTTTCCTCAACTCCAACAGTATGTGGCTTGCTCTCCCAAAGATTTTGAATTCTTGCATAAACTCAAGTAGTCTATCATCTTTAGACAGAGCCACTATTGGTCTAATTTTTCACAATGCAAATTATTTTTGAAAATTTTAATGAAAAACAATTTGAGTCTTTGTATCTTGCAAACTAGGGTTTTATTCCTTGTATTTTTTAAATCCTTACATTGCCCTAGTTCATATCCTCATCTTTGTGTCATTGAAATTCTATTAAATTCTCAAGGTTTGTTAGCAGAGCAATCAACAAAAAACCCTAAGTGTGAAAACCCTAGTGCCTTACTCTATTTTACCTTAGTTTTAAAATGCCTCAATTATAATATTTTAAAAAATGATTTTAAGGAAAAATACTTTTACCCTAAGGATGGGCTTATGCAAGCATGACTTCATTAAAAATCCTATTTTAAACCTTTATTGGCCACGATTTTCTTGCAATTTGCTTGATTTTTTATTTAGAAACATGTTATGTGATGCAAGTTTTATGTGACCATTAATCTTGTTTAGATCAACGAGTATCACATTCTGACAATGTTCAAATGCAAGGTATTTAAGTAATGCGGACATGTGCTTTATTGACACATAGCCATTACCTTTTTTAAAATCTTAGTGAGCCACAAAATTTGTGATGAGTCATAAGTTGTCAGAACCTTTTGCAAATTTGTCAGTACTTTTCATGCATATTCTAGAATTACTGCAATGTCATTGGTTGATTTATTAATAGAGATATTCCTTTATCACCAAGATTCATCAACCATTGTTTTCATTAAATCAAGGGCTAGTGCTTTCTTGCAAGAAGGAGATGCTCAAGAATTAAATAATGTAGGGAAGCTTAAATAGGACACATAGCACAGTCTGACAACATGGACCCACTGTTTCCAAGGGTGATGTTAAGATGTCTTCTGTGGTAGTGTCAGATGAGTTGGACTGGAGGGTAATATTTAATTCATCAATTCAGCTGATGTGGTATTTAAGACTCATGATTTGATAACCATTGATTTGTGTGAGATCAAAGGGTTAGTGCAAGCCCGCATTATGAAATTGCTCATTCAATAAGGAATGCGGGTATGCATCTTTGTGATGTGTGTCATAGTGGGGCCAAAATTAGGGAAGAATGCTTGAGTCATGCCATGTTGTCTGCCACATGTGCTTAGTTGGAAGTACTTATGCTATGGGTGTAAAATCCTTAGCAATTAATGTAGTAGTTAGACGAGTCAGAGGATGAGGGTTGAGAAGAGTTATTCCATTGGTCCAAGTGGATGATGTGATCATAAAGTGCAGATTTTTTTGCACTTTTGATACTTTCTTCATCAACGAAGGGCGCTTTCCTGCATAAAGAACCTAAGTGAATTTTAAACAAAGAAGGTATGCACCATGCAAACACATGTCCATGGTGATGTCATTTTCCCCATCTTGCAAGTTTACAAGATTCAAGCAGTGTCAACATTGATCTCTCCAAGATCGATGATAGGTGCAAGCCTACAATTTTAAGATGCTCATCCAATAAAAAAAGTGGGAATGTGCCAGCTTGACATGTGGAAAGAATGATGTCAAGCACCTTCTTGCTCAGAAGATGATATGGGACCTGCTGGTGTGGAAGTTAATAGGAGGCAAAAACTCATATAAAAGCTTTCGATTGGTCAGCATAGCTGACTAGACTTTGTTCAAACATAAACCTATCTGATCATTGATCTTATCTTGATCAATGAGTGGCACTTCCTAGCAATCATAAAGTGCAAGAAATTTAAGGAATGTAGGTAAGTGGTAATGCGACATGTGGCCATATTTTTAAAGCCAGAAAGCTTATTTATTTTTAAATTAAAGCTATCCAATCTGGTGAAAATCTACAGATAGGATTCAAATCTGGGTGAAATTTGCAAGTAATGATAATTGAGAGTAAATATGGTGCAGAGTTCATTCGTGCGATTTCAATGCATGAATAAAACTCACGATCTCACCATTACTAAATCACCAAAGTGTAGAAAGAATATTAGAGCATACAAAACTTTCAGAGCCAGGACATGAAAACTTTATCTAGCGATCCAGTAAGTTGTAGTGGAAATCACATAGTGCAGAAGTGTAAATTTTAGTGCGTAAGTACTCTGTGAATCCTTGAAAATCAAGTATCCATTGTTATAAAATTTCTATTGTTTATTCAAAATGCCTCCCCAAAAAGGGACAAGTTGATAATCTAAAACATTCTGTACATGATAACTTTCAAGAAAAATTCCCTTTTTCTATTCATGAAATAACTAAGGGGAGGGAGTTGATTCCTAAACACCCGAGGGTAGCCATAGTAGAGGGTTTCTATGAAAAAGCTAATTGGGTATGAGATGCCTAGGTTTCCATGACAAGTCTAGAGTTATTTAGAAAATGGTTTTCAAATAAAAAATTGGACACTCCTATGAGCAATGTATGGGAGTTTGACATTGATAAATTAACAGTCCCCATACTTTTCTTTGATAGTGATTTGTTGATGGATTTGACCAAGAAATGTGATCAAATTATAGGGTGGGTAAAGAACCATGCTAGAATGAATCTTTTTAGGGTTTTTCCTAAACTAATTATTGAGGTTTTCAACCTCAACCCTAACCATGTTGTGCATGAAACTATTCATATGGATGACCTTCAAGCAAGGTACGATGCAAAAAGGATTTATTTGAGAATAAGGCCACTACAAGAGCATGTTGCTAAAATTGGTATTTTTCCTATTATTACAACCAACACTCCAGAGCCATTACTAAGAAGGCAATTTAACCTTAGGGCTCAGGCATTGTATTTTTATCTTTGCAAGGTTTTTTAGATGGATGAAGCAAAGCAAATCCCAGGCTCAATTGTCCTTATAATGGCTCAAACTTTTCAATTTGGGATGACCACTATTCTAGATTTTGCTACTTTTCTTGCAAAGGAGATTCACAATGGTTTGGTGGGGAGAGCATGGGGAAAAGTGGATAAACCTTTCTATTGGTATTCATTACTCATGTATGTATGTTTGTACAAGGGATTTACCCTTTTCTTCAAGGGTATGGAGTTGGAAATAACTAGGGATGGAGAGAGGAATCTAGTGCTATTTTGGAGTGTAGATATGATTTCAGAAGCTATAGATGCCAGTTATGTGAGGTTTGATAGATACTTCACATCAAAGCTTAGATTATTTTTTAGAGGAGACAGCCCCAAGATTCCACAAGCATTGTTAGAAATGGTCAGACCTAAGGACTATGCAATAGGGCTATTGGTCAGCCATAATTGGGGGGATATAATCCCTTATAATGTTTCAACAACAATAAGAGTATATGGTTTTTTGGGAAGGCTACATGTGCTACCATTTCATGTGCCCTTGAAGATAGGAATAGCTAAGCTTTTATGGTAAATAGGTACTATAGATGAGAGGGAGTTGCCTAAGAAGGGTACTTTTTTTGAATTGTTACTGTAATACATGATTTTGTCTTTGTGAGGAAAGGGTAGAGGCACCTAAATTTGTTCTTAGATAGACATAACATGGCAGAATCTCATGCTAGATTTATTGATCTTGAAGGATTCTATGACCTCTTAAGAGAGAGGGTGAAAGATTCCTTAATGGTGTAACAATTTTACTATTTGGAGGATGTGATTAGGAATGTTTTTACTTTGCAAGAGCAAGAATTGAGAAATGAGAAATGGATAGTATTTAGCAAGACCCTAGAATTTACTAACACTTTTGACACCATTATGACCCATTGAAGGATAAAAAATATTGGGGAGCCAAGATGCAAGCATTAGTGAATAATTTTTCTGAGATTATCTAAACTATGAATGAGAAGAAGTCCATCCGTGTTGAGATATATCCAAACAAGGTTGTACAGGTGCAAAGGAGGATCAAGAACAAAAAAGTAGTGGCCACTAGCCAATACACCTTGCAAAAAAGGGCAAGATATGTAATGATCCAGAATGTGCAATAGGTTCCTCTTCAGTAGAGACCAAGCCTAGGAAGCCCATCTGTAGCCAGTGCTCCAAAAGACAAAAATTAGAGCAAGGGTCTTTTTCCTAAGTGGAGCAATATTCCCCAAGCCAATCCCAAATTAAAATTGATGATGAAACATCTCTAAGGGAGTAGCTTAGACAAATTGGTGGAGAGGTAGATGTAATTGTTACTTCCATAGATTTGGAGATTGGAGAGCCTCAAGAACCACTTGCACCTTCCTTAGATTTCACTGTGGCTAATTATAAATGTAAGGAGATTGATCCCATAGTTGCCCAAGCTTCAAAATTTTTTATTAATGATGAGAATTTTGTAAAATCTAGTGCTTTTACTCAATTTTGAGAAAACTTGTGAGAATATAAAGGTAGAATAGGCAGACAAACCTAACTCTGCTATTAAGGAAGAGGTAAATTCTCAATTTTTGAATGACTTTTCTCAATATAAACCTAAAGATGGGAGGAAAATAATTAAATAGTTAGGAGTCCTCCTTCTACCAAAATAGGATATAGTGAATGCCATTATTTTTTATTCAGTGAGAAAACAAAAGGATGTTCAATTAAGGATTGAGGAAGAGATATTACAAGCTCATAGAGGAGTCAAGTTTAGTGATGACCACCAAGCCCTTGTATCTAGTCTATGGAAAAGAGGAACAACACTAGAATGCACAAAATTTCTACTACAAAACACATTGGTGCATTGACAATGTTTAGGGTTAGTGAGGTAGATAGTAAACAAACAATGGAAATTGCTTCAGAAATGCTAAAATTTGGTAGTTTGGTGTCTAGCTGAGAAGAAGATAGATTTTCTCAACTCAATGCTAGGTTTGAAGAAGTTATAAAAGCATATGAGGAGAGGGGTATGCAAATACAGTCATTCAAAAATAAAGTGACTCAAATGGAGAAAATTCTTAGGAAAAGAAAATTAGGAGAATCCAATAAAGCTAGGATCGCATACCCCTCACAACCACCTATTGTGCCTTTTAAGTCAACACCAATTATTGAGATACTAGATACCCCAAAAAGGAGTTAGTTCTATATTGTAGAGGATTTTGAAGAGGAGAAAAATAAGTTCTATCTATTACATGTAGAACTTAATAATTAATATGAAGAAAAATTGAGGTAGGGTATCATGTATTTAGTAGATAGAATTGAATGGCCATCATTTTTTGATTTTCTAGTAGCGATTGCAACTCTCAAGGATGAGTTAAAAGGAAATGATGTCGTATTCAGACCCATTCTACAAAAGTGGATAGAAAGAAATGAAGATATCATTGCTATGTGCATATCGGTTATCAAGCTGACCTATCATTAGATAGAAAATATCTTTGATTTCTTAAATAAATTACAAGGTTTTGATGATAAACAAGATTCCTTCCCAAGAAGATTAACGATTTTTTTTTCCAAGTATTTTGTAAAAAAAAAATCATTTATTTCCTTGTGCTTTAAAGACAATTGAGAAAGTGAAGTAAAAGGAAAAATGGAAGGAGTTCGATGAGATATTTTGTGAAAGAATGAATAAAGTTATAAATAAAACATGCCATCTACTATGGGCAATGACAAATGAAGAGTTGGTAAAGGTGCAATTGTTCTACAAACAATCATAAAAGATCTTGCGGACTTAGAGGCAATTGCAAATTCCTTAATAACTCTGCAAAGAGAGGTCCTAAGTTTTGATTGGCCTGATGGCACTACCTTCAATGAGTGGAAAGATAAATTTATGTCTATAGAGTAGATGGTGGGAGATGATGAGGTAGAAGATGATGAAGAGGAAGAAGGTTCAAAAATAGAAGTCACCCATGGAGTTGATGATAAAGATAAAGAAAATTCTTAAGTAACTAGAGATGATTTGACACTTTAAAGTTTGATGGCCACTTACTCCAAGGAATCATAATGATTAAAGAATATGATCATAGTTCTTTTGTCTTCCCAAGTGGAATAATAGAAAGGGACCCAAAAAAGAATTTTCAATGTATCAATCTTTCAGTTATTTACAATTTTGATTTCTTGTGATGGGTGTATATAAGAATCCTTTCAAACAATTCCTATCAATCACATTTTTCCTTTGCTTGTAGCAACTTATAGCTATATAAATGAGTTTTCAAGGTAATGTGATAGTCCAATTTCTAATGCTTTAAGTCATACTTTTTTTTTTTCGGTCCAAGTAATTTGAGCAAGCTTTATGATGTATTTTCTCTATAGGACTATGGGAATACATTAATGCAGAATGACCTCTGTGTTTCTTCTTAAGGCCATTCTAAGTTTATTGAAAAGTGTATATAATTTTCAAAGAAAATGAATACAAATTATGAGCTATCCCCATACCAGTTATTTCTGAAATATGTCTCCTTTTTGTTACTTAGTTATCTTGATGTTGTATGAGTAAAAAATTGTATAATTGAATGAAATCCTTAAGGTGGTATATCTATTTATCACTACCATTAGTTCAATGAATTAAGTAAGAGAGTTAATGAATTTGATAAGTTTGTTGTAGTAATGAGAAGGATGTTTTGAATGATGGATTCTAGTAAGAATTGCTGATAATATTTGTTGTAAGGAAAAAAATTAGATCTATAGATTTGTAGTAGACTCTAAACCCTATTGGATTAGGCACTAGTTAGATTGATTCAGCTGGAAAAGAAATAGATCATAAATGGGTATCAAATGCAAAATTTATAGTAAATTTTACTTTTATTTCCTAAAGATCTTCAAAGTTGGTCAATACTTGTTTGCACAAAATATTCTAGCTTTAGTTAGCCACTATTGCAAATAATACTTGTAGATCTATAAAAGACTTTATGAGCAAATCTATTATATGGGATGTATTCTATTTAAAATGTCACAATTAGTTGTGTGATTATTGATTGAGGATGAGAATTAGAATGAAACTGAGATGGTTTTCATACAACAACAGTCAATTTGAGTCATCCCTTAGTTATAACCACCTTGGTTTTGTAGAGCCTAAAGAGTAGGAAACCATTCTTGGTTTTGTTAATGTTGGATCGAAATGGTGTACATGTGTAATTGAAAATAGGAAATGGCTAATCCTTAGGTTGCATAAGTGTTATCATTTTGGTATTGAAGCATCCTATTGCTTAGTAGTTTTAAAAATCCAACATAATGATGAAGTTATATAAAATACTATCTATCTTTTTAAGTCTCAATGTTGCTATAATAATGATCCTAAAGAAGTGGACAACTTATGGAATTTCCCTTCCTCTCATCCTTAATAGAACTTTTGTGGTAGTCCCATATTTGCGGTAGTTGGTGCCTTTGGAAGGAATGTAACAACCAAATATTTAGGGATAAAAGAAATATAAATTAAGACTGTATTTTTGGGCTTTATTCACAATATAAAGGAAAATTTAGGGACTCTTAATCTAACTAATCAATGCCCCATCCCATCGACCTTTGTTTAGGAAATGGGTCACATTTTGGGTAATGGGAAATTTTTCAATAATCCTACTACTTTCATCTACAAGAATATAATTTTCCCCTAGCCTAGATTGTGCTAAGATGAACTTAGAAATTTCTCTAATAGGTAACCCAAGTTAGGGTAGTATGCGTGGCCTTTCAAAAGAGTCAATATAGGGAAATATCGATAGCCTACTCTATGAACATTGATGAACAAAACTCCTTCATGAAATAGTTGCTTGATCTATATCATGGGCTAATTTTTTTAAGGATGTTAATTTTGAAAATGGTAATCATCAAGGGAGATGCCCTCAATATAATCACTATTTCAAAAACTATAGAAAAAGTTCGGTGGAATGATAGTGGTTTTAGAAGTATAATTATGAGACATAATTTCACCACACCTACCAAGAAATAAATCATATTTTAGATTGGGTGGAAAGCATGGGAAGATTTAAAGAGGGATTCAAAATTTGGGAGGACAACTTCTTTATCCTCACTATAGCATAGGAAGCAATTTGGGAAGATTGAATATAATTATTGTATTAATGATACAATTGTTTCTTTTAATGGGGTATATATCCTAGACCCTTTTACTTGGTTGGGTTGTTCTTTGGTTTGAGTTATTTACCTTGCTCATAAAGCTAAAAAGGTGGTGTTTGTCTCCTTTTTCCTCTAGTATTTGGTCAGAAGTTTAAGAAAATAAGTATTTTTTGAAGTTGTATATAAAGAGAAGATCATGGGGGTATTTTTTTAAGTTGAGTCTAATGAATGGGAAGAATATTAGAATTATAAGGAATTTTTGGAAACCCTTGATTAAGGTGGTTTTACCAAACATATCATGGGAATGAAGGGTTGCAACCTACATCTCTCATAGAAGATGGTGAAATCATAGGATGTTGGAAAGATGATTTTGGGTTTTCTTTCTTTTCCTACTATGTCGAATTTAATTTTGGCCTTTTTTGCACTGAGTATAGAAGGTGTGAATATTCTATAAAGTACAAAGAAATATTTCAAGGAGGCTCTAGAGAATTTTTTAGACCTAGGGGAGAAATTTTTTTAACTTCATTTTGGATTTAATAGAGAAGCTATTATAGGGTTGTGGTAGAGTGTGGTGAAACTTCTCATTAAATTCATCACTTGCGAGGGAAGTTATAAATAGTCACACACTCACCTATTTCAAATTTTATATCATTTTTGGTGGAATGATTTGTTCTTTTATTTTGATCTCCAGTTGGTAAAAGTACAAACCTATGCCAACCTTTTGTAAAGGAAAAGGTTAATAAAAGTATAACTGTTCACCTTAAATAACATAAAATTGGTATTATGTTTTTGAATTTGAAAATTAAGTAAACTTATGAAATGTGTAGAAATGGATGAGTTTTAAGATTATAATTTTTAAAAATTATTTGGAATAAGTATTGATATATTTTCCTAATTTTTATAGATAATATTTTAGGAGCTAAAAAAAGGTGAAAATTAGGGCTCTAGTTCCCACCACAAAACTATATGCAAATAAACTTATTTCCATTTCATCTTAGACTATGTTATAGATAAGATATATATCTAGAAAAATCAAAAATAATAATCAGCCTTTGACCTATATTTTCTCTTTTATACTGATTGAAATTTTAACTCGCCTAAAATCAATAGTTTTCATCTCCCACCACATTTCTCAAAACAAATATATTCTAACTAGGAGAAGAATTACACATTCTAGAAGAGGACTCTATCCTCTACAATGTTCTATAATTTTTGGATATTTTTAATATGATTTAATATTTTTTTCTTTCTCAAAACTAACATCTTTTCGAGTGTTAAAATATGTGATTGTGAAGTTTTTTAATTATAACATACTATATCTAATTAAAACACTATAAAATCTACATGAGAATATTATTGACTCTAAGCTCTTTAAAATGGTGTTTATATTTTATTTAAAAATATGATAAAAATTAGTAAGAGTTATTGAAATGCCACCTTTTTGAAATAATTTTATTTCTTTAGTTATTGGATAAAAACTCGTATAAAATATGCATTTAATAGAAATTTCCAATTGGAAAATTGTAAGACCTTATATAACTTAGCTAGAATGAATTTATCAAGATCATATGTTTTAAAAAAATGAATTTTAGATAGAAATACTCAAATTCATTCATCTTGATAAGTTAGCTTGAAAGGTGACACAACTTTGTACTTTTACCTTTGGATTTACTCCTCACTTTTCATTTCTTTTGAAAAGTATGAGGTGAAGGCTATCTTTCGAAGCACTAAGGGATTTTATTTAGGCTTTATGAGTCATAGGAATCAAGTCCCTAAGACCTCTTCTAACCTTTTGGTTGAGCTAAATAATTGGGTTAACCTAGCCAACTCTTCTTCATTTAAGAAATGTCACACCCCTATACCCCTAATACTTCCTATTACTTAGTTATTAGGAATATTCACCCCCCATACACCTAAAAAATGAAAACAAGAATAATGATATCCAAAAGAATTAGAAAGAAATGATTAAATATTTGGAGGAATCTATAAAGGGCTCTTCCTTAGACATGGTGATTGATTGGACCTCTGATAAGTCTTCCTAATTTTAACCTCCTTTTTCCCCATGCTCCACTATTTACCCTTCTTCTCTAATAATTGATTTTATCAGTCTAGATCACACACATCTTTTTTAACAACACTCACCATGTCATTTTCCAGAAAAGAAAGATAACACTATGGATTTGAAAATTACCACCTTACATTTGATAGAATTGGTCTTATATTACAATAGGTTGAAAGAGGTGGTGAGATTAATTCTCTTACCAACACATACCACCCATAGGAAAATGAATAGATTGGAAGCCATGGATTAGTTGGAGTGTAAGTCTATCGAATGAACTTTGAATTGTGTAGATGAAGTATGTGTTGAATGTAATTTATTAATTGTGTATTGTCTTTGATGTTAGAAAAAATGTCATAGCATTTCTAGTTATTGTATACTAAGCTCACTCAGACATTGAATACAATTTCTTATGTTTGCCAAGTATACAAAAGTTTTCCTAGTTTAGAAGATAGTGCTTACCAAGTTCATTGTGCATAAAAGAATTTTTTGTGAAAGTTAAGTGTTAACCAAGCTCACTTAGTTAATGAAGGAAATGTTGAATGGAACCAGTGCTAACCAAGCTCACTCAGTTACCAAATGAACTGCGTGATTATGCAATATTAACCAAGTTCACTTGGATAACATAGAAAAATTGTTTCTAAGTTAGCATTTACCAAGGAGGGTTAGCTAACAAAGGATTTTATTGTTTTGGCATATTGAGCTCAATTAAATCATCTATTGATTCTAGCTAACTGAGAAGATGAATATTAATTGTTGTAAGTAATAATCATTCTGACTCAACAATATGAAAGATATAAATTTAAGGTCAAGTTGGGGATTGAATGTATGGAACATAATTGAAGATTTGATTATGACAAGAGGAAGTAAATTAGAAGGATAAGTAGAATATTATTTTTGTGATGCAAAGATACATTTGATCAAGAAGGATCAAGTATACAAGAAAAAATTGAGATCTAAAATTAGAAATTCAGTTACATTAGAAATCAGGCAATCTCATTATTACTCTCTAATCATAGTAGTAGTCATCTAAATCTCTTAGCAAAGGTGGCTTAAAAGCTATTTGTAAATCCTCTAACAAAATGGCATTTCTATTGAATTATCTAAAGAAATCTAACAAGGTCACTCCTAACAAGGTGATTAAATCCTTTAATAGAGTCACACCTAATAGTATGTTTTATAACCTTTAACAAGGTTGGCTCCTAATAGGGTTCAATTCAAAAGAGTAAAAATCAATAACGAGTTGCAATGGTGGTTTTTTCTAAATTGGGTTTCCACATTAAATCTTTGTGTCAAGTGTGATAATGTTATTTCTCTTATGTATTTGTAACTTAGTTAAAGTAATATTAATCAAAGATAATATCTTAAGATTTTCATGTTAAGAATTTACCAACCCATTTTAGTGTTTATTAAGTTACAACACTTTTTTGTGTGTTTGTTGAGCTTTAGCAGATTTTAGTTTTTATCAAAGTTTTTTTTGTAGGGTATGTGCATGATCATGGTCAACTAAACTATGCTCTTAAGTGGCAATAAAAAATTAGAAAATTAGGGTTATGACAACTTGACGTGTAATTTTCTACTTGTCAATAACTTTATATCAAAAACTTGAGAGAAAATAATCTCTAGCAAATTGAATCTAATTTCTAAACTAGTAGGACTTATCTCAAAAATATAAAAAATGATTTGTCAAAATTTTAAATTTTAATGCAATATTACAAAAAATTTAGGACAAAAATAAGAAGTAGATGTATGTTTGACCACCTTAATAAAAAAAAATGATACTTTTTGTTAATAATATTCTAGATATAAGTAGTACACTCATGCCTAGATATGACACATATTTTTGGGTATTTTTATTTTAAATAAATAATTAATAATTGATTTTTGACTTTAGTATTTTTGGAATAAAAAAATATCATGTTTGACCATCTTAACTAATTCAAAACTCTACAAAATTCAATTTTTCATTTTTTTGCCTTATAGTAGAAGAAACATAGAATGTGATGCATCTTTTGGATTTAAAAAATGTTATACCATTTGAAAGTTATAGTTGTTTTTCAAGTAGTGTGTCTGTCAACACTTTATACATAACTCCATTAGAAATAAGTAATAATTAGTTACTAAATTCATAATTTTACAAACCTTACATTTATGGAAAGATAAGAACATTGTTAAGAAACCCTTTTTATTTCATCAATTTTTTGTGAAAAAAAGTCATCAACGACATGTTTGAAGTAAAAATGACATAAAAATATGCCAAAAGCACATTTTTAGGACGTTTTAGAAGGTTTGGTATCAAAATATATAGTAGACCTTATAAAGATATTAATTTTCTTCATTTAGTATTAGAGTGGGTGGGAAAAAAGTTGGAATAGATTTTGAAATGATTTGAGATATTTCAAAACTGCAGATTTTTCAAATCGCCACTTTTTGGCACATCATGATCTTGCACATACCCTATACTAACATCTAAGGGATTTGAGATTTATTTTAGTGGTAACTAATTCATCCCTTCCCTCCCAGTTACACCTCTTATATTTCCAGCAATTGGTATCAGAGCATTTGGTGCTTACAAAGAAGGTTTTAAGGACCAAAGTTAAAGATCAAGATGTCTTACAAAAGAGAGATTCCCATGTTGAATTGAGACAACTTTATAGCATGAAAATGATTATGAGGAACTACATTTGGCAAATATTAGTGATTTCAATTGTAGGTATCTTGATAATGAATACAAGGCTCCTACTAGAATATTATTAGTTGAAGTTATTGTTGAAAAGAAAAATTATAACATCATGATGATTGACATTGCTTCTACTCTTAATTATGTTGAAATTGGTGAAGTCAAAAATTGTACTACAACTTATGATATGTGGATCAATCTAAAAGATATCTATGGATGAGATGATAATTTAAGAAGAGATAAAGTAGAAATTCTTAGAGGACAATTTGATTATATGAAGATTAGAGAAGATGAAAGAATTGTAAAATATGTTGAGACAATTAAAGAAATTGTGATTGTAATCAAAATATTTAGAGGAGACATTGATGACAAAATAGTTGTAAGCAAGGTACTCATAATCCTTCTTCCTATCTATGAAATTAGAGTGTCTTCTATTCAATAGATGAGATTTGATCTAAATAGAAAAAATAGCTTTGGATGATCTAGTTGGAAGATTTACAACTTTTGAGTTGGATAACTATGATAGCAATGCTCCTAGTTCCAAAGGTATTGAGTCTACATTTGAAGCCAAGCTTTCACTCCAGAAAAGAAATAATAAATCAAAGGCTAATCAATCAAGAAGTGAAGAAGAAGAAAAAAGTTTAGCTAGCAATCTTGAAGTTGTTGAAGCCCTACTTGCAAGGAAATATTCCAAAGGCAAAGGAAAACACAAAGGTAAGATTCTTCTAATCAATTTTTCTTGTGAAGAAGTTGGTCACACAAGGTGCCAAAATAGAGAAGACAAGGATGAAAAAAAAGAAATAAGTACAAAAGAAATAAATAATTGTAAACTACAAGGATAAAAAGGACGAAGGTAAGAAATCTTATTTTATGGCTAAATATTCTAATAGCAATGAAGATAAAATGGTTATATTGCTATAAAAGGTGAATATGATGATGAAGGAGATAAAATGACACTTATCTCTCATGTTAGAGAAAATGATAAATGGATTATTTATAGTGGCTTCTCACATTATATGACTAGAGACAAAAAAAAGTTTGAGCATATGGAACATTATGATGGAGGTAGTGTAAGATTTGGAAACAATGAACCTTTTTACATAAAGGGAAAATGATGTATCTCATTAGGCAATGAACTTAGATGTGACAATGCTTATTGGGTTGAGTGTGGCATAGTTGAATAACATTAGATTCAAGGTAGAATTTATGGACAAGAAGACAAAACTATTAGATGGAAAAGGAAATCTGGTTGGATCTAACAAACAAACAAAAGGTAATCTATTCTATCTAGATCTTAGTGAAAGTTAATATTTTATTGCTCAAGTAGAAGAAAGTTGGTTATGGCACAAAAGATTATGTCATGTAAACTTTGAATCTAACCTAGTTAAGATAAGTAAATATGGAAGAGTAAGAGATATTTGTAGCTTGAGGAAACCTGATATGGGTCTATGCAAAAATTGTCAAATTGGTAAGATGGGAAAAATTAGTTTCAAAAGCATAAACTATCATTTAGAAGAAGTCTTAGAGCTTGTAAATACATACTTATGTGGACCTATTGGAATAAAGAGTTACAATGGAGATAATTTTATTATTATTTTTATTGATGACTATTCTAGAATTATGATTGTAATGTATCTAAAAGAAAAATATAAAGCTTTTCAAAAATTCAAGTGGTATTTGGAAAGAGTAGAAAAAAAACTAGAAAGTAGCTTATATGTTTAAGATTAGTAGAGGTGGTGAATTTATTTCCAATGAGTCCAATGAACTCTACATTGAGAAAGGAATTAATAGACATGTATTAGCCTCTAGTACACCTCAGTAGAATGGTATAGCTGAAAGAAGGAACAAATTCATCATGGATTGTGGAAGAACATTTATGATAGAAAAAAATGTTCCAAAAAACTAGTGGAAGGAAACAATCAGTACTGAAATGCCTACCTTGAATAGAGTACAATTGAAGAAAGACCCAAATCAAACTCCTAATGAACTATGATATGTCTACAAACCTAATGTAAGTTACATGAAAGTATTTGGTAGGAAATGTTATATCTTGAAAGAATCTAGGAAAGGTAAATTTGATGTCAAAGGTGATAAAGGCATATTGCTAGGATACTCTTGCAAAAGTAAAGCATACAAATGTTTGAATTTTTCTACTTATAAAATCATAGAAAGTGCACATGTGAGAATTGATGAGTTTGTAGAAAAGCGTGAAGAAGAAGAAAGCCTCACCTCTTGAGTCCCCAAAATATCAAAAAGCTATCAAGTTTCAATTAGTGTGACCCAAGTTATAGTTTGGAGGACCTAAGTAGTGGTCAAAAGCTATCAAGCTATTACTAGTGCAAACCGAGTCTGATGGACCTAAGTCATGGATAGTGGGACACAAGTTTATCACAAAAGATCATGTGAAGAAATTAGTGAAATAAAATACAAATCCAAAATACCTATGCTAGAAAGATATGTTAGAAGGCATCATGCACCTATTCAGATCATAGGAGACAAGTCAGATGGAACAATGACAAGAAACCAATTGAAAGGTACATGTTTACTTGCTGAATTTGAACCTAGAAATGTTAAAGATACTTTGGATTAGGAAAGTTGGATTGAAGAAATGAATGAAGAAATATAAAATATAGAGAAGAAAAAATCTTGGACTCTTGTTCCTAAACCCAAGGATAAAAATGTAATTGGCACAAAGTGGGTATTTAGAAATAAGCTAAATGAAGATGGAGAAATTTTCAAAAACAAAAAAAACTTAGTATGTAAAGGTTACTCTCAAGGAGAAGGTATTGATTATTGTGAAGAAAAAATCCCTATTGTAAGATTAGAATGTGTTAGAACTTTACTAGAATATGAAGCTCAGAGAGGATTTAAGGTTTATCAAATGGATATAAAATCTACATTCTTTAATGGAATTGTGGATCAAGAAGTACACATAGAGCAACTTGAAAGTTTTGTAGATGTCAACAAAAGTGATATGGTTTGAAAATTACACAGAGTATTATATGGTATCAAACAAGCTCCCAGAGCTTGCTATGAAAGACTTCATAACTACTTGATACAAATTGGATAACTATTTGATATAGATTGGTTTTCAAAGAACAAATGATAAGAGTAGTCTGTGTATCGAAGAAGGACCAAACAAGAAGATTGTGTTAGCAAAAATATTCATAGATGACACTTTATTCACATGAAATGATGACTTGTGAAAGTAATTTTCAAAATAAATGAGTAAATAATTTGAGATGTCTATGTTAGGTGAGATAAAATTCATTGTTGGATTGCAGATCCAGTAGAAGAAAAATGGTATAGATACATTACTCAATCTAAATATATCAAGGAGATACTAAAGAAATTTGGAGTGGAAGATTCAAAACTAATTGGAACCCCTATTTCTACTAGACATAAGCTTTTTGAAAATGATGATTCCAAATAGGTAGATTAGACCACATATAGATCAATGATTGGAAAATTACAGTATGTAGTGCATACAAGGCTTAATATTACATTAGTAGTCAGTATGGTAGCAAGATTCTTAGCAAATCCCAAAAAAAATCACATGATGGAAATCAAAAGAATCATGAGATATCTTAAAGGTACTAAAGGCTATTGTTAATGGTACAAAATAGGAGTAAATTTGGATTTAAAAGTATTCACAGATTCTTATTAAGAAAAAAGTATTAATGATAGAAAGAGCACCAACGGTGGAGCATTATTTCTTAATAAAAGACTAGTGTCTTGGACAAGAAAGAAACATTATTTTATTTCTTAGTCCATAGCATAGCTAGAATATTTGGCAGTAATAGTTAATTTTTCTAACATTTTTTGGTTCCAACAACTCTTGGTAGGTATGAAGATAGAGATCAAGGATCTAGTTATTATATACTATGATAACACCAGTACAGTTAATATGTCAAAGAATCCAGTGATGCATACCGAAGAAAAATGCATTGCTATTAAATATCATTTTGAGAGAGAATTGTTACAAGATAAAGAAGTAAGATTAGAATATGTGAATACTAAAGAAAAAATTACAAACATATTCACCAAGTCATTACCTAAAGATGCATTTCTATATCTTATAGGTAAGATAGGGGTCATCCTTATTGACAATTAGCTAATACTTATATGTAATTGTTGTCATTTATGGAAACACATGATGTGCATGTTCATAGGAAACCTCTAAAATAAAGATATTTAGTGTTTGACAATCACAAAATTATCTAAGTGTAGAATTTAGTTTACAGTAGTGTAGTGTTTTGTTTATAACTTGTTGCTGATATCATATTATGACTAGTGAAGTCACATGGAGATAGTATACATGTTGGATATAATGTGTATAATCTCATAAGTTAGTATTATTGAAATTATAAGGGAAAAGAGAATAAACTTCTAGGGGGGTGAATTAGGAGTTTAAACTAGGACTCATAAAATTTTTACCATTCATTAATCACATGTATTAATATACTAAAATAACATGTGAAGCATGTGCATCTAAATCATGTAATCATGTAATCAATCACACACATAACACTAGATATGATTACCTATAAGCCTTCCAAGTGAGAAGGTAAAACTAGGGTGGGGATGACACCCGTAAATCTTCACTACTATAGCAATAAAGTGTATCCAATTATGGTTACAATGATTTGACCATGAATCATGGTCTACCCTATAAAATATTTTCCATTTTTAAGGTTTACAAAGACTATTAGGTCTCACATTGTTAGAGGATTTCAACACCCTATTAGAAGTGTGCCTAGTAAGAAGTCTTCAAATTATAGTAAGGTAAGAACCCTATTAAAGTATTTCATACAACATGTTAGAACTAATCTATTAAGAGATTTAACTAAATCACCTGTTAAAATGTCCCAACATAGATCCTACAATTGGCACATGCTCGCCTAATAACATATCACATCTAAAAAATGTTCAATTGATCCTTCGTGATCAAATGTCTTAATGTTGTATCCTTCTCACTATCTTTGTTCTTCTCTAACTAATTTTGTAATTCACTTTTACATCTAAGTCACCTTGAATGCTCTACATGAAAACTATCTTGTTTTCTCCTCCAATTTGATTAGTCACCCATTCATCTGTTGCAAAGAGTTTAGGGCTTCATCTTACTTAAGAAGACTTAGGTGGCTTAGGGTTAAGTATGAATCTATGATTGAGATTCATCCATTTTGCCACTTAAAACTTCCCATTTTTTGATTGGCTACATGTAATTGCATAGGGAATCCAAATAACTATTCGTCCTTATCTCCAAAAGATCGTAATCTATGCTTAAGTAAGCTCAGAAATGGTTCACATAGTTGTTTGTTCCATTAGAAACAAATATGTCAAAAATTTGTCACTAGGCATATCAAGTCACTAATGCTCAACATAAACTATATTTCTACTTTTGTCTCGACACCTGCATTACTTGGGATCTATTTTTTACTCGAAACTTGAATCACTCAGCATAGTCTATCTACTTGGTACATGCATTCCTTCGCACTCATTGCAACTCGACATAGTCTAATATTTACATGTTGTGCTTGGCATGAACTAAGTAAATGGCTTAAGTATGTTGACACTCACTTTTCAAAATCAATCTAAGATCAACAATCTCCCCCTTTGACATGAGTGTCAAAAGCACTTTAAATATACAATATTATCCTCAACTTCTCAAGCATAACATATCCATGACTTGCTTACATACAATACTTTCCAAATTTCAATATTCAACAATAACCTATTTATCTCAAAATTGATAACTCTTCTTGAGTTAATGTGTCTAATTTGTATCCAAAATTTTTGTTCCTCTCTAACTTGAATGTGTTGTATCTACTACTCTTTCATTTGATATTCTTTTTCATGATGTATCTCCCTATTCTTTATTCTTCACCTGTTTCCATCTCTTCCTTTCTTTATTCTCCCTCATTTATTGTTATATCTCCTTCTTTCTTTATTCTACCCCTTTTTGACATTTATGTCAAATGGACTATATACTCATAGTTTTCTTTTTTCCCAAAAAGGATTTATGGACTTCCATTATGATCTTCAGAGTTGCATTCCAATTGTCACATGCAACATCCAATGACTTGATTTGGATTGCAAGATTGACAACAATGTGGACTAGGCCATCTAGAGTAGAAAGATTGGGGTCTTTATTTGAGTAGAGTCTTAACATAACCTAGTTCCTTGTGTAGTATCTCCATGTACAGGGTAAGGAATGCTTGTATACATGTCAATTTGGCTCTTATGCTAGCCTTACCTACTATCAGTATAGCTAATTGACTTTGTGTCTAAAGAAATGTTCTAAAATGCTTCTCACTTTGAACTAGGTTCTAAGGTAGCTTAGTACCTAATACATTGAGATTTCTTTCCAAAATAAAAATATGACTCCTAGTATCTTCAGTGAAGAGTGTAGGATTACATAGCTTTGTGTAAAGTGAGAATAAATTCTCAAGCACCTTCTTCAAATCTTCAACTTTAGTTGCCAAAGAAACTTGAGTCAGTGCTATCTCACTAAATATTTTCTCATTTACCTTTCCTTGAAACTTCTTTTCAGGCCATTCTAAAAGTTTTGTAGTTGTATCAAGGTCTTCATTACTGACCTTTTCGACCATTTTTATTATTATTTTTATTAATGTCTTGGTCTCTTTAGCAGTTGGTAGGCTGAATGCACATAAAATGATGTCTTTAATATCACTTAGTGCTTGTTTCTACCTATGTTCTCTCCTAAGCATTTCTTGATGCTTTTTCATTTCTAAGGCCTATTGGAAAATGCCTATTTGCTCCAATGTCATGGTGTCATAGTCAAATTTTGTCATCATAATTTCTTCATCAAGGATTATGTCTCCATATTGAATTACCTTATCAACCTTTGATGAACTAAGGCATGACACTAATATTTGCAATGGAATGGCTTCCATGCCTAGCTTCTAAAGAACCTATGTAAAAGGAGTGCCAAATATTGGTAGAGTTACCACTGCTTTGATGGCTTCTTGTTCCTTCACCTTAGGTGTTAAATAATGCTCTTCAAGCTTGCCCTAACCTATCACTATGACTTGAATAGCACCTTGTTCTTTTTCTTTAGGTATAGATGAATCTATCTATCCTATTTTTTATTGTCTTGAAATATCTAATTGCTTCTTGTCAATAGAATCAATTTTAATACTTGTATCAACCTTAGTACATGTATCTACTATTGTTTGAATTGAAGGTTGTACATTAGTAACCAAATTGATGATAGAAGGTGTTTCTTGTGTACTCACCTTTTCCCTTCTGACCTCAGTTACTAATTTTTGCAATTCTTCTACACTCACCAACATTGGATTTTCATAGAGTTTAGCTTGGAGTGTAAATTGGTCTAGAATATTTTTTAAGTCTTCTATAGTAAGAGGATTGATGTTCTAACCTATAGCATCAAAAAAATCCTTTATAGTTAGAATCTCAGTAGTTGCACTCATGTCATGAAGGGAACTAATAGTTGACACTTGTGTTTCCTACACACTCTATTCATCTTGTTACTGCTTAGATTTTACCTTGTCATCAATCTTCTTTTTTGTTTCTTCCCCAATTTTATCATCTTTCTTATCATCATTTTCTTTTTCATCATCATTCTCATCATCCTTATCATCTTGTTTACCGTCTAAAGGGTCAACTTCTCCTTATTTCAAAGTGGTCAACCCATAGATAAGTCTCAATATTTTGGTTGATTTCTTGACCACATCTTCAATGTTATTTTGAAGAATACTAAAGGCTCTATATTTAGGTGTAAACCTAACTACATATCTCTTGACAACCTTGGCAATTTGTCCCTCTTTTAGCTCTAGCATCACTTGAGCTAATGTGGTTTCCCTGGTCTATTTCTCCAAACTCAAATTGTAATGCCACTTTTGCTCAACAATATCATATAAACCTTTTGGTATTGTGTCGGAAAAATCTAGTGGAGTATTCTTAAACTTTGACACCATGGGATATAATGCCTCTTCTACTTGATTTTTCTCTTCGTTTCCAAGTTTATCAAAATCAATATGTTTGAAAATAGATTAATGTACATTTCATTTGATATTTTCACATAAATTTTCAAGATTAGATAAAAGATTGTGACTTACCACTTTAAATTGGTTATTTTCATCTAATTCTATCCTTTCTTCTTCTCAATCTGATTGGGCCACATATTTTCTTATTTTTATTTTTCACTCTTGGCCACCTTTCTCTATTTACCTAGTCTTTTCCTTGGTCTTCTGAGTTGTGGCACATGTCCTTGCTCTAGTGGGAGGTGTTGTGGGCTTCACCAGGATGGGTTTGATAATTCTCTTTTCTTTTTCCATTGGTCATGCTCTCACTCTCCTCTTCTTTGGCTTGGCATGAATAGGTGCTTCCTTGGCTTCTTCTTTCTCAACACCTTTAATTTCCTCCTCTACCTTGTCTTCTCCCATGCCTTGCGTTAATGCAAGAGGTTCTTCTGCTTATTCTTCATCTTCCTCTTCTTCTTCTTCTTCTTCTTCTTCTTCTTCTTCTTCTTCTTCTGCACCTTCTCCAAATTTTTCTTTCAGCTTCTTAACTAGCTTATCATTCTTCTTAAGTATGGAGGTAGTTTTCAGCTCCATTTTAATCATTGATTTTACCATCTCATAGTTGTGAAATATCTTTGCACTTTTATCTATTTCTCCTACTAGTAGTGTTGTGGTGGCTGTTGAAGCTTCATCAATATTAATTTCATACCCAATTGGTCTTAACCATCTCACCTTTGTTGTGGTTTCTCGCACAAAAATGTAATCAACATCAACAAGAAAACATATGTAATTACATTGTTGTTCAACCAAAGAAACTAGTATTCTCATTCTTTCCTTCATTTATTTCTTCAAACCTTCAAAGTAACTTGTACTCAAGGTTTCAAAAATTTCTCCCGCATACTCAATGAACTCATTGATCTGCACTACAATTGACCTATTGGTCTTCTACCCTATAGTACCAAAAGAGGGAAATGTATTCTACACAAAAAAATGTTGGATTTTATGAAATCCAACTCCGAAGATGCCCAAGATCACCTACATGTGAAAACCTATCAAAGGAAAGCCAAGGAGAGAAGAGCGTGGTGCAAGGGAAAAACCCTAAACAAACATGAGAGACCACAAGATATTGAAACACAAGAAAATATGTATTTACAATATGCAAGAAGTGATATGAAAATACATTGAGGGAGCCTAAATATAAAGAGCTCCAGGAATCTTCCAAAACAAGTTAGAAGATGCTAGGAGATAAGTGTGAGAACTAAGCATACATCCACATTAGGTGGAAAGCCATCAAACAATGTGAGAGGATAAGTATGACTTAGGAGAGAAAAAACTCCCATATTGTCAACAACTTATAACAAAATCCTAGACTAAAACTAATAAATAAATGCATTTACCAAAGTAAGCTTAAGTAAATAGAATAAATAATTAGTAAATTAATTATTTACTCTAACACCCCACCTTAAGTGCAACTTAGGGAAATGCCTTAAGCTCACAAAACTAAGAAATGAAAAATGGGTCCCGACAACAAAGCCATGTTAGGTACCCATGTACAATGCAAAGAGAATGCAACCTTTGAAAATGGGGAAAGGGAGAAAATCATGTGGGAAAACCTTCCCCCAAAAAGAGGTAACAACCTAGTGAAGAACTGAAGAAGCCTCCAACTAGGGAAATGTCCCCTAAAATAGGAACAAGGAGTGATCATGTAGTACATCACTAAAGCATGTAGAAGTCACAAATCTACTAAACTACTAATCTAAAGAACCTCCATGGAAGAAGAAGGCACGAACTAAGCACGTCTATATGGTAGATGATCCATCTCACCAAAATGCATAGGTAGCCAGCCACTGCAATCGCCTTGTATATAGGATCAACCACTAAATACCTAGTTCACACTATCAAACCATCGAACCAAGGATGCATTAGAACAACAAAATAACCCACCCTTAATGTAGACGGGGTGTTATGATAGGCAAGTGAGAAGATGGGCCAAAGTCTCCTACAAAAAAACCAAGAATGAAAAGAGAGGAAGAGGTACAGACACCTATAAAGACATGGTCACACTAACGCTACATAGGACTAATGTCATGGAAGGGACACTCACTTGACAAAGGGAGAATGCCTAAACTAGCAAACAACTATCCCCCCCATGGTGCTTTATGAAAATAGTCCATGTACAACTAACTCAAAATAACGTTCATAACCTCCAGAATGAAAAAGTGGCACTTTATCTTAGTGTGATACATAAAAGTGCTTTAAAATGATAGCTACAATTATCAAAACTAGAAACAAGCTACAACAAAACAAAGTACAACCCAAAACAAAGGAAACCAAGCCAGGAAAATGATCCTTGAGCCTAAAACACTCAAGATATCTACCATAGAGAAAAAAATGCCAAAAAATGGTAGAAAGAGCATGGGCCAAAAACTAAGAAAAAATACCACATTTCTAAAAAGGTGACAGAACTAGCTTTCTAGAAATATAAACTTTTCAAAAAATTGACATGGGACACAAAAGATATGCATGTCAGAGTCAAAAATAGAACTTTGGACTTTGACTACAAAAATGGGCAATGAAAAAGTATCAAAACCTAAAAATACCTATACCAATGTCTCATTCTTGGAACTATCTTTTTGGTGCTTCTTTCATATTGGAAAAATACCTCTGTATGCTCAAGTTATGGCCAAAAAATTGAAGGTAGGCCCAAAATTGACCTAGGATAGGTGCAAGCAAGGTCTTGATGTAGTGTTGATGTCATGATGATGTAAGCAATCCACTGGAAAAAAATTGATGGCTAAATCACCATTATAGCAAAAAATAATGCCACATGGCAGCCACGTGGAAGTGCCATGTGGAAGCCATGTGGTAGGATGGATGTCTTGGTAGGGGCCATGTGGCAAAATGCCACGTGGCAGCCCTACAATATGTCACTCATTGATAGGCTAAAGGTGTTGACTATGCAGTATGTCACAAAAAAACTACCAACTAGGTACTAAGCTATGGACCAGGCAGAGACACTTGGCGGAGCGGGGAGAAGTGGTTGTGCATCGGTTAAAACCACCAGCGAAGACTATTGTTGGAGTGGTGAACATTGGCGAAGGTGGCGCAGAGAGAAGCATCACACGCAGAGCAGCACTGCCTACGGCGACCACTGTGAGCTATACACGAGTGGTACGGTGGTGGCCTCGCAGTGGCATGGTGGTGGCTACTAGGTGACGTGCCCCAAATATAATTTTTAAAATAAAAATTTCACAGAAAATGTTCATACAGTCCTAAGGCAACCTGTAGGGCTAAAAAAATTTGCCTTTTGGGGCCCTGTCTCCAAAAATGAAAAGTTTTATATGAATCCTAATTGAAAAGTGCCTTCCGAATCCAATGGTAGTGTCCATTTGGGCTGAAAGTGCTCCAAAAAATTTCTATTCCCTTGATTTGAAGAAAAAATGCATAAACAAACTAGGGTTTGTGACTCCAAATCACGGCTTCAAAATTCTTCAATAAAGCAGCAGTAGGGAGGCTCTGATACCATGTTGGAGTTGATGAAATCCAACTCCGAAGATGCCCAAGATCACCTACATGCAAAAACCTATCAAAGGGAAGCTAAGGAGAGAAAAGCGTGGAGCAAGGGAAAAACCCTAAATAGACATGAGAGACCACAAGATATTGAAACACAAGAAAATATGTATTTACAATATGCAAGAAGTGATATGAAAATACAATGAGGGAGCCTCAATATAAAGAGCTCCAGGAATCTTCCAAAATAAGCTAGAAGATGCTAGGAGATAAGTGTGACAACTAAGCATACATTCGCATTAGGTGGAAAGTCCTTGAACAATGTGAGAGGATAAGTATGACTTAGGAGAGAACAAACTCCTGTATTGTCAACAACTTATAACAAACTCCTAGACTACAACTAATAAATAAATGCATTTACCTAAGTAAGCTTAACTAAATAGAATAAATAATTAATAAATTAATTATTTACTCTAACAAAAAGAATATAGAAACTAGAATTGAACCAAATTTACATTGTGCACTCTTGGTTTTTCTAATAGCTCCAAGATTTTCCATGAGTTGTAATTGTAGCTTTACTAGATCATATGTATGATATTTCTTTACAATATTGGAGCCAATATCCATGGCTATGTAGGGTACTCTATTCAATCTACTAGATTGATAGAATTAATGAGATATTATCCTTACAAATAAATTTAGTAGTGGATCAATGATGGTATCTATAGTCATACCTCTCTTATTCCTAACTGCTCTAGTATTCTTCTTAGTTACTTCCTTGCAGTCACTTTAGAGTGTCTTTGGCCAATCTAGGGTTGGATAGCTAGTTACCCTATGAATTATTCTCTTGGTGATCTTGATCGATCCTCCTTTTAGCCATAAAGAACCATCATGAATTCTACTGTGCACAATTCTTATCCACCCAGCTTTAAACACATTCAAAAAATCTAGGGCTTGTGCTAAACCCTTTTTCTCAATGATTTTGTATTCCTCCTTCAAAACACCATTCTCACACAATCTATTACATGCATATCTTATCTTCATATCTCCTATACTTCTTATTTTCTAATTGTAACACTTCCTTATATCTTGCACCATAATAACATTTGGCAGGATCAATGATAGTGCACTAGAAGGATCTTGTTTATAGTAAATGTCAAGAATGGATTTAAATATGGGTTGCTTAGCTTCATTATTGACAAGGTAAACATTTAAAACCTCCTTCCCTTCTACATTTTTCAAACTAGATGCCATTCTGTCAAACTAGGGTTTATGCAAAAGTAAATTGCATAGATCAGCTTATGATAAATACCTTGTGAAATATGATAAACTAATGTGAAATTATTGCTAAATTCTTTTCAAATACTTTAAAAAGGCTTTTGAATCATCTTATTCCTTGATTTCTCTTGGTTTAGTTCAAAATAATGAATAATGAGAAAAAATGGATCATATATCCTTCAAAAACCTTGCATTTAATGGTGAGTTCTTACACAGCTATAAGCTTAGCATCAAAGAAAATTTAAAATCACTTAAAATCCATTAGATGATTCCATCACTTCGAAAATATGACAAGTTTGATATCAACTAAATATTCTAGTAGCTCTGCATCAATTAACATTCTACTCAACATACATAGGAGACATTTCATGCTTAGCAACAACATGAAAAACTTAAAGTTTTAACCTGAATTTTCAACATCTTGCATCTTTATTCATGCTAATGTAGTCTTTTCAGTACTATCTCCTTTGGAACTGATGTATGCTATAGCACTTCAATATTAGTCCCACATATCTCTTGACTATCTAGTTTGATGAGCTATGATCACTTGACCCATTGGGTCAAGTGATCCCTTCTCCATTTGATGTTTATAATCATCTTTCTTTTTCCATGTCTTGTTCATCTCATCTCTAATGTGTTCAACATCTACCTTTCCTTTTCCTTCATCAAATTCATAACTTGGTGCTTTTGACCTAGTTGGACAATTGTTAATGATGTGACCAATCTTCAAATATTTAAAACATTTAGTTTGACTCATCCACCTTTTGTAGTTACCAATAAAGTGTGTCATTATGTAATTTTTAGGAACATGTCCATATTTGATAGTATTGATGAATATATCTTGTATTATAATTCCAATTATAAAAGTTTCCATTATTTCCTACCTTTGTTGGCTTGTTTGATGACCACATAGATTTGGATCTGCAATCAAAAGCTCTATATCCATACTTCTGATAGTTATAACAATAACCTTCAAAACTCTATTTATGTATGGTCCTGGTTTTGCATTCGTGTACCCAATGACCTTGCTTATTGCACTTATGACAATGAGTCATGTTCTTAGGCTTGATATTTTGGTTTGTATTCTTGCTTCTTCACACATTAGTAGTATTCCATTTCTTACCTTTGATGTTCCTTTCTTTAGCAACTTTGGATGATTCTCCTTCTTCAGTGCTTGTGTAGCCCAATCCTAATGTATCTTAGTTGGATCTAGGAGATCTCAATAACTATTCAATTTATTTGATGTCTTTATTTTTCTTGTTGAGAGTTTTAGAAAATTCCTTTTCTCTTTTTAGGTCACTTTGCAATTATACATTCTACAACTTCAATGTGTTTATCTCAATGTCCTTGACATTCAGTTCATAGTTGGTATTCATCATTTGACTTAGAGTATCCAATTACATGTTCAAGATCTTGGTTAACTCTATTAACTTCTCCTCCAATTTTTTTGCCAAAATTATTTTGTCTTGTTCAACCATGGCTTTGTCTTCTATAGCTTTCTTATTTTGTTCAGTGATGTCACATAGTAGTATAGCTTGTGATTCTTGCTCTAGCTTGAGATTTATAATTTTTTCATCTTGGATTCTATTCTTTTCCATTAGATTTGCAACTGCTACATCAAATTCATTGGAGTCTCCATCTGCAAATAGCTTGATAGTGTCTATCTCTTTGTATAGTGTGTCATTCTCTACAATATAAATTTCTTTTCTTCTCTTTAAGGATTTGTTTTGTTCCTCTCTTGTCTCATTCAATTGATGTAGTATGATATGTATTTCAATCTCCTAGTTTTCAATAGTCTTTTCGAACTTTTAGACTTCCATTTCAAGATCTTTCCTCAAAACTACAAAGCTTGATTTTTGTAGAACAAGGCTCTGATACTGATTGTTAGAATTATAAAGAGAAAAAGAATAAACTTCTGAGAGTGGGAGGGAGGGGGGTGAATCAGGAGTTTATACTAGGACCCATAAAACTTTCAACATTCATTTATCACATGTATTAATATACTAAAATAACATGTAAAGCATATGCATCTAAATCATGTAAAAATTGTTATAAATAGATAATACTGAGGGGGGACGAATTAGTATTATGAATCTTTTTACCCACAACTGAATTTTATTAATTACCTTTCCACATGCATAAGAGAGAGAACCAATAGTACAAAAAAAAAAAAACAACCATACAAGAGGAGAACTCATAACACCATATTTTGTTAACTTGGGAAACACTGACCAAGGAAAAACCCCAATAGGGATGGAACCCAAAAAATGATTCACTATATAAAGAATCTAGTTAAGGATATTGACCCAATTAGGTGTCTATGGAGAATGTGTAGTGTCTCAAGTCCCTGTTAGGAGACTAGGCTTTGTTAGAAACCTCAACTCTATTAGGAGTTGCTTCAACCCTATTAGGAGTTAGTGTATACAAATGTGTGCAAGAAGAGCCCATTCCCCTAACATGCAACTATACAAATAAGTTATTCAACATAATAGATATACATACAAAATTGGATCACTTGTTATATTGTACAAATCTTTTGAATTTAAGTAATTGCACATAACTAGATTACATGCTATACTTCACAATTCTTCTAATTCTTAGTACTTCACACAAAGAGTAACTATCCATATGCCAAACTTCATCATATTTTACATCACATATCATTATTTCGCATGGCATTCATTCATTTACATTTCACACTAACTTCGCAAGTGAAGTTATTTACTTATACCAAACATATTGGTAAATTCTTCCTTAGTTAGCTCACATATCATTCTTATAGATGGCTCATCAAGAAATAATAATTAAAACAATTATTCAAGTCATTCAAGACATTCTGCTAATATGCTCTATTCACACTGTATCATCATTGCATTACTATTTCCATCATAATTTGAACTCGGTTGATCATATGTACATGCACACTAGTATGGATCATCAGTATGACATGATGCATATCTAGTTACCTATGTAAGAGAATATTCCAAGGTAATATTTTTCTATAATCAAATCTTGTCATGCTACTTTAACATTGTCTAATACTTAGAAAATTTTCTTCATCAATAATCATGACTAATTCCCAAAACAAATATGTTTCTATAAATGAAAACCATATAAATTACCTTATCTAATTGATTCGTCATATTGCCATCAATTTTTGCCTTGGCATTGATGGCAACATTTTAGGAAGATTGGCTAAGTCCCAAACATGCTATCCTACCAATCAAAATTAATAACCATAACACAAAAAACAAATATGGTATTCATGTTTTGAGAGGATTACATCCCTTATAACTTCAATTACAAAGTTTTTCTTAAAGAAAAACTTACTACTATACTTCAAAATGTAAATATCAATTACACTTTTCCTTATTTCTCCCCCTTACAATTACAATTTTCCATATTTCTCCCCCCTTGACATCAATGAAAAAGGTGCCAATAAAAGGAAAAGAGAAGGAAAAAAATAAAAAAATGGTAGCTACATCAAAATATGGAGAAACAATTATTGAAATCATTTCTCAATTGCACAAAGTGTTTCTTCCAACTACCTTTTAGTGCATCAGATACACTAATTAGCACACATAAGGCATATATGGTTTATTCTACTATGTTTAAATCTATACCCACAAATTTTTCATATGAAGACTTTACTACCAAGAATTCTATTAGAAATATGTCAAGTTTGTTATTAGTGACAACAATTACTTAGATTGTGTATGGTCATTGAGTTCTTTGATCAGTCTCCAGTGGTTGCCAGGTAATTCAATGGTTATCAAGTGTCACAGTTCCAACCAAGCATTCCAATGGTTACCAAGTGAGTTCAGGCAGTGTGAAGTCCAACAATTCTTATTGGGTAGTTTAGTGGTTACCAAGCTTTGTAGTGTTTATCAAGTCATTAGCTCTTGTGAAGTGAAGTTCATGTTAACCAAGTGATGAGATGATTAGTCTTTACCAAGTGTAGACATGGTAAATGTGGAATTCAATTTCTACTAAGTGACACTATATCTACCAAGTCACTAATGTATACCGAGTTTGAAACTACATTGAAGTGATTAGTATGGACCAAGCCTCTACTTCTACTGAGTGCACAATGATGTCAAGTAATGACGATGGATGATATGTATTATAAATTCACCAAGTTTTTGGCATTAAGTTATTATTTCCATTAGTGACAACACTTATCTATATTACTATAGCTACCAAGCTTAACACTCGGTTTCCTATACTGACCAAGGTTCACAATATCCATCGAGCTTCACAATTTACACCGAGCATCTCAGTATCTACCAAGCATCTTAGTGTCTACCAAGCAGCCAGACTGTGTCATGGAAATTCAATGTTAGCTGAGCATGGAAGTTATAATGTTTATCGAGTAAAGCAAGGTCAACTTAGCGTGTAGTATCTACCAAGCAACACTACATCTATTGAGTCACTAGTGGTAATCGAGTTCAGAACTACATCAAGTGATTAGTATTGATCAAGCCTTCACTTCTACTAAGTGCATGATGATACTGAGTAATGTAGTGGATGTTGAATATCAGAAGGTCACCAATTCCGTTCAGTGAACCTAAGTTATTTACTATTGGGATGACTCAGTAATGTTTTGTTCACTTGTGTTTTAGCCGACCTTGCGATTATAATTATTGGAATGATATATATATATATGTAATGTATTATATCATTTACAATGTATGGATGAGAGTATTGAGGAAGAGACATGTAATGTTTTGAGAAGAGTGAATGCGAATTAACAGTAGAGAAAAATACTCAGCAAGGTCAACAAGGAAGAGTAAATATTCATCAATCACAAGAGGTGATCTGTACTTCCAAAATCTAATCAGCAATCAAGTTGTAAGTCAAATCTACTATTTCATCCTAATAGGTGAACTAGTCTCTAAATCCTTTAACAAGGTAGACTTAACAGTCTTTTGTAAATCTCTTAACTAAGTGCATACTTCATTGTATGTTTGTAAATCCTCTAACAAGGTGGACGTAGTAGTCCTTTGTGCTCATAACTGAGAAGATCCCTAGAAGTGGTCAATATAAGCCTTAACAGGCCAAATTTGTACTGCAGTATTGAAGTTTTGTGGGTATCATCCCCACCCCAGTTTTACTTTCTATTTGGAAGGTTTTTGGGTCACCAAATCATTGTGTACATATGTTACAAATTTTTGATCTCTCATACATGTAGTGGATTAGATGAATGAGTGGTGAATAACATATATGATTAAAGTGTTGAATTGTTTTAAATTTTTTGAAATTACTGATTCACCCCTCCCCTCTCAGTAACCTGTCATATCTTGAATATTTCTAACAATTGGTATTAGAGCTTTTTTGGTTCTCAGGATAAAGTTTGAGAGCTTGAGAAAAGATCAGGGACAATGGAGAGATTTAGACTTGACAAAGCTATTGAAAATGAAAAGCTAGATCTAGAAATGGCCATGACTCAACTCAAAGACGCAAAGGAGCATCTTTCCAAATCCCTAAAAAGAAGGAAGGAACTTGCAAGAAAAATGAATGACCATCAATATGTTGAAGAAAAGATTGAATACCTTTTACCATCAAATAGTTCAGATGAAGACAATGAAGCAATCAAAGAACTACTAGGAAAGAATGGTTCTCTACTAGAAGTAAGAAAATTGAAAAGAGAATAAGAAATTCAGTCATTGAAATTTGTGATATTTTGAAAGAAAGAAACAAGGTTGTAGAATACTTGGATTCTAGGAACAATAAAATTCAAAATCAATCACTTCAGTATGAAGATCTTATAGATCAACTATCTAATGCAAATGAAGAAATTATGAATTTGAGATCTGAAAATGAAAGCCTAGGGAATGATTTAATTACTAAAATACAAATCAATGAAAGCTTACAAAGTAAATTAAGATCTAAAAGACAAATCAATGAAAGTTTTGAAAATGACTTAATCACTGAAAAGAAAGTCAATGAAAGGATAATGAAATCTCAAGCAGACATGACTCAATTAAATCAACAAAGTGAGCATAATCTTCATAGACAAAAAGGTAAAGCTGGTCTTGGATATAAGGAAGAAGGTGAAACCTCCAAAAAAGTTGCCCAAGGGAATCAAAGACCTACTTGCTATCGCTGTGGTAAGTGAGTTCATACATCAAAAAAATGTTGGAGCAATGGAAAAGGTAAATTCAATGGTAAATTCTACAATTGCAGTCAGCATGGTCATAAAGCTAATGAATGCAAGGAGAAAACCAAATTTGAAGGAAAATGTCACAAATGCAAGAAGCATGATCACAAGGCATTCCAATGTGGATCCAAATCATTAAATCTAGCTAAACAATTTTTTAATGCAATATTTGGATGGAATTACAACACATGGTGCAGATGTCATTATTGTGGAGAATATGGACACATTGGCAAAGACTGCTCAAGGCATCATTTGAGAAGAAGAGATACAATAATAAGATGTCATGCATGCACCAAAATCGGTCATATAGCCAAGAATTACATGAATACAGGAAGAGTTGAAGATGAAAAGAAAGCTAAAGCTGATAACATTTGGAAGCAGATGAGACAACAATGGATTCCTAAAACAAAATAGTTCAAATGATGGCAATGTCACTCAAGAAGTGGGTGACTCCACCATTTCTAGTTAGATCCATAAACAAGGATATGGAACTACATCTTCAAGTGATATCTCAAGTAGTTCCAAATGAAAGAAAGAAAAATGATCAAATTAGTATTCTAGATACACAATGATCGAAGAAAGTGTATCCTTTTCCAAGTTGCATCTACCGAGGAAAGTTAGTTGAAGACCTTGGTGAGCTAGGTTGAGAGTAACAAAAGTTTTGTTTGATCACCAAGTTGCAAGCTTCTACCAAGAAAGTGAATGAATGACAACCTATCAAACACTATGTCATCTCAGCTACTTTTGTACTGAGCATTTATGGAATTTTTTTTGTCAAAAGGGCAGAATTTGATTTCATTCTTCACTGTGATTTTAGAGCTAAGAGATTTCCAGGTGCACTCAAGAAAATTCCAAACAATTTCAAGCGATTTTATAGCAAAGAATTTGTTCCAAAAAAAAATTCTTACACCTATCGAGCAGCAATGGCATCTAGGAGTAGCAACAATAGCAAGGCAAAGAAGGGTTCAAAGATGCTGGTAAAGGGTGTAGAATGGAAAGTGCCTAACTTCAAAATTGTTTCAGCCATTGCAGAGTCACTTGATCATAATGGAGCTCAATCCCAAATTCCACCAAAGGTACTCCTCATAAATGATATTTGTACACATTTTAAATGTTCTATTCTAGAGATTGGAAACTTGGAAATGGAAAATTCCCTACGAGAAATGAGTGTTGATGGCTCTTTCAAACCTAAGCATAAGCATCTAGAGACCAAAGGATTAACCCATATCTCGCATATGCCAAGAAGTTTCCAAATTAAGTGGATTAGGTACATACTCAGTCATGTTCACAATGGTCAACTATGGTTAGATAAGCTAGTATTAATCACCAAGAAGATGATTCATAAGATTACTAGTCTCCCCATACTCAGCAAAGCCAAAACTACCAAAACCCTAGGTCGGGACAAACTTTAGAAGAAAACCCTAGCTGAATGGGATTGTAGAGGTTTGAAGGTTAGCACTGTTTCTAATGTTGAATTAAGGTTTGGAATTCACATCATTGCTCAAAATATTTATATATCTATTCATTTGAATAGTGTGCCCTATGAGGCCATGGATTTGACATTCAAGATTGTGAAGAAAAATCTAGAATTTGATCTGCCAGAATTATTGTTGAAACAATTCAACAAGAACATGGACAGCATAAGGACCTCAAAGAATAATCCCTATAAATTTGGCTCCTTTTAACTTGTTTATTTTTCTATGTTAAAAATTTCTTTCCATCTAAGGACTCAATTGCACAGAGAAAAGATGCCCCGATTCTATATCAGATTAATGAGTTTATCACTGAGATGGGTGAAAACTTTGAGAAGGTTATGGATAATTACTTTGAAGATTTCAAAGAAAGAATGAATAACAGGTTCCAAATTCCACCAAAATTGGTTGTAGACTACAAAGATGATGTATTCTTCATGGTTGATTGTGATAGAGTATACATTCAGGTAGTCAGACCCCGAGTTGCATGGGTGAAACCTCTTCCTTATGAGTTCAATATTGATGAAACTAGGGATATTATTGAAGCACTGGTGAATGAGCCTATAGATCCTAAGCTTCCTATATTTGGCACTTATTATGAAGCAAAGGCTAGAATTGAGTTTGAAATCAAGCTACCCCAAGCTATAAGAAAAGGCAAGAGGAAGATAGCAAAATTGAAAACTACAACTAGCCCTCTAATGCTTACTGAAGGTAAAGGAGAGGATGAAGAAGAAGAAGAAGAAGAAGAAGAAGAACAAGAAGAAGAAGAAGAAGGTGAAAAACATGAATCTGAAAAAGAAGAGGAACCACCAAAGAAGAAAGGAAATGTGTCTATCACCAAACCTCAGAAGTAGCCAACTTTAGTATTCACTACTAGAACCAAGAAAGGCAATTAGGAAACTATACTTGTCAAGCCTCCACTCACATTTGAGGAAAGGCTAAAATAGTTAAGGATTGTAGCACATATCAACAATATTAATGCTCTCAAATATGAAACTTAGACTCCTGTAGAACAAAAGGAGATTGAAGACTTGGTAATGGAAAAGTTAGGAACTTGGAAATTCTTTCCTAATCAATTTGCATCTCAAATTCCAGTAGTACTTCTTGAAAAAATAAAAGTCATATGGGAGAACACAGTACAAACTGTCAAAGATATATTTGAACAAAAACTAAAGGAATTAGTACCTAGTTTGACAGATGCAAAAGTCTAAAAGTCATTGAAAGATCATGAAGGAAGAATGAAAAAGAGATTCAATACTTTTCTTATATTATTAAAAGACATTGAATCATTTTGTCAAAAATGCTATAGAAGTTTAGAATGATGCATATCGTCTCAGGAAGCCATTAGATGATCCTATTGAAATTAAGGATGATGATTGTAGTGACAATGATGATTTTGATAACACTCCATATATCATAGTTACACCAGGAGAGCTACATGCACTAATGAAAGAGAAAGAGGAAGGAGACAAGGAGGAAGAAGCACTTGAGGAAGAAAAAGATGAAGATGACTTGGAAAGAATTGTAGTACTAGTTATTGCATCCCTTCCTCACTCTCCACCAAAGACTATTAAATCTACTATGGAGACAACTTTTTTAAGTGAAATTGTGAGCACAATAGTCACTTCAATTGCTCAATCTTCACTAGCCACCTCACAGCTCTAGGTATCTAAAATAGAAGTGCCAAGCACTTTATCGACCGAGCTACCTGTCACCTCTTCAGCTATCAAGTTACCTTCCTTAGCTCCTTCACCATCGATTAGTGCAACAGTAAGTTCTAAAATTTTGTCTCTATCAATTCTAGTAAGTTCTATACTTTTGTTTTCATTAGCATTATCTGTATCCACTTCAACTCCAATCAGTTCAGATACTGCTATGGGTACTCTATCGAGTGTGCCACCATTTTTGGGAAGTGTTTCAACTTTTGAGCCGGGTAGTACTTCTATTGGTATTCAATCCTTAAGTCCTATCATATTTTTCACTACTAGCCCTTCTATCTCCACTATTGTGTCTATTCCAAAGGTCAAACCAATAATCATAGAAGTCAAACAAAAGCATCGATTAAAACTTATGATCACTGGAAAGGAAATTGAAGAAGATATTGACTTAGACACAAAGATAGTAATACCAAAGATTGACTATGACACTACTACCATTGAAGAGATGAGGTTAGCCGGTCAACTTATAGAGATGAAAGCTATGCAGAAGTAGTTAAGGTCTGAAAGGGATAAGGAGTACAAAATAATTGAGAATTCCAAGGATATAATTACAGAAGCTATAGGCGTTGAAGTAGATTCCTCTCAACACATTTTGATTTAGTTAGAAGAGGTAGTACAAAAATTCAATGAAGATCCTTTAGGACAAGAGAAACTAATTGAAAAGGCTAATAGGAAATTTGATGACAAGGTGCTAGAGCATATTACTCAATAGATAACAATCAAGTGAGTTGAATTGTCCACACTTTTGGGTAATTTTGAAAATTCTTTTAATAATGAAACATCAGTTTTTGCAAAACTTTGTGATGTTTTTGGTTTTACTAAAGAAAATAAATGATAAGCTAAATAAGATTGACATTGATATGCAATCAAGTGCATCCAAGCTAAAGGTGGACTCCTCCTCCACAATCTCCCATCACACCAAAATTAGATATCTGGCAGATGTGCAGGCAGAACTATTGAGAGAGGAAGCAAGGATCCAGTCTACACTAATAGACATCTAGAACACGATCCTTCCTATCATGGATACAATGTAGAAACATATTTCTCATTGCAAAAAATTGGTCCAAGATCAGAACTTCTCAGTGGTTGATCACATGATCCAATTATCAACAGAAGTTCAAATTGTTGTCTTCACCTGTCAAATTTTGTAGTAGACTTGGGATAATACTTTTTCCACCATCCTTAAGGTACATCAAGATTTTCTATATCACTTTGGTGTAACCATATAAACTATATATGTAGTCCTTTGGCATTATTGTCAAAAAAAGGGAGAGATTCAACATAATAAATCGAGAGAGTTATCAGTATAAGTGAAAGGGGTAGTTAGCACTCAATAGAGTTAGCATGTCTATATAAGTATCTTTGTATATACATTATAAGTCATCACGAAGATATATGTAAAAATGTATATGCAACAATCCTACAAAGAGTTCTACAAAGATCAATTTTGAAAAACCAAAACTTAGTGAGTCAGGTTATGTACATATGTTTTGGCTTATAAGTTTTTTGTCACTAATGCCAAAGGAGGAGATTGTTGACATTAAGTTACTATTTCCATTAGTGACAACACTTATCTATATCAATATAGCTACCAAGCTTAGCACTCAATTTCCTACACTCACTGAGCTTCACAGTATCCATCGAGCTTCACAGTTTACACCGAGCATCTCAATATCCACCGAGCATCTTAGTATCTATCAAGCATCTTAGTGTCTACCGAGCAATCAAACTATGTCATAGGAATTTAGTATTAACCAAGCATGAAGTTATAATGTTTACCAAGTAAATCATGGTAAACTCAATGTTCAGTATCTATCGAGCAAGACTACATCTACCAAGTCACCAACAGTCACTGTGTTTAGAACTATGTCGAGTGATTAGTATGGACTAAGCCTTTACTTCTACCAAGTGCATGATGATGTGGAGTAATGCAATGGATGTTGAGTATCAGAAGGTCACCGAGTTAGTTCAGTGAACCCGAGTTATTTACTATTGGACTGACTCAGTAATGTTTTGTTCACTTGTGTTTTAGTTGACCTTGCAATTATAATTAATGGAATGATATATATATATATATGTAATGTATTATATCATTTACAATGTATGGATGAGAGTATTAAGGAATAGACATGTAATTTTTTGAGAAGAGTGAATGCGAATTAGTAGCAGAGAAAAATACTCAGCAAGGTCAACAAGGAATAGTAAAGATTCATCAATCACAAGAGGTGATCTTTACTTCAAGGATCCAATCAGCAATCAAGTTGTAAGTCAAATCTACTATTTCATCCTAATAGGTGAACTGGTCTCTAAATCTTTTAACAAGGTAGACTTAATAGTCTTTTGTAAATCTCTTAAGCAAGTGCATACTTCATTGTATATTTGTAAATCCTCTAACAAGGTGTACCTAGCAGTCTTTTGTGCTCCTAATAGGGTAGATCACTAGAAGTGGTCAATGTAAGCCTTAACAAGCCAACTTTATACTATAGTATTGAAGTTTTGTGGGTATCATCGCCACCCCAATTTTACTTTCTATTTGGAAGGTTTTTGGGTCCCCAAATCACTATGTACATATGTTATGAATGTTTGATCTCTCATACATACAGTATATTAGATGAATGAATGGTGAATAGCATATATGATTAAAGTGCTCAATTATTTTAAAGTTTTTGAAGTTACTGATTCACCCGTCCCCTCTCAGTAACTTGTCATATCTTGAATATTTCCAACACAAGTTAGTTTCAGAATTGAGTATCTACATTTGGGCCAACTTTGTAATATTGGTGTTAACTTGTGTATTGGAATTGAGTTTGTATATATGTAATGTATTGTATCATATCCAAAGGTGAGAAAGTAATTTGATATAAGAAAATGTGAATGTGAATCAGTAGTAGAGAAAAGTATATCAGAAGGCCATATCAAGAGCAAAAAAGTTACATCTATCACATAGAGGTGATCAATACTTTAAAGATCTCAAATAGTAATTTAGTTGTATGCAAGAGATCTTCTATTTCATCCTAATAGGTGAATTAGCTTCAAATCCTTTAATAGGGTAGACTTAACAATCTTTTCTTAAATCTCTTTATCAAGTGCATACTTCATTGTATGTTTGTAAAACCTCTAACAAGGTGGACCTAGTAGTCCTAATTACTCCATATAGGGTCGATCATTAGAAGTGATCATTGTAAGCCTTAATAGGCCAACTTTATACTATAGTATTGAAGTTTTGTGGGTATCATCCCCACCCTAGTTTTACTTTCTATTTGGAAGGTTTCTAGGTCACAAAATATTGTGTTCAAGTGTTTTATGCTTTCTCATGCATGTAGTATATTAGATCTATTAATGGTAATTAGATTATGCTATTAAGTTCTAAATTGGTTAAAAGTTTTGAGGTTACTGATTCACCCCTCCCCTCTTAGTAGCCTTGCTAGTCTTGATTATTTCCAACAATTGGTATTAGAGCATTGTGGTTCTTAGGATAAAGTTTGACAGCTTGAGCAAAGATCAAGGACAATGGAGATATTTAGACTTGAAAAAGCTATTGACAATGAAAAGCTAGATCTAGAGATGGCCATAGCTCAACTCAAGAAAGAAAAAGAGCATTTTTCTCAATCCTTAAAAATAAGAAAGGAACTTGCAAATGAAATGAATGACCACCAGTATATTGAAGAGAAGATTGAATAAGTAGTTTGGATGAAGAAAATGATGCTATCAAAGAACTCCTAGAAAAGAATGGCTCCCTACAAGACGTACTAAATAAATTGAAAACAGAACAAGAAATTTAATCAAAAAGACTGTGTGAAAATTTATAACAGCGAAATAAGGAAAAAGAAGACTTGGAGATAAGGAACAATGAAATTCAAAATAAATCCCTTTAGCAAGAAAATCTTATTAATCAGCTATCCAATGCAAATGAAAAAATCACGAGTCTAAAATTTGAAAATAAAAGGTTGAAGAATGACTTAAACACTAAAAAGAAAATCAATGAAATGATGAAAGTTGATCTAAATTATAAAAAGAAACTCAATGAAAGAATAATGAAATCCCAAGTAGACATGGATTAATTGAGTTAGCAAAATGAGCAGAATCTTTATAGGCAAAAGGGTAAGGCAGGACTTGGATACAAAGAAGAAGGTGAATCCTCCAAACAAGGTGATCAAAGGAATCAAATACCTACTTGCAATTACTGTGGTAAGATAGGTCATAGGTCATACATCAAACAAATGATGTAGTAATAGAAAGGTAAAATTCAATGGAAAATGCTACAATTATAGTCAGTATGGTCACAAAGATAATGAATGCAAAGAAAAACCAAAGTTTGAGTGTATGTGTCACAAATGCAAGAAACAAGGTCACAAGGCATCTGAATGCAAATCTAAACCATTCAGTCCAACTAAATAATTCATAAGGGAAATATTTGGTTGGGACTAGAACACTTGGTCTAGATGTAATTACTATGGATAATATGAACACATTGGCATAAATTATGTTAGACATCACATAAGAAGAAAGGATACTATCATAAGCTCTCATACATGTACTGAACTTGGTCATATAGCTAAGAATTGCATGAATATAGGTAGAATTGAAGATGATAGCATTAGGAAGCAGATGAGACAGCAGTGGATTCCTAAATCTATAGAGAAAACTAGTTCAAGCAATGATAGTCATGTTACTCAAGAAGTGGGTGACTCCACCATTTCCTATTAAGTTCTTGAGGAAGAACTTGAATTATGTTACCAAGGTCACATTTTAAATAGTTCCAATTGAAAGAAAGCAATGATTCATATTGGTATTCAAGATACAAAAGAATCATCAACAAAATTGGAAACAGTTATCACCAAATCAACTTCTCTACCAAGCATGGTTGGGTCATGGACTCTACCAAGTGAAGTTGGGACAAACATGGTTATGTTTGGTTGCTAAGTCACATGCTTTCACTGAGAAATTCTTACAGATAGTGGATGATAGGCTATCACACATATTTCTTTATGGTTCTCATTGTACCGAGCATTAATAGGAACTTTTTATCAAAAGGAAAGTAATTTACTTCATTCTCACTGTGAATTCAGTATATTATGAATAGAGTGATTTGTAGAGCATTCCAAAAATCTTGAGTAGAATTTGTAGCAGAATTTTTTTGAATAATTTTCTCATCTTACCAAGTTATCATGGCATCCAGTAGTAGCAACAAGGCAAAGAAATGATCTAAAATGTTGGTGCGAGGTGTTGAATGGAAGTCCTTAACTTCAAACTTGTGCCAACGATTGTAGAAACCCTCGAACTGAATGGATTTCAATCATAGATACCACCTAAGGTACTTCTCATAGATGAAATTCAAAATCATTTTAAATGTGTAGTTCGGTAGATAGGAACCCTTGAAATGGATAATTCCCTAAGTGAACTCTATGTGGATGGAATTCTCAAACTTGAGCATAAACATTTAGAAGAAAAAGTTTATCCCCATATTCCTCACCTACCTTGAAACTTTCAAATCAAATGGATTAGGTATATCTTAAGCTAAGTTCATAATGGTCAACTATGGTTAGAGAAACTAGTTTTATTGACAAAGAAAATGATACATCACATTACTAGTCTCCCCATGCTCACCAAAGCTAAAGTCACTAAAACCCTAGGTCAAGATGAGTTATAGAAGAAAACCCTAGTTGAGTGGGATGAAAGAGGAATGAAAATTAGTAGTGTATCTGACATAGAACTTAAATTTGGCATTCACGTGATAGCACATAACATTTATAGCTCAAGTCAACTCAATAGTGTGTCATGTGAAGTAGTTGACTTAGCTTATAAGGTTGTAAAGAAAAATTTGTCATATGACCTAGAAATTTTTTTGTTAAAGTAGTTGAACAAAAATATGGAAAGCATTAAAATGTCAAAGAATAACCCATTCAAATTTGGTTCATTGTTGACATTTTTTTTTTCTATTTTCAAAATTTTTTCCCCTCTAAAGGCGTAGGTTTATGGAGAAAAGACACACCAATTTTATATTAGATCAATGAGTATATCATTGAAATGGGTGAACATTTTGATAGTATCATGGATAATTATTTTGAAACTTTGAAAGAAAAGATGAATAATAGATTTAGGATACCAAAGAAGATGGTTGAAGATTATAAGGATGATGTGTGTTTTATGGTTGATAGTGACAAAGAATACATTTAGGTAGTAAGGCCTAGAGTTTTTTGGGTAAAACCTCTTCCATATGAGGTCAACATTGATGAGGCAAAGGAAATTATTTTAGCCCTAGGAAATAAGCTTATAGATCTAAAGGAACCTCTCTTTGGAACCTATGATGAGGCTAAAGCATTAATTAAACTGGAGATCAAGCTTCCATAGGTGGTGAACAAAGGAAAGAGGAGGATATCAAAGTTGAAAAAAAAAGTACCCCTTTTATGATTACTGAACGAAAAGGAGAAGATGTGGAAGAATTTCAAAATGAAGAGGAATTAGAAAAGGAAGAAGAGCATACAAGGAAGAAAGGCAAGGTGATTATCACCAAGCCATCCACTGTAGTATTCACAAGAAGATTCAAGAAGAAAGAAGGAAAAGGTGGTAGTGAAGTTGTGTTTAGTAAGCCTCCTCTCACCTTCTAGGAAACACTAAAAAAAATGGAAGAAGGTGCAGGTATAACCAATTTCAAATCATTAAAGTATGAGACAAAGATAGAGGTTGAGAAGAAGTAGATTGAGGATTTGGTACTAACCAAGATGGGAAAATAGAAGTATTCCCCTGAATATATAACACCTGGGTGTGTGCAGGATCATGTTGTACCAAACTATGGCCTTAAGTGGCAGTGAAAAACTAACAAATCAGGGTTATGTCAAATTGACACATAATTTTAGAGTGGTTCTAGAATTTATATCAAAAAATTGTAAGAAAATAATTTGTATGAAATTGAATCTAGTTTCTAAAATACAAGGCCTTATCTAGAGAAAAAATTATTTGATTGGTCAAAAGTTTGCATTTTTATGCAGTACTACAAAAATTTTAGGGCAAAAATAAAAAGTAGGTGTATGTCTGACCACCTTAATCATAATCAAATGATAATATTTTTAAATATAATTTTAGATATAAAAAGTAGACTCATGCCTAGATGTGACACATATTTTAGGGAATTTTTATTCTAAATAATTAATTAATTATGAATTTTCTACTATACTATTTTTAGAATTAAAAAACTCCCGTGTCTGACCACCTTAACTAGTTAAAAAAAAATCAAAATTAAGTTTTTCTTTTCTTTTCCTTATACTAGTCGAAGCATAGAATGTGACGCATCTTTTGGATTTCACAAATCTTATACGATTTGAAATTTATAGCTATTTTTCAACCAGTACGTCAATCAACACTTTGTAGCTAACTCTATTAGAAAATAAGTAATAATTACTTACTAAACTCATAATTTGACAAACCTTACATTTATGAACAGCTAAGAACATTCTTAAGAAACCCTTTTCATTATATCAAATTTTAGTTTTAAAAAAGTCATCAGCTACATACTTGAAGTAAAAAAACACATAAAAGCATGCCAAAAACACATTTTCAGGATGTTTTAAAGATGACCATATAAGGTTGGTATCAAAAGATATAGTAGGAATTATAAAGGTATTAATTGTTTTCATTTAGTATCGAGATGGGTGGGAAAAAAGTTGGAATAGATTTTGAAATTCATTGAGGCATTTCAGAACTACATATTTTCAGATCGCCACTTTTTGGCACACCATGATCCTGCACATACCCACCTTGGATTTTTAATGATCTATTAGAAAGATTAAAGCCAAGATGGGACTCATCCATGCAGACAACAAAATACATAAATGAAAAAAATCTAAGATAGTTGTTATTGAGCATTACCAATGCTAAGGTAAAAGAATTTATGAAGAAAAATGATGACAAGATGACTATTAGATTTCATACTTGTTTAATTTTGTTAAAAGACATAGAGCGTGTAGTTAAGGATGCAACAACTATGTGGAAGAATATTTATCACCTACATAAACCAAGTGAAAATCCTATTGAAATCAAAGATGATGATGGTGATGATGATGATGATGATGATGATGATGATGATGATGATAGTGACAAGGATGAAGAAAATGATGAAGACAATAATCCATTTTTCACAATTGATGTTGAAGAATATTAGCAGTTGATGAAGGATGATGAAGAAGAAAAAGATGAAGAAGATGAAGAGGAAGCCAGACAAGAAGAACAAGAGATTGAACTAGTCAAGATAGTTGTAGCTGTCATAGCTCCCCTTCCTCACTCTCAACCAAAAATTTCAACATCATCAAGCATAGAGACAACTTCAATAGCTTTGATTGTGACAACCATGGATACATAAAATTTCCAATCACTCTCTGCTACCTCACAACTTAGCACATCATAGATAGTAGTGTCTACCACTTCATCCACCAAGTTGTAGAATCCTTTAGTTACCAAGCCAATCTTAGCAATGGATATAGAGTGTTCCACAATTTTAATTTTGTTAGTAGTAAGTAAAATTTTGAAATGTTTAATTTTGAATACTTCAGTTGTAGATGCTCCAATAAGTGCTTCACTTGAAAATTTCTTAATTTTGGGATGTTTGGAAAAAACATTAGTTTTGGATTCTGTAAGTTTTCTAGTAAGTATTCCACCAGAAGGCATTGTAAAAGTTTTTAGTACTAGCCCTACTATTTCCACTATTATTTCTATTCCAAAATCTAAAGCATTAATTTCAAAAGTTGAACCAAAGACTCAACCAAGAATTTTTATTAGTGGAAAGAAAATAGAGGAAGATATAGATCTAGATGAGGATATTAAAATTCCCAAATTGGATTTTGATAATTGCAATGTAGATCAAATGAGATTAGTTAATCAACTCCTCCAAAAGAAAGCAAGAAGAAGAAATTAAGAGAGTAAAGAGATAGAGAATATGGGGTTATTAAGGATGCAAAGAATATTCTGACAGAAGATATAGGTGTTGATGTTGATTCTTCTCAACATATTTTGTTACAATTAGAAGAGGAAATCAAAAAATTCAATGAAGATTCTAGTGGCCAAGATAATTTAATTGAGAAAGTAGAAAAGAAATTTGATAAAAAAGTGCTTAAGCACATTGCTAAGCAAATATCTATCCAATAGGTAGAGCTTTCTTCAATTTTGACAAATTTTGAAACATATTACACTCATGTGACATCTCCTTTTGCAAAGTTATGTGATGTTACCAAGAACACTAAGGAAATAAATAGAAAATTGGATAAACTTGATGAAGATCTAATGGCTAGTGCACAACAATTGCAACTCAACCCCAGTCCATGCTCTGCACATCATATGAAGATCAGATATGTAGGAAGAATTATTGAGAGAGGAAGCAAGGATCTAGTCTAAACTCATAGACATAAAGAATATGGTCCCCCCTATCATGGATACAATATAGAAGCACATTACCTATTCTAAAACATTGATCCATGACTATAATTTCTCAATTTTAGATCATATGATTGAGCTCAATACAGAAGTACAAGTTGCTCTTCAAACCTGCAAAGTTTTGCAAGATAATTGGGACAAGACCTTAACACTTATTCTCAAGGTAGATTCTGAATTTCTCTGACACTTTGGTGTCTCCATATAAGTAGATTGTGTATTAATTTTTGGCATTATTGTCAAAAATGGGGAGAGACATGTATATATTCGAGGAGGAGAGATATTTGTCTATATCATGAGAGAAAGATTCCATACCAGGAGATATACTTAGTATGACACAATATGTATATTGTATGGGGGAGATATATGCAAAGAAAATGTATATTTAATAGAGTTACAAAGAATTTTTTGAAAAATCTAAAAAAATCAGCATGCCATATCAAGCCAGTATCGTACTATGATGTACATAAGTTTTGGCTAATAAGTAATTTTTTCACTAATGCCAAAGGGGGAGATTGTTGGCATTAAGTCGAGTTTGATATTAGTGACAACACTTATTTAGATTATATATGGTCACAAAACTCTTTGATTAGTCTTCAATCTTTTCCATGTAATTTAGTGGTTACCAAGCTTCACAGTTCTTATCGAGTGTTCTAGTGGTTAGCAAGTGAATTCAGGCAGTGTTGAGATGATTAGTGTTTACCAAGTGTAGGCATGGTAAATGTGGAATTTAGTTTGTAACGAGTGACACTATATCTACCAAGTCACCAATGTATATAAAGTTTGAAACTATGTTGAAGTGATCAGTATGGACCAAGAAACTACTTCTAATGAGTGAATGATGTTGCCAAGTAATGATGATACCAAGCAATGATGACACCAAGTCAGTTTCAGAACTCAAGTATCTACATTTGGGCCAACTCTATAATATTGGTGTTAACTTGTGTATTGGCCAACCTTGTAATTATGTGAATTAAGTTGGTATATATGTAATGTATTTTATCTTATCCAAAGGTGAGAAAGTAATTTCATATAAGAGAATACGAATGAAAGTTAAAGCATGAAAATGTGAATTAGTACCAAAGAAAAGTATATTGGAAGGCCATATTAGGAGAAAATTAGTTACATCTATCACATAGATGTGATCAGTACTTTGAAGATCTCAAACAACAATTTAGTTGTAAGCAAGAGATCTACTATTTCATCCTCATAGGTGAATCAACTTCAAATCCTTTAATAGAGTAGACTTAACAATCTTTTCTTAAATCTCTTTACCAAGTGCATACTTCATTGTATGTTTGTAAAACCTCTATAAAGGTGGACCTAGTATCCTAATTGCTCCTAATAGGGAAGATCATAAGAAGTGATCATTGTAAGCCTTAACAAGCCAAATTTATACTGCAATATTGAAGTTTTGTTTGTATCATCCCCATCCCAATTTTACTTTCTATTTGGAAGGTTTTTGGGTCGCCAAATATTGTGTCCAAGTGTTTTATGCTTTCTCATGCATGCAGTAGATTAGATACATTAATGGTAATTGGATTATGCTATCAAGTTCTAAATTAGTTAAAAGTTTTGAGGTTACTAATTCATCCCTCCCCTCTTAGTAACTTAGCTAGTAATGATTATTTCCAACACATTCTTCTAATTTATTTTCTAATAGTGTTACCTATGGTAATAATTGATCTCTCAAAAGAGTGAATCGTTTCAGAACTTTCTCCTTTTTTGCCATTAAATCCTTGATACTACTATGAAGTGATTTGCATGTATGCTCAATGGTAACTATCTTCTAATTCTGTTTCAGAAAGTTGTCAGTGAGCATCTAAAGCTTAGTTACCTTTTCTTTGATTTCATTATCAAAACTTTGAAGATGGATTTATGTGAGCTTGCACCTACCATAAGCTCATTTTCCTTCTTCTATAATCTATCTTAATTCCTTAATGCATACATTCAAATTTTCTATATCATTCCTTATATTTGTACACTTTGTATTAAGGAGTTTACCATCATGCTCTGTTTGCACTTGAATTGTAGCCACATTAGTAAGTATTGGGAACTCATCATCAAAAGTTTTACACAAATTTTTTGCACAATGTTGAATATTTGTAGGTGTGTCAATAGGGCTTAGAGTCTTCTCCATTCTCTCCAAAACTAAAGTCAAAGTCTTTTCAATGGATTTGATTGATTTCTTCTTCTCAAGAAATTTACACAAAGAAGATATGAGATTTTGCTTCATCATCTTCATCTGATTGAATGGCTGCTATTGTGGGGACCATTTTTGTTTGAGTAGGTTGTGTAGAGGGTGTTACTATTGTAGTTGCTAAGGGCACACTTGAAGTAGCTACTTCAATGCTAGATTCAACTTTCATTGTAGAAGGTACATCTTCTTCCTTTGGCTCCTATTCTTTTTCTTCATCAGATGAGTTGCTATAATCCATAATATTACCAACAATGTTGGAACCAAAATTCATAAATGGGTCCTCAATTCTATCAACTGTCACATTGGTGTTATCCTCTTGCATAGATTCACTACCAATGGTGATATGTGGTGAATCACTAGAAATTGGTATTCAAATTGCTTGCTCAAAATTGTGAGGTGGATTGCCTACACTAGTACTTGCTTCCTCTGTCTGCGCACACTCCTTAGACTTTATAAGGATTGCCTTGTTTGGTTTCACACTCTTCTTTGGCATAGTAGTCATGTATGAATATTGCCTTTTTAATTTCTTTATTTAGTTCTTCATAATTTTCTCCCATGAGGAGAATGGATTTTTTTTTAGTCCTTAATAGTAGTGTTATTCCTTTTATAATTTCACTTAGCTATTCCTCATTATTTATAGTACATAACCTTTTCACCATATTAATTGTTATTTTTTTGTTTTCCTCTGTCACTCTAGTTTCACTATTTAAAAGTCTATTGTATAGATCATCTGGTATCTAACCTCTTATACTATTAAACCTTTTATCTTTAAGAATCATATTCATAACTACAACATTCTCTAGCTATCTTCTATCCATATTATTGTACAAATCATAGTAGTATTTTAATTGCACAAAATTATTGTCATTAATAATTTGAATGTTGAGATTTTGTACCTTGGGTTTCCATGCTTTTTGTTCAGCTGAGATCTTTGCTTCCTGATCAGCTAGCTCTACTAGTCTATCACCAATTTCCTCTTCACATTCAAAAGAACTAACCTATAAAGTTTTTCTTTTCTTTCTTGGAACACTTATAGTCTACTTGACTCTCTTTTAAGAGGAGTTGTGGTCTTTGCAAGCCTTGTAGACTTCCAAGGTGCTAACACTTCCTCAGTCTTTGCTGGATTTTTTGGAGGTTGCTATTACAAAATTGTTGCATATGGAATAGTAGTTGTTTACACACTTGAATAGGAAACTATGACCTCTTTAGTAGGTCTAGCCATTGCATTAGGTGTAAGGGTCACTAGCTCAGATCAACTACTGGCCTTCATTTCCATGGCTATCCCTTACATCTCATCAAATTCCTTTCTTTTCATTCTTAATTCCTTCAAAATAGAATCAACCACCTTTTCCACTTTCTTCTTGGAATCCCTTATTATCTAACTTGTCTTAACTTCTCTCATCTTTTCAACATATGTCCCCCATCTACGATATTTAGAATCAACTTCTAAATGAAGGATTATCTATATATATCCTTCAATTAATTCCTCTCTCATTTGATAACCCATATGTTTGATAAACTTAACTCGATGAACTACAACCTCCATACAAGTGAAATCTATTTTAACCATGAAGCAAAGTTCATCCTTATATTTTTCCACTAGCATAGGAGGTATTTTATACCTTTGCTTCATTTCATCTTTAAAAGATTTCATTATACTATCAATATCACTGTCTCTAATTTTTTGCATTATGCACTCACTTCCATCCCAATTCATAATACTAGGAAACTTCTTAGTTTCATAGAAGAATATGTGAGTTGATAGGGATTCAAACGTAAAGACTGCACTCCTAGACTTCTTGATTCTTGATATATTATCAAACAACTTTGTTCAGATAATGTCACATAGGTTAATATCTTCTACTTTTATTGTCAAGTAAGCTAAATGAAGAAATCCCATAGGTACTAAATCTATCCTAGGTCCATGATTGAATTTGTATCCCAAAATTTTCGAACTCAGTCTTACTCCATCATACTGAATTTTATTGACCTTCATGTTTATGCCATCAAAACATGTGTTGATATTTGTCTCAACTATCTTGTGCACATTCTTAATGTTTTCTACATTGCATTCTCCATTGTTTAAACCCGTGACTTTGTGAATTAGGTCATTATCAATACATATGATAGAATTTGCTAGCCATAGAGGATCATCATATACTTTGCTCAAAATTATCATTGTCCATTCATGATTGTTGAAGTCTGTACAAAACATATGCTTAACTAGGTTAAGTCATTCTAGGTATCCAAGTTTTTCTTTTAGTGACAAATAATTTCTACACATTTTCTCCAATTACTTATGAATTTCTATATCACCTATGCTTTCAATTTTGCAATGAATATAACCTCTGATATCCTTGACATGAAGAACATTTTTTAGAACTTATGAAAATTCTCAAATAGGGTCATGAAGCAAAGAAACAAATGGATGTTTCTTGAAATTGTATCCAGGTCTATTGTTGACATTAAAAACTTCTTGTGTTGCCATTTTTGAAAAATTATGCTCAACAAATTCTGAAAATACCTTAACTTCACATATTAGGGTTTTTGGTAAGTTCATGTGTTTGCAAACCCCTTTTTAACTCTTAAAATATTGATTCAATCTCACACTTATATTTGACACAAGAAAATGATGATTTCAACTAAAATCACATCCTTTAAATCTTTCACAATCTTTACTTCGCATTAAGTTCATATCCACCACTTGCTCTGTATATTGTCTCTATATAATAGAGGGTTTATTCTTCTTATATATTATTATCTTGATCATACTAAGCAATGCACACTTAGTTATATACTTGTCTCAATGTCTAGTACATACTATTAACTGCACAACCTATGATATTCTTTCTAACATTAGTTATTAATAACTAACACTCTATTTTACTAAGAATGCTTAATTCTGGTAATAGTCACAAACAATAAGTGATTTTACTATCTTTTCAAATACATTAGGATGATCTCCTTCATGAATTGTGTGAGAGCTTCTAGCTTCTCTTGCTTTTACATATATTTCCTTAAAATCTTATGTCAATTCTTTCATTTCTTACTTTAGACACTCATCATTTCTTATATTGTTCCTTCTATAATTCTAATTCATATTTAGGTTTCTTGTATCCATTCTATAGAAAATTTTTGCATGTCCAAAGTTATTACATAATTGACATATATGTACATTTCTTCTTTGTTGATTCTACTAGTCATTAGGTTCTTTGCAATTTCTTACAATTGTTGCATCTGTAACAAATAATTTGTGTTCTTTCTCCACTCTCATAGCTATGAGATCTTCTTCTATTGTCTACATGGTTAGTGTTTCAAAACATTCTATTATTTGCATTATTAATATCAATTTTTGTTTTCTTACAATCTACTGCATAATGTCTATATCCATGAAAATTATGATAATAAAAATTTGAAATAGGTTTAAAAGACTTACCTTTGCAATAATCTTCATTATGTTCAAGTTTATCACACCTGGCATGAGATTCCTTTCTTCTGTTATCCTTATCTTGATCAGATTCTTTAGATTTCTTAGAGTGAGTAACATTTTCTTTGTCTTTAGATATATCATCTATTTTTCTTATTCTTAGATCCTTTTTTACTTCAAGGGTATCAGGTTCTTTTCTCTCAATATATTTCTTGGTGAATTGTCCAAGGAAGAATCCAAGTCCAATCTTGTTATAACTAGGTCTCTACATAGATATTTGTTCTTCAATCTTTTCACTGCTGGTATATAATTTCTCAAGTTTTTATTTGGTTTGCACCAACTCACTTTTCATGATAGTGATGTATTTTTCCAATTATGTATAATGTAACTTGATAGATTCCAATTCAGATGTTACCTTTCTTAACTGGGATCGTAGACTTTCATTTTTAGCTTTTATGTCAAAATCATTCTTACCTCCATTTTTCTTAAGAATTAACTTGAGTTCAACTATCTTTAATTCATGTTTTAGGATCACAATTTCTTTATATAGATCTTCAATATCATCACCACTAGTTTTCTATCAAGGTCCTTTTTGCTTTAGATCATCTGTCTTGTCCTTTAGTATACCAATGTAAGTTTTTTCATCTTTGTATCTATCTTTAAGGCTATCTCTTTCATAAATAAGGAGATCAAACTATTCAAGAGCTTCTTCAAGATTCTTTTTCAAGTGTTCCATATCTATAAGGATCTTTTTCAAATTTTTAAGCCTCTTTTGAATAAGTAGGCTCTAATACCAATTGTTAGAATTAGATAATACCGAGAGGGGGCGGGTGAATCAGTATTTTCAATCTTTTTACCCATAACTAAATTTTATTAATTACTTTTCAACATGCCTAAGAAAGAGAACCAATAGTGCAAAACAAAATAAACAACCATACAAGAGGAGAACTCATAACACCATATTTTGTTAACTAGGGAAATCTTGGCCAAGGGAATACCTTGGTGGGGATGAAACCCACAAAATGATTCACTATATGTAGAATTCAAGTAAGAATATTGACCTTGTTAGGAGTCTATAAAAAATGTATAGTGTCTCAAGTCCCTATTAGGAGACTACACCTTGCCACAAACCTCAATCCTATTAGGAGTTGGTATATACAAATGTGTGCAAGAAGAGTCCACTGCCCTAAAATGCAACTATATAAATAATTTCTTCAAGAGAACAGATATACATACAAAAATTTATCACTTGTTGTAACTCACAAATCTTTTGAATGTCAGTAACTATGCATAACAGAATTACTTGCTATACTTTGCAATTCTTCTAATTATTAGTTCTTCACATAAAGATTAACTATGAATATATCAAATTGCATCATATCTGGCATCTCATATCATTACTTTGAATGGCATTCATTCATTCACATTTCACATGAACTTTGCAAATGAAATTCTTTACTTACACCGAACATATTGGTAAGTTCTTCATTTGTCAGCTCAAATATCATTCTTAGAGGTGGCTCATCAAGAAATATTAATCAAAACAATTATTCAAGTCATTTAGCACATTTTGTTGACATGCTCTATTTTGTACTATATCATCATTGCATTGTTATTTCCTTCATAACTTGAACTCAGTTGATCGTACATGCATGCAAACTAGTATGCATCATAATTATGATGTCATGCATCTCTTCTTAACTATGCAAGAGAATATTTCAAGGAAGTATTTTTCTATCATCAAATCTTGTCATGTTGTTCGTAACACTATCTAATACTTAGACAATTTTTCTTCACCAATAATCATGACTAATCTACAAAACAAATATGTTGCTATAAATGGCAACCATATAACTTACCTTATCTAATTGATTGGTCATATTTCCAACAAACATGTAATTAATCACACACATAACAAAATATATGATTTTCGAGGAACCCTCTGAGTGAGAAGGTAAAACTAGAGTGGGGATGACACCCAAAAAACTTCACTACTATAGTAACAAAGTATATCAAGTTAAGGTTAAAATTATTTCACCATGAATTATGGTCCACCATGTGAAAGGTTTTCCCTATAAAAGGCTTAGAAAGACTATTAGGTCTCACCTTCTTAGAGGATTTCAAAACCCTATTAGAAGTGTGCTTGGTAAGAGGTCTTCAACTTATAATTATGTAAGCACCCCATTAAAGGATTTCATATAGCCTATTAGGACTACTTTGTTAAGAGATTTAACAAAAAACACTTGCTAAGATGTCTCAACATAGATCCTATGGTTGGCACTTGCTTGCCTAATAAAAAATCACCTCTACACAATGTCCAATTGATCCTTCATGATCAAATGACTCAATGTTGTATCCTTCTCTCTATCCTCTGTTCTAATCTAACTAATTTTGTAATTCACATTTACTTGTAAGTCACCTAGAATACTCTCCATGCAAACTATCCTGTTTCCTCCTCCAATTTGATCACTCATCCATTTTAAAGAGTTTAGTGCTTTTTCCTCCTTAATAATACTTAGGTTGCTTAGGCTTAGGTATGAATGTAAGACTAAGAAATTCATCTATTTTGCTACTTAAACCTTCCCATTTTCTGATTGGCTACATTTAATTGCATAGGGAATCCAAAAATAGATTTTTCCTTATCTCCAAAAGATCATAATCTATCCTTAAGTCAACTAAAAAATGGTTTACATAGTTGTTTGTTCCATTACAAAAAAATATGTCGAAACTATGTCACTTGGCATATGAATTCACTAATGCTCAACATGCACTATATTTCTACTTTTGACTCAGCAGTTCCATTACTTGACATCCATTGTTTACTTGGCATGGTCTATTTTCTCAGCCCTTGAGTGCCTCAACACTCATTGCAAGTTGGCATAGTCTAATATTTACATGTTGTGCTTAGCATGTATTACTAGTTTTGCATGAACTGAGTAAATGGCTTAAGTATGTTGACACTCACTTGAAAAAACCAATCTAAGATCAACAAGTATAGACTATACATAATAGAGATAATCATGGTTGAAGTAAAATAGGATAGTGGAATTAAAGGAATGAATTATTTTATTTATAAAATAATTACTTGTCTAATTAGGGCCGACATCCTAGATGTTTACGTTAACTTGAAAAGTGGCTTGTGGTCTTAGCCGACCCAACAAAAATTTGTGTAAAGGCATGATATTTATGCAAAGGACATCTTCCATAAGAAGTAAGGTATTATAAAAGGGAAGTACAATTATTAAGTGTGAATTATGGCTATGTGAAAACTTTTTTGAAAATGATATATGAAAAGTTTTACATGAGATATTTGGTGATCCAAGATCAAGCTAAAGATTAGAGATTAGTCAAGGAAGAAACATAACACTAAATTACTTGTTTTAGTAGTGAGCTCTTCTTGTAGCTAGAATTACATATTTTGATAGTGGGCTTTTCTTGCATACATCATACCACAAATCCTAATAGGGTCCATCCTCTAACAAGGAACTTATATATTAGTATATTATCTAGTGGGTATCATCCCTAGTGGGGTTTTCCATTGCCTAGGGTTTCCCTAGTTAAAAAAAAGGGTGTTATGAGTTATCTTTTTGTATTGTTAGTGTTACTATTCAAAATTAGTTTTTTTTTTGTTATGCATGGTTTAAAGTAAGTAATAATATCTAGTTGGCAAGTAAAGTTTATAGATTACTGATTCACCTCCCCCACTCTTGATAATCCCTATTTCTTACAATTGGTATCAGAGCACAATTACTTTAAAGAAGTTTAATAGCTTAAGTAAGATCCCTTGGATATGGAACAATTCATGAAGAACCTTCAAGAAGCTCTTGAATAAATTGATCTCCTTACTAAAAAAAGAGATAACTTGAAGGATAGATATGAAGACTCCAAAGTATACATTGGTCAATTGAAGGAAAAGATTGAACATCTCAAATCCATGCCTGATTCTACTGAATATGGAACTAGTGATGATGATTATTCAAAGTTGAAGACAAAGTACAATATCTTGAAGCATGAGTTGAAAATGACAAATCTAAAGTTGACTTTAAGAAATTATCCTAGTAAAGTTGAATCTGATTTGAAAACTAAAAATGTAGATCTGAGAGCAAGTTTGGCAAAGAAAACATCTAAGTTTGAAACACTAAAAGAAGATCATGAAAAACTCCATAAGTACAATACTATTATGAAAGGTAAATTAACACAATGCAAGAAACAACTTGAGAAGCTTTATTACAGTACAGAAAAGTTTGATGATTCAATGTCAATGCAAAGAGCTACTTATGATAAGACTAGTCTTGGTTATCTAATTAATATGTCTATAAGAAACCTAAGATTAAATCAGATCCAAAAGAAAAAGACAAATTTGATGATAATATTTAATCCTATCAATCTTCTAACAAACCTAAAGAAGATAGACAAGACAAGGAAGTTGAAATCCTAGATGAACCAAAGCATGAGGAGACTCCTAAGACAACCAGGTATGAATTTAGAGGTAAGTGTTTCTTATATAATGAAATAGGTCATATGAAAAGACATTGTACAAATAAGTCATTTAATCATGTAAAGGAATTTTATTTTCATAATTGTCATGGTATGTCTCATAATGCAATTGATTGCAGGAAACCTAAGTATGATAATGATAGAAGAAATAGTAGAATCTCTAGAAATACTAACTCTATAGATAGAAGAAGATCTAGTGAAAGAACACTAAGAGAAGGAAGATCTTATGAAGGTAGAAGATAGATCATGTGTTATAAGTGTAACAACTTAGGACACATTTCTTGGAATTTTCATGCACCTAATGATCAATAGAATCCTAGAAGTAGAGCACTAGTATGTCAATTATGCAAAAAAATTGGCCACAAAGTAGAGTATTGTAAAATGGATAAAAGCTTCGAAGATAGAAGAAACAATGGAAGAAACTTCAGGAACATTAGCAATGATGGAAAGAACATTGGAAATGATAGAAGGAACCATGAAAGGAACACTAGAACTAATAGAGACAATGAATAACAAAGAAACATTATGAGTGAACTTTAAGAAGAACTTAATGAAGCATTTGTGAAATGAGCAGATACCTTAAGAGAAAAGTTAGATGATGATGAGATAGAAAGATTAAATTTAGTTGTTGAGCTTAATTCAATTATGTTGAATTAAGCTTGTTCACAACATCAGAATCTGAGAACTTGAGTTAGAATCCAAATTAGAGGTAGAAAAGTTGGAAAAAGGTGTATCCAGTTATGTATAAATGGTAGCTAATCTTGCTTGTAATCTAGAGCTCATCTAAAAAAGTTATGAAATAATTTAGAGGTACTGGTATTATAGTAAAGGTTAATTATGTAGTAAAAAATGAAATGTATGTTTTTGTAGAGGATGTTGTGATGCAAAGTCTTGAGAATGTTTGTCATGATGAAATGGGGCTATAATAAACCTTGGGTGACACTTGAAGATCAGATAGATGATTTTGAGTAGCTAATTGATTATAGAATGAAGTGACAACTTTTTCATATTTGAAAAGTACACAATTAATGCAAGTTCAAGTTGATGGGATAAATGGAGTATAGAATTGGTTTTCACTTTATTACTAACACATTCAAATTGAAGGGCATTTAGAAGCGACTTCTTGGAACAATTTGAAGAAAACCCTATTTTGAAGAAAAAAGGTATTTTATCATTTTTCCACAAATTTATTCGATGAAAGTTCTTGTTTGATAGAATGATGGATATGTTGGTAGTGCATAGTATTGAGAAAAAAGATAGACCTAAGTTATTGTTTCCGTAACACCTACTGAAGGAAACCATAACTTAACATTGTCTATCACTCTAAAAAACATAGTTTATCTTGAAGATGTAGGAAGTTATTTGAATAGCAAGTTTGAATTTATTGGTAGTGAATTCATGAGCAAAGATATGGAATTGGTTTTCAACCATGACATGACAGTAAAGTCCAAATTTGAACATCTAAGGGTATTAGACTTGTGTAATTATCACTTCTACCATGAGTTAGACATAGATGAATGGACATAGATTATTGGATGCAAGACAATGTTGTTCACATTTCTGCTAACCTTATTCATGAGGTAATCGGTCTTAGTAAACAAGGTAGTATACCTTTAGGTGATAAAATGGTCAAGAAGAAAGTTGAAAGTTATACCAAAATAGTGTATAATGGTAAGGCTATGGTGATTAGCACCATCAAGAAAGATCATGTGATATTTCTAAGTAGAATTATTTACTATTCTATTTGTTCAAGTTCTAAGATTGGTGAGATTTTAGTGGGATTCATATATGTAGCATATAAGGTATGTATAGAGAAGGAACAAGTGAATCTTAGGTAATTACTATGAATGCAACTCTTAGAAAAACTTGAAAAGATCAAGGGAAGAAATAATAGTGTGTTCATATTATAGGCATTAATAAATCATGTATTCTTTCATGTAATTAAAACATTTCCTTACTTATTAGTCACAAACATCATGAGTAGTGACAAATACATAATGATGAAGATTAAAGAGCTATGTAGAAGGCATCCTATAGACAAGATATTAGATAGTGGCAACCTAATAATGAGGAAATTTTAGAATGGAATGAAAAAAAGATTTATATTTTACCTACAATTGTGGATAGATTCAAGGAAGATATTTGTATGTTGGTTGATACAAATCATACATATATTCAAGTAGTGGAACCTTAGGATACATTTCTTGATCCCTTAAGCTATGAATTGAATAATGATGTTGTAGTTGGTTATATTGATTTGTTGCTAAAATTAGACAAAGATAAAGTAAAGTATAGATTTGGCACATATGATGAGATCACATAGCAAGCTCATCAAGAAACCTTAGAGAAAACATCACACAAGAAAGTTGAGTCTATAATGAAGAAGGCACTACTAAAGGCTAGAATGATAGAAAGTGAATCTAAGTCTATATGATAGAAAATGAAGTAAGGTGTACTGAAAATTCAACCTTTCTCATTATTAGTTGCTAAGACATCTTCAAAATAGAGCATTCTATATGCAACAGTGTCTGATGTTCAACCTAGTGAACCAAAAAGAAAGTCTAAAAGATTAGTGGAAGCAGTGTCTACTAAGACAAAGTGAGTCAAAAAAAAGGCCACCGAACCCAAAAAAGACAAAAAATATTGTTGACAATTGATTTTAGTGATGAAGAAGATGAAGAACAAGAAACCAAGAAAGTAGAAAAAGTGACTCCATCTAAGCAATCAACATGCAAAGATCGACAACCTTGGAAGTTAAAGATTGAGAAGATCAATACAAATATTGCTAATGAAGGTAACATTATTTAGATCAACAAGTTTTATTATTTATATAACAATTTTGAGAAGGACCAGATTGATATATCTACTATAAGATATATTGTATTAAATAGACTAAAATTGAAGGATCTTGGGAGCATAATAAACCAAAAAGTTTATGAGAGACTTATCCAAAAGAAGGCTCCTATAATGGAAGAAGACCTTGAACTTTAGAATTCTATGCTTAGAACCATTTGCAAGACTGATGAAGAAGAAGAAGAAAAAATAATATTGATTAACCTTGCACCATACTCTAGGAATCAATTGAGACCATTTCTATTTATGATTGGTGAAAAGGATAAGCTATGAAAAGATACTATAGTAGCAATCAGCCAAATTTTGATAGAGTCATAGGCAACATCTCCTTCAACTCCTAGAACCTCTGAAATGTTAGTAAGTGATGACACTATGCAAGCTAATCAAACCAATGTTACCATTACCATTGATGATACCAATCCATTTGGTGGTTCTAGACCAAATGAACTAGACACTAAGGATATTGAGGATAAATTAAGACAAATTAAGCAAGAGAAAAGACTATTGGAAGAGGAAAAGAAGAAAATAGAGGAAGCCAATTAGAAATTGCTTAAGGAAGATAGTGAAAGAAAGGAAGAGGAATAAAAGAGAAGAATTATAGAAGAAGAGAAACGAAAGAAAATTGAGGAAGATGAAAAGAAGAGATTGGAAGAGAAGAGAGAATGAGATGAAAGAAGAAAGAAAAAAGAAGAAGAGAGAAGAACAAAAGAGGTAGTGAACTAACAAAGAGAGGATGAAACTAACCCATCTAGTTCATCTATGGCACTCTCTCTTACTAGTTTATCTACTAATGATGCTAATCAAATAGATCTAACCTCATCCCTAACCAAGTTGATTGAGAAAAATAATAAAGTAACGAGTTTATAGAGAACTTTAATGGAAGCTATAGACAAACTGCATAATACCTTGGTAGTGCAACACACAAAACTAGATCCTAAATAGAGAGCACAAGTAGTACTAAAATCATTTGATGAAGAGTTTACTAATTTCTTGAATGTTATAGAGGAAAAGACACATATTTCCCATGATGCTAACTTGTTTAGCACCATCCATCAGAATATCAAGAATGACTTAGTTAATCTTGATACTTGTATAAAAGAACTTTAGAAATGCCAACAGGATGGGAAAACTCTAGGTGTTTATTATACATTACGATACAAACTAACTAAAGACATTGATAGTCAGATAGATATAAAGATGAGTGACCTAGAGGCTTTATCAAGCTAGATCTAACATCCATCTTGTAAAGTAGATGATTTTGAAAGACAAGTTTCCAGCATTCATAGTGACATTAGGAAACTAAAACTTTAGAAAGAATAGATATTGAAGAGGATATCTAATTTCAAGGAATCTGTTGCTCTAAAATTATCTTTTTTTGAGAAGTATTTAGAGGAATGTGTCATGGCCAAGGACACATATTCCATCTTTTTGTATTCAGATCTAAATGTAGTTAGGATTGCATCATATGCTTTATGTGGAATTCTCAAATCAATTGAGTCCACCAAGGAAAAATGGACTAAAGGCATGGATAGTTTGAAGGCTAATTTTGATGATTACATGAAAATTATATTAGCATAAGGGAGGATAACATTTTTGGATAGCAATTTTTTTTGGACAGATCTTGACATTTTGACCTTTGTCGTTGATGTCAAAGGGGGAGTAGTAGTTGCAAAAAAATTGAAAAGCAGTAAAGGGGAGAGTTACAATGTGAAGTATATTGTAAGGGGTAACATATGTAAATATGAACAAATTTTAGTAGATGTTATGTAAGGTGTTATTTATTCTTATGTAGTTTATTTTTGTCACTTAGTCAATTATCCCTATTTTGTTACCATCAATGCCAAAGGGGGAGATTGTCAACAATTGGATAATAGTGATGTGCAATTGTAATCATTAATGGAAACACGCCATGTACATGGTCATAGGAAACCTCAGAAATAAAGATATTTAGTGTTTGGTAATTATAAAATTGTCTAAGTATAGAATTTGGTTTACAACAATGTATTGCTTTATTTATAACTTGTTGTTGACCTCATATTATGACTATTAAAGTTACATGGAGATAGTATACATGTTCTTGATGATGTGTATAGCCTCAAAAGTAAGTACAAACTATACAAAATAGAGATAATCATGGTTGAAGCGAAATAGGACAATGGAATTAAAGTAAAGAATTGTTTTGTATACAAAATAACTACTTGTCCAATTAGGCCCGACATCTAGATGTTTACTCTAAATTGGAAAAGTGGTTTGTGGTCTTAGGTAACCCAACAATAACTTTTGTAAAGCCATGGTATATATGAAAAGGACATCTTGAAATAAGATGTGAACTATTATGAAAGGGATATACAATTGTGACTACACACAAACTTTTTTGAAAGAAATATAGGTGAAGTTTTACATAAGCTATTTGGTAATCTAAGAACAATCTAAAGTTTAGAGACAAGTCAAGGAAGACAGATAATATTATATTAATCATTTTAGTAGTGAGCTCTTCTTGTAGTTGAAATTGGATGTTTGGGCAGTGGGCTCTTCTTGCATACATTATACCACAACTCCTTATAACAAGGTTGACACAATTCCTAATAGGGGTTGAATCTCCTAATAGGGATTCAAAGTCTCCTAAGAGGGACTACTTATAATAAATTTACTAATTAACTCCTAAAAGGGTCCATCCCTTAACAAGGAACATATATATCACTATATTATCTAGTGGGTATCAACCCCACTAGGGTTTTCCCTTGGCTAGGGTTTCCATAGTTAAAAAAAATGGTGTTATGAGTTATCTTTATACATTGTTACTATTAATGTTCAAAATTACTTTATTTCTTTGTTATGCATGGTTTAAACTAAGCAAAAATATCTAGTTGGTGACTAAAGTTTGTAGATTATTGATTTATCCCACCTCTTAGTAATGCCTATTTCTAAAATTCGCCTATTGAAAGCTCACTAAATAAAGTTTAATAATGCATCAACCAAAAAATCTTGAAGATTAATCAATTGGTGTAGTATTGACAAAAGGCATATTTTAAATGAATCAATACATGAATTGTACGTTGATATTCACTAAATATTGTCTTTGGCATGAGATGTGAAATATGGAGAAGTTTACTATCATATCTCATAGAAATTTTATAAAGATAAAGAGAAAGAGGTGTCAAAAGGGAGAATGAACTTGGTCTAATATCAAAGACATAGTTTTTTGTCAGAAGAAGATGTTGAAGGTAGAAGTTTTCTAATAGAGGGAGTTCTAATGGATGAGAATAAGAATGAAACTAAGGATATGTTCCTTACTTTATTCTTGCTCTAAAGTTTTATTACTTTATGATGTATTGTGTTGACATCAATGCCAAAGAGAGATATTGTTGGATATAATTGATTAATTGTGTATTTTCTTTGATGTTACAAAAAATGTCATATAATTTCTAATTAGTGTATGCCAAGCTCACTCGGGCATTGAAGATAGTTTCCTATGTCTTTTGGGCATACCAACATTTGCCTAGTTCAAAAGATAGCATCTACTAAGTTCACTCAGTCATTAAAGGAATGTTTACAAAATTTGAGTGTTAATTGAGCTCACTCAGTTAATGAAGGAAATATTGGATGGGACCAGTGTTAACCGAGCTCACTTGGTTACAAAAGGAACTTTGTGAATATGTAGTGTTAATAGAGTTCAATTTCTTAACATAGAAAACAAAATTTCTATGTTAGTGTCTATTGAGAAAGTTGGCTAACAAAGGCTTTTCTTGTTTTGGCATATTGAGTTCAATTGAATTATCTATTGGTTTTAGCCAAATGACAAGATGAATATTAATTATTGTAATTTCTATTCAAGTTAACAAGCGAAAATATGAAACTTATAAATATAAGGTCAAGTTAAGGATTGAATGTGTGGAATATAATTAAAGATTTAATGATGCCAAGAGGAAGTGAATTAGAAGGATAAGCAAATATCCTTCTTATGATGCAAAGATACATTGCATCAAGTAGGATCAAGTATAAAAGCCAAAGTTGAGATATAAAATTAGTAATTTAGTTGCATTATAAATCAAGTCATCTCATTGTTACTCTCTAACCATTGTAGTAGTGATCTACATCTCTCAATAGAGTTGGTTTAATATCTATTTATAAATCCTCCAACAATGTGGCATTTTTGTTGAATTTTCTAAAGACATCTAACAAGGTCACTCCTAATAGGGTGATTAAATCCTCTAACAAGGTCACACCTAATAGTGTGTTTTGTAACCTTTATTAGGGTTGTCTCCTGATAGGGCTCACTTTAGAAGAGTGAAAATCAATAAATAGTTGTAATTGCTGGTTTTTTCCAAATTGGGTTTCGACATTAAATCTTGGTGTTAAGTTTGTTTTTGATATTTCTCTTATGTTTTTACAACATTGTTAAATTAATATTAATCACAGATAATATCTTAATATTTTCATGTTAATAATTTTCTAAGACACTTCAGTTTTTACGAAGTTACAACTTTAGTCTATGAGTTTTTCGAGGTTCAACAAAATTAGATTTCATTAGAGTTTGTTTTGTACTAACATCTAAGGGATCTAGGATTTATTTTAGTACCAACTAATTCACCCCTCCCCTCTTAGTTACTCCTCTTATATTTCCAATAGTATGGTGGGAAGTGGGCTACAAAATTAGTGATAAATTGAACAATCAAGAACATCATGAGGAGCAGGATGTAGAAATTCACAATATTCTACCCTTGGAGGAAAAAAATAATGAAATTTTGATGGCTCTAATATTTATTAAAAATATTAAGACATGCTCAGTGATCAAATTAATAATTTGATTTCCCATAACAATTGTTTTCAAGAAAAACTAGTTGAAAATAGAGGACGTTTGAAGCTCCATCTTGAAGAAAGATCAACAAAGATAAAGTATAAGAACTTGAAAGGATGATTAAAATTGGTGGCTTCCTAGGGGATGAGTGAGACAATATTTATTCACCACCAAAGATCTTCTTCCTTATCAGCTTAAGGGCTACAAAATTAGTGGGCTAATCTTCTTATGCCTTGGGTGGGTTTGTGATGGGTTCATCTCATTTGATTACAAATAGTATTGGTGTTTCGATGTTTGTAGTTTCTTTTGGTTTGATGTGGTTGTTGTAGTGTTTTATGGTTGGTTCTTATTGGTTTGGCTAGCTCATTATTGACGGTTTATAACTTGGTCTATTTTATTTCCTGTTGGCAATGGCTATGGTTTTTTTAAAATTCTTAGCCTCGTTTATTTCTCTTATTTATTTCCTTAGTTTTTAAAGTTTTAATTGGTTATTTCTATTTATATTATATAGGTTTTAATATTCATGATCTTATCTATATGTCTAAGTACTTTATGTTTCTTTGGTTGGGAGGGTTCACTCTCATTCCTACTTCACTTAATTAGAGCACTGATGTCCATAATAATATATTCCTATAAAAAATATAGCTTCACCTTATATATTTATCAATTAATTTATTGTCTCAATAGTTAGGATGATAACTATAAGCATATATTCCTATACTCATAGACTACACATCGCAATTGCTATATATATTTTACTGAAGGACACCATTTAATTGTTAGCACAAGGACATTAATATTGAAATGGGTCTACAAAATATGTATAGTACTAAACACCTATTTCATAAATGAGTTCTTCCTTAAAATGACCATTCTAGAATTGGAGTTTTTG